>OOIL02002492.1:268084-328347 GCA_900332095.2 Cuscuta campestris
GCTGAGATTCGAGATCCCCTCAAGTACCGTCGTCTTGTGGGCCGTTTGCTTTACTTGACTATTACTCGACCTGATATTTGTTATGCAGTCCATACACTTTCTCAGTTTATGCAGGCACCGCGTCTTGACCATTGGAATGCGGCTCTTCGTGTCCTACGGTATCTTAAGGGACATCCTGGTCAAGGTATTATTTTGCGTAGTGATAGTAATCTTGCTCTTACTGCTTTTTCTGATTCAGATTGGGCAAGCTGTCCGCTTACTCGACGCTCTGTCACTGGGTATTTTATTCTGTTGGGTGGGTCTCCAGTTTCATGGCGCACTAAAAAGCAAACTACCGTTTCCCGTTCTTCGGCAGAGGCTGAATATCGGGCCATGGCTAATGCTTGTACCGAGATAAGGTGGTTGCGTGGGCTCTTGGCTGCTTTGGATGTTCCTTGTGTGGCAACTCCTCGTTTATATTGTGATAATAAATCTGCTTTGTTTATTGCCGCCAATCCTGTCTTTCATGAGCGTTCGAAGCACATTGATATTGATTGTCATATTGTTCGGGAGTGCATCCAGCGAAATCATGTTGTCACAGCTTATGTTCCTACGCGTCTCCAAACTGCGGACATCTTCACTAAAGCGTTGTCTGGTCCTCTATTTCACTGTTTATTGTCCAAGTTGGGCATTTTCGATATTCATGCTCCAACTTGAGGGGGAGTGTTAGGACATATATTTTATGTATAATAGCAACATTCATTGCATTGAGCTACTTAGGTTGGACTCCTCGTGTGTATCACCGGGAGGACTCTTCGTTTGTATCACCGATGTATATTTATATCGTTTTTGTATCAATGGAACATGCCATTCAACGTCCTATAGTTTCTACAAAATTGTATCAAATTAAATCATGCCATATGTAAATCCGTAAATAAAAATGCTGGAAAATCACCATGAGTGCCCTCACATATTTCAATCAGATATGATTTATATATAAACAAATGATAATCATCAATAAACACATATTATCATCTGTACATGTAAAAAGTCATGGAGATTATCATACATTCTCTTCCTAATAACGCACGGTGGTGAATTTCCACGTGAATATTGGGATCACTCAGGTAAATGGATAAGTTCACTCTGTAAATTCTAAGTTCAAATCCAATTTGAAGTTTTTATATTTCTACCTAGGGGCTAAGATGGATATTTAATAATTCGATCCATTTGAATCTAAGTCTGTTTAGATAAAAAAAAGTTTTTACTTTTGCTTTTGTTTCTGCACAATTTTTATTAAATTACTCGGATGAATTGTTTTGAAAAAAGTTTGAACTTCAGTAGAATTTAAATAGTTTGAAAAATGTTATACGTGGATACAAATTAATAGAAAACTGACCAATAGACTTGTGTATCAGGACTATTCGAGTTAAAATATGAATGGTAAGCGAACTTTTTTTTTGACAAATATAAGACATTTTTATATATAAAACATATGTATAGACACATACAAATACGGAATGTGTAACATCTTTTTACCATATAGTCTTTGCGTGAAAAATAATATATCACACAAAATAAGGAAACTATTATCCCGTGACAAATTACTATAGAATAAAGATATTAAAACTACTTTGTACTTTTATACTCTATAGTTCAATTTGACTTTGAAATATTAGAACTAGATATGGATATACTCGATATCTGACTAATATCCGGCTAATGCAGATGTGAATTTGAGTTTTAGCATCTGTCAAGATTCATATTCAAATTTGATGTCTGAAAAAATAAACGGATGCAAATATAAATATTGTTCCCTTTTAACCTTTAACTTATAATTAAATAAATATTACTCTCTTTTTCTTTTTAAAAATTTTCTCAATCCGACTTTCAAGGTCAAGTTTTAAATTTTTGGCTACTAGTTACAAAAAAATACTTTGAATTATGATACGGAATATAAATTTAATATCAAGAAGTTTATTTTAAAACAAAGTTTTCGAATATTACATTTTTATAATATATTTCTATCTATAACTAAAGAAATTGATGGTCAAAGTGTGACATTGAAAATCATGAAAAGTAAAATTAAAAAATTCAAAAAAGACAAAAGAAATATATCTTATATTTTGTATTAATTAGATAAAATAATATTTTAAAAATACATTTTACAAGAGAAGTATAATAAAATTATTTTTAAATCATTATCTAAGATCAATTTTACTCCATCCGTCCCCCAGTTTTTGTCCACTTTTGACTTTTGGACTGTTCATGTAAGCACTTTGACTCATCAAATTCTCTCAATGTGTAAGACTAAATATAGTTATGTGTGATCTTGTTTGATTTGTCTTAACATGTAGATTAGTAATATATAATTTTTATAATTTTTTAATATACAAATTACAAGATAAAATGGATTAAAGAAGTGCATTGGATGGTGTGTAAAAATGAAAGTGAACAAAAACTGGGGGAGGAAGTATTTAATTTATAGAAAAGATTTCAATTTAAATTTCAAAAGTCAAAATTAGATACTCCCTCCGTCCTCAATTAGATTAAAATATTCCCTCTTATTTTTGTCCCAAAAAGAATTACAATGTGTTTACTTTTACACTAAATGGACTCTTTTATCCTTCCTCCCCTTTATCATTTCAATGTCAAAATCTCACTTACCCACACATTCCTATACTATTTGGGGGGTAATTTGGGAAAAAAAATACTGATTTGTCTCTTCCTTAATTTTGTAAAAAAAGGAATATTGTAATCTAAAAGGGGACGGAGGGAGTAAATAACTTGAGACGAATGTAATACTAATAAATACTCAAGTACTTCGTAATTGAGACCGTTACTCAGAAGCGTCACTTTAACTGATCTGATGAGACATATTTTAGTTAATGGGGTTTTAAAAAATTGAAATAAATATATGATGGGAATTTAGCACATTAGGACACCACCAAGGCAGTTTGGGCCTAAGATGGGTGTAAAGCCCAAGATAGGGCTCATACCTTAAAGAGGAACTGGCCCAGATGTAATATAGTCAATGGACCAGTAAGAGAATCTACCCACAAGAAGAAAGGAACCAGGGGAAGAGAGAAGAACGGGCATGACAGATGGGCTGGACTTCAGCCCATTCAGACCGGGTCACCCAAACGAAGAAGATCACTACAAGGGAATTAGGGTGCGCTGTCCTTGAGGGACGGACGAATTACTCCTTAGACAAGATGGACAGGAAATATCAATCGGACGGACATATTTGTTCTCAAGTGAGTGAACTTAAACTAAGAAAGGTATTTCTAGGAAAGAGAAGATTGCCCAGATATTTACCCAACCACCACGGATATATTGATAAGATGGTGGCTAGAAAAGCTCAAAGGAGAAAGAATTTAGACAGCAGAGATAACTTGTAACATAGAGAGACTTGAGTAATAAAAGAATATTCCGGTAGCCCTACAGAGTATTCCGTTCTACAGGTGAAACAAATACAGAAAGGGCCCCCGGTTTGAATTAATTCATTGTGTGTTGTGCATTTTCTTACGATCCATTGCTCTTTCCTTTTCACTCTCTTACAGTTATAAGGTCCGAATACTAATATTTAGACCTGGACCGACCAACAGTTCTAGGACAAAATATTAGGCATCCAACAATATAATTTCTAATAAATGAATTGATACTATTTAATCCTACACCAATATCCAAATATATTTTAATTGAAAACAACCAGTCTTCTTTACTGTTTCATTTGTTTTTATACGAGGTTTAATAAAATGAAACCGCGTGATTTCGAATTATTTAGAAACGGGATACAATTAATATTTTATGAACCACACACGATTATTTCCTCAAAAGCAAAGGGACGTTAACTAGGGACGTCCCAAGAAAAAGCGAAAGATAAATATGGGACGAAGGAAGTATCCAATAGTACCGGTAGTTCTAGATCTGGGGCAGATGACCTTCCTTTATAAAGGACACCACAGCGTAGGCCAATTCATCTTGTTCTACCTTATAATCGTGGTTGGCTCCTTCTATGATTTTCAATTCGTGGTTCGGAACAACCTTGTTGAACTCGAACGCATCTTCCACTGGAATGATCTCGTCGTTCGATCCATGAACAGTAAGTACCCTACACGTGCATGGTTTTCCAATAAGGCTCCGTTTGGTTCCAGGAAAATAAATGAAAAATTTTGAGCCTTCGCTCCCTTTTCTCACCTGCATCCTCTGTCAATCTGCAAACAAGCTTTGTTCATGTCTGTGTTGAGCCGATCCATTAAGCTTTCCTCGGTAACACGATATTCCACTTCCCCTGCTTTGTTCTTCACATCTAGAAATCCCTCTTTCTTGATTCTTTCCACGTAGTTTTCGCCCAAACGCTCCACAATCCCCCTTCCCATATCATAGCGTCCCGAAACATTGACCACATTGGGAACATCATGATACCTGGATGCATACAGGAGAACCACGTTGCCTCCTGCAATAGATTAGATGTCATCTTCATGATTAATATAACAAAAATACCCAAATAAAGATGACAAAGTTTGACTTGGGTGATAGTTATTACTTTGAAAGTAAATTTCACAAATGGTCCTTTGTGTTTTGGGATATTCCACATTTAGTCCACCGCTCTATGAAATTCTATTGCAAGTCTAGTTTAAACGTGAGGTAAAAAAGTCGGGTAGCGAAACAAGAAATTCGCACACCTTTACTGTGTCCCAGAATGGCAACGACTCTGCGTTTTTCGCTGGTAAAGTGTTCAACCACAGAATGCAAATCATCGGCCTCTTTCTGATAGTGACCATAGTGAAATGTCCCCTCACTTTCCCTACAATGCAAATATATAACATGCCACAAAGAAAAATCTAGAAATATTACTTTTACAAGTGAGAAACTTCAACAACCCAATTGGATCCCCCGCGCAAGTAGGGAGTGGGAAACTTCAATCTTAACTGCAATAATCTACCGAAAGGGCTGAGAACAATATAATCTCAATTTAAACTTTACCCGTTTCCAGAAAAATCAAAGCGAAATGCACTAATTCCTTCTTTCTCCAAGGCAGCAGAAATGTTTACCATGATTTTGAACTCCTATATATAGATATGAAATGACCAAAGCAACAGAATTAGCAAATCAAATGACATGAAATGTTTCATGGGTTCATCGATTGAAGAACGAAGAAATTCAAAAACATTTTTAGAGTGGGGGGGGGGGACTTTCGTGCCCCTCCCATCAAAATGTTGAGTGGAAGACTTGATGTAAAGGTATTATTTCGGCTTCAAGAATGAATACGAACCTTGGATGATCGAAAGCCATGGCACAAGACCACGATATCAGGAGATCCGGTATCATGCAACAAACCCACAAGCTTCTCACCATGCCTATTTGGTATGATGACTTTCTTTGGCGTAGCACCTGAAACATCTGGCACATATACACCATAAGTATAACTACAGCATAGAGAAAAAATGTTCTGTAAAACTTTAATTCTTGTAGCAAAGTAGAGTGTTAATTAATAATTACACCCTGCACTAAGGTTAAAAACACAACGGAATTAGCAACTTGATGCACCGTCCCATTCACTACTCCGTAAGATAAGAAGCAAAAGAATAATATGTCATTTAGGTCTAGACCATTATTTACCCGAAAAGTTAAAACATTGTCATCTTTTGACTTCATTGCAATGGAGTGATTGGTAAAATTACAGTTGCATATAGCCATGCGAACCAATGAAGCATCGGATACTACGTACCAAACACTAACCCTGTTACCATGGGGTGCATCTCTAGCAGTTGGGCAGTGAGTGGTAAACCATTGGCACCCGAGTTCGAATCCTCTTGACTACGCGAGGTTTCGAATCTTCCCCATCGTGTGAGGTGTGATTTCACCTCAGCACACAACCTATCGCGCCTTGTGTCTGTGAGGTATCCTATCCCCCAACTACTTAATAAAATAAACAAATAATCAAATAAATAAACCAAACCCAGTTTTATAGATATTGGATTTAAGTTTGAATCTCATATTCACATTACCCACCATAATTGTTCACTGAATCTGGAAAAAGTGAACTCCTAATTCCGAACACACAAAAATGTGAATTTGGTCAACTAAATTTGGACAAACTGAGGGAGTAAATCTCTACAAGAAAAGGGATCATTCCAAGCATCTCACTTCAAACTACTGACATCTGCTATCCAAAACCCAAGGGGATTCATTATTTCTATTGCCTACAAAACGAAATCGCCTAAACAAGTGGAAAGCTTGAATCTTTGAAATCAAGAATCGTCTTCTTTATCAGTCAATTCAATATATAGTATTTTTTTGCAGGCTGTGAAAACAAAGTAATGATACAGATCATGTGAAAGGGCGATTTCAAGAAAATTTATCACCTGACTGGCCTTGAGTAGACATCTTGAGAAAGATTCAATTTTCCGACGACAAATGAATGCGCTGAGCTGACAGTACCCATTCTTTTCTTTCCTTTTAGAAAACTCAAAAGTTGTTCCCTACCTCGAACCGTGTTCTCCGATAAGGATAAGTTCGATGGGTGTAGGTATAGAATCTATAGGTCGGTGAGTAAGGTGTAACTTATTTCAAATTTAAGTTGAGATGAGTGAGTGTCATCGAATTCGAATCAAATTTAATAATTTTTAAATCCATATTAACACTTGCATTTTGCATTTAATAAATTTAAAATATGAGAAAATATGTATTAAATCTATTATATTATTTTATTTTATATTAACAAGTACGAGTAATTTTTAGATATATAAATCAATATAAAAATTAAAAAATTCATAACTTTTTGAAAAGAAAATAAGATAACTATGCAATATCATTAAAAGTTTATCTGAAAATATAAGTTTATAATTAAAAGCGAGTCATAAGAAAAAATATATAATTATAACTTTATTTTTATAACATTGTATTTCATAGTATAGTACGGAGTACATAATTTTGAAAAACTCTTACACTAATGGGTCGGGTTCGGGTTCGGTCATCAAAATTTTTGTTCAAAATTCGGTATTTTTGGTTCGCGTTTCACTTAAAAATTGGGTCATTTTTTATCGGGTCAAAGTGTAGGGGTGGATAATATGGCCCAAATTATGAGGCCCAAATTCAAATGCGGCTCCTAACATTTTGGGCCTTCTTTCATTCCTAAAATATTAGGGAGTACACATAAAAGCTTTTTTCCGAAGTGTTTTTGGGTCCAACAAAAAATTCAATCCAGCCTGAACCGAAAAAATGAGATTTGATTCTGGGATTGAAAATCTAGTCCATTTAAAATCAAGTCCATTCATGTTGAATGTTTGAGTCTCATTCCTGGGCTAAATTTTTTAAATTCTACATCAATTTTTGATTATATTTATTTAAAAATAATTTTAGCCAAATATCATGTATTAAATAAAAATCTTATATTGGAATGAAAGGAGTAATGACTAAATTTCATTTGGTTAAAATTTATGAATTAAAAAAAATCAAAAAATTACTTTGAGAAATGCAAGTTTCTATTTTTAAAAAAGACATTAAAGACTCTTATATTTTGTTTTAAAAGACTAGGAGGGAACATTCTATCCACTATTCCGTTAATGATAGTCAAAATTGTACTTTTCCCATTTTGTCTTTACTATAATCATTTTAGTTGTATTTATTTTTTCATATCAAACAGACAATTTTAAATTTTTGAAAAAGAGATACTCCCTCCGTCCTATAATGATCTTCCCGGTTCGCAAAACGAAGAAAAATCCCAAGTTTTTTCAATCTATTTTATTTAAATATTGGTATAGAAATAAAAAATAAAACATACATATTTAAAAACTACACCAAAAGGTCAACAAAACAAGTGGTGACAAGAATATTTTATTTTATCATATAGGCCATGAAAAAACACAAATAAATATAAATTCCCGTGATGTTGAAATAGTGCTCTGGGAAGATCATTATAGGACAGAGGGAGTACATAAGAAATGGAAATTATAGCAAAATAGTTACATAAGAAATTGAAAAACTTTATGAAAAAGGCGAGAGAAGAAGAAAAAAGAAACTAAAAAGTGAAAGCCACGAGTTTTAGAGAATGTTGGCAGTACGCTGCTTTTAGTAATTTAGCTTCTACTTTGAGTGGAAGTGATTTTATTCTGTTTGGCATGTCAGCTTCTACTTTTCACCACCACTATTTTATACACAGAACACCGTTTTGGAGAAGCAAGTATGAGGTGCTTTTGCTTTCAGATTTTGTGAAAAAATCACTTTATCCAGAAGTTAATCACTCCCAAACAAGCTCTAAACATAAAAGCATTATTAAGGGTCAAATGGAAAAAATATAATTTTTAATAGTTATTAACTTAATAATAAATGAAAAATCTCCTCCCAGTTTTACAATAAAATGTAAGGACTCTTAATGTCATTTTCATAATAGAAAATCCTGCGAATTATTTTAACAAAACTCATGTGACATTTAGAACAATTTTTTGGTAAAATATTTTGGAATAATTATCTCAAATAATCCTACCTTTTCGTGCTCTTTCAAAAATAATCTTACTTTTCACTATCAACGGAAATAATCTCATCTTTCTGCATGTGTGCGATTTTAATTTGGGTTTCCGTTAAAAAACTAACGGTCACTTAATGGAATTTTTGAAACATGCTTGTTTTTCGCAAATAAATGAAAGGTGGGATTATTTTCGGTAAATTCCCTTTTTTTGTTTTTTAATTTCTAACTTTAAAAAAATTAATTTCTAACTTTAAATGTATTTTTTAAAATTTTTTTGGGAAAAATAATAAAAAAATTAAGTATTTTTTAGAGTGAAACTAATTGGTTTTTTAATAATCAATAATCTGGTAATAATTTAAAAATAAATTATTATACACAATAGAACTAATTTATTTACTCCATAACTCACTGCATTTTTTTGTAAGTTGCATTTATTTTTCTTGAGTGGGAATTATTTTTTGATACTATATTATTATTATTTATTAAAAAATTGCACTACAAATTTTGTGAATTTTTTTCGATAATTCTATATAAATATTTTTTTCGAAACAACATTACAATAATTGTGAATATAACACAATAACCTTTTCTCTTAAATGGAATTTTTATTTTTATAACTCACTATATTTTCTGTCGTGTTGCAATTTTTTCATGAACAACACTCCAAAATTTTTATTGATAATCTTCTATTGCCTATATTATTTTTTTTCTAAAATTGAATTACCTAATTTGTGTTTTTTGACAATTAAATATAAATTTTTCCCCAAAATAGTAATTCAAAAGTTGTAAAAGTGGCACAATATTTGTTTTCTCCAAAACGGAACTAATAAATTTTATAACTCACTACAAATTTTTTTGTATTGCAATTTCTTTTTTGATCGATACTCTAAGTTATTTTTCATTATACAATATTATATTTTCGCAGGACAAAACAAAATTTGTAAATCGTTAGACAATATCTAACAAAAGCGTATTGTTATATATTTAAAAATATTAATTTTAAATTTTAAATTAAAAATTAAAAAAGTAAGAAGTAAGCTTGCCTAGAATAATCTCACCATTCATTTATTTGCGAAAAACAGTCATTTCCTAAAAATTCCGTTGAGTGGCCGTATGTTTTTTGACGGTGACCCAAAACTCGCACACATGCGCAAAAGTTGGATTATTTTGGGAGAAAGACCAAAGTAGAACTAAAACATTAAAAATATACCAAAATAGAACTTACATGTTTTTATTTGTGAAATATGACTTAAAATCACATTACCAAACATTAATATGTACATTACCAAAAAGTATAGTAATATGCACATATAACGTGCTACATTACAATCACATTACCAAAGTCCTATTTTGAGGAAAAAAGCATGAAAGTCGTATTTTGGTACTTTTTCCTATGTTTTAGTCCTATTATTTGAGATAATTTTTCTAAATATTTTTTAAAAAAAATGCGAAAAGGTGGGTAATTTGAGACGATTTTTTCAAATATTTTAAGATGGACCTCTTTTCCGAAATAGGTGGAATGGAGAAAATACTCAAAATAGTCCGTATTAGTAGACATAGTAAGTATCGTGGCACAAAATAACGATGAAGGTGACAATCTGCCGCCTTAGCTCCCTCCCTTGACTCAGTTTTTGGTTTGGACTTTGACCATTACTTTTCCGTGCTCTTACTTGGCTGCTGCTACTTCTACTAACCTTATAATATTAATTTATTCCATCCCAAAATAAAAGTAGAAAGTTTGGTTCATCACATTTAACTAAAATCATTCTAATTCAATTGATCTCAGCATTTGTATTGCAATAAAAAGGAATAAAATTATATACGGTATTTAAAATCAGATCTATTTATTTATTTAAAAAAGAGTGACATATATAAATATTTTATTTAATAAAATGAGTAACAATATTATTAGTGATCTGTGCATCAATTGTCTAGTTATGTATGTTAAGTCATATATACTAGAAAGTCATGACGTCATGTTTATGCTGAATGTACAATAAAATTAGGTATATATATATATATATATATATATATATATATATATATATATATATATATATATATATATATATATATATATATATATATATATATAACGCCAGATCATTTTAGAAAAGTTTATAAGGCGTGAGATTTTACAAACAATAAGCAAAGAAAAGAAATAATGAACAATGTCAACAACTTTCATTTAAGGAAGAAGGGAATACTATTTAAAAAAATCATCTAGTCCCCTAAAATATTCTAAGAACTCTATTTTGTTCCCTAGACTTTTTCTCAAATTCATTAATGGTATGTTTGGGAATATGGATTTGGATTTTAAATTCGGATTTGGCTTAAATTCTATATTTGGGAAACTTAAGCATTTTAAATTTGGATTTGAATCAAATTCTTTACATTCAAAATAAAGCTTAATTTGAAATTCATGCACCTCCCTTTGTCATTTGAAATTCAGAATTTCAAATTTTGGAATTGAAATGCATCAATTGAAATGAAATGCTAGTTACCAAATACTACCTAAGAGTAAACCGACCTTATCTAATGTAAAACTTATGATATGATGTATCTAGCTAGTCTATAAATGCCCAAGGCACAATCCATAATTTTCTAAAGAATATCTGTGTTCTAAAAACTACCAAAAAAAAGGAGTAATGGTATTGAACAATTTCATTACTTGATTAAAAATTAAAATACTCGTGTTCAAAAAAATAAAACACACAGAAGTAAGTACTCATAGAAAAGTGACAAAATAGAAAAGTGTTTAAGGAAAAATAATGTACTCATAGTTCAAAAATTCACATACAAAAAAATACCCCTCCGTCCATGTAAGATGTTCTCAATTTGATTTTTCACGCTTTTTTAGGAGAGTTGAAAAAAGGTGAAAGTTTACCAAAATACCCTTAATGAAAATGGGTGGGGTGTATTAAATAAAGTGGAAAAGGTGTAATAAATAAAGTAAGTGTGGGTAGTTGTGGTATTTTAATTATTAAAAAAGGTAATGAGAAGATCTATGTGGGACAAATAAAAAGGGCAAATGGGAAGATCTATGGGGGACGGAGGGAGTAGTCTTTAATTTGTGAAACATTTTTTAAAGCTGAAAATAAAATATATAAATATAAAATTAGGGATAACAAGTACTAACCAAATTTGAGGGTAATAATAATAATATCTCCATCTCAAAATTGTTTACAAAAGTGATTTCATTAGATTACGAAGAATTATTAGAAATTTATTTTATTGCATTAATATGCAAAGAAATAAGTCAAAATAGAAGCAAAAACATGACTCTAATCCCCAAAATAGAAGTGACATATTTTTAGGACAATTCTCAATCCATGAAGTTTAATATAAAAAATGATTACATACTATGTATTACGCCTTTTAAAAAATAAGGATATCTAGTCCAACTATGAACTCATAAAAAATATGTAAGGTTATATTTTACATGAAGATCTTAGAACAACAACATTAGAACTGTAAAATATAATTAAACTTACTCTTAAGGTCGTAGAGATAAAGTTACTAAGGGTAGAACTATTACACTGTGACACTATTTGACATTCGATAGTGTTTTTGGTACTATGGGTGTAATTGATCGAAGGTGGGGGTGTTCGGATCAGGGTTGAGGTAGGAGGGTTTACCGCGTAGGTTAGGAGAGTAGTACCCATCAATTTTACAAATGGAGAACTGTAGTGGCCCTGGATCATCTCATGATATGATGTTCTAATAATATTATAGGAATGCCTCCGTTATATATTGTCATTGTTAATATTATACTCCCTCCGTCCCTTAATAAACTTTCCCTTTCGTTTTTTCTTTGTCCCCAAATAAACTTCTCTTTTCCTTTAAAAAACCCCTTTTACCCCTTAAACTTCTTTTTTCATACCCTACCTATCACATCATACCTTTTTACTAATAATCCACATATCACATCTTACTTTTACACATCACATCAAGGGTATTTTTGGAAAGTCAACAAAAAAATATCTCTCACTTAAATTCTCAAAAAATCAAAAAGGGAATTGAAGTTTATTTAGGGACGAATGGAGTAGTTCTTGTATTAAAATAAAAAACATGAAAGCTTGATTTTGTCCTTGCGTTTTTTAATGATTAAAATCAAACTCGGTCATAGCTAGGGTAGAGATAAAATTGCTAAGGGGATTTGTATATACTTTTCAAACTATGTAAAAATTAATCATAGAAGGCACACACCCACCAACTTATTGAATTGGTATATATATGTGTGTGTCTTAAATCTTAATTGCTCTGATATATGATGAATTCCATCTTCCACCTCGAAGACGGAGAGCGAATCTCCTTTCTTTTCCATCAGATGATCCACGCCTTTGGATCCACTTACATTTCCCTCTGGTCCTTTGTGCCCTCTCCCTCCAAGTATATACATACTAACTCCGTCCCAAAAAGTCTTTTCTGTTTCATTTTTTGCGCATCCCATAAAACACTTCTACTGACATCTAAAATGCCTAAAATTTACAACATTTCTTTTTTATTGTAGGTAGAAATTGTTTTGAAAGTTTTTTTGGCATTCAAAGCGGGATAGAAATGTTTTATGGGATGCGCAAAAAATGAAACATGAAAGACTTTTTGGGACGGAGGGAGTATCTTTTTATATATTATACTCCCTCCGTCCCAAAAAGATTTACACCTTTCAAAAAATTTGCGTCCCACAATCTTCTACTCATTTCTATTAAAAAACCACTTTTACCCCTTATTTTTTCAATTCATACCTATCACATCATACCTTTTTCCTAATAATCTACACATCACATCCTACTTTTAGCCATCACATCAAGGGTATTTTTGGAAAGTCAACACAAAATTATCTCTCCCTTAATTTCAACTTTAGTCAAAACGTGTAAATCTTTTTGGGACGGAGGGAGTATTATATATCTGATCTATATATGCATGCATGCATCATATACACATATACACATACATATACATATATACATATACACATATATATATATAATAGATGAGTATATATAATAATGTGATATAATAATGCATGCAGCTATTTGGTGTCCGTGGAAGGGATGTACAACAGTGAAAACATAGTCGCCCACAGGCTTTTTGATGAGTACAGGCAGACATTACCACAAGTTCTCTACCATGAAGGGTTAGTTAATTACTTAGTTAATTACTACTTAATTGGACGTGCATGTTTAACTATCATTTGGAAAGGGAATCTTCTCTAATTTGGACATTACACTTCAGTGTCATAATATGACACCGGAGTAATCTGAGGTCCTTATTATGATGATGTTTCGTTTGATTCTGAGGTGGCTCATATCCCCTAATTAATCTCCTACCCGCCAGTCGCTTCCGTATCTTCTTGACATGACATTGTGATCAAAATGTCGTCTAGATAGCTCATCATAATGTTAACCGAAATTGAAGGGTACAATTGAGGAGTTGGGGGTGGGCTTGCGGGTTGTGGTGGTAGAGTTTAAGAGGTAGGTATGGTCGTTGTAGGAATATACTTGATGCACAAGGTTGGATGGACAAGGTGGTCGATCACCCGTCCAAGCCCATTTTTAGAGAGGCTCGATCCCAATTGTGTGTGTGTGTGTGTAATATATATCCACTATATATTCTTATCATTATGATGTTAATTATTGTTAAAAGAATTAATTGATTGATTTTACTTCATGGTGACATGAGGGTTCATTTTCTCTATACGTGTCATATATGTTGGGTCCCTGATTCCTCTGAGACGACGGCGCTCTAAGAAATCAGTTTAAAATCATACGAAACATCGTAGGGGCTTCAGATTGGCTACATAGTGTACTATGTCATTGGTCCGGAGTTTTGGCTTGTGTTTTGTTTTTCATTTGTCTTAGTATAAATTAAGCTTGTTTTATTGTTGTTTACTATTGTTGTATATGGTTTTCTTAATTAATTAATCTCATCAGCCGCATTCCGGGAATGGCATTTAAGAACAATGTTCCATATCTGGAGGTGATGTTGCCAGATCTTGAAAGGCTTGCATCCAATGAAGTGCAGAAGCAGTTCTATATGGTAATTAATGAATAATTATTCATAATAATCATAATATTAGTTTATTAGATTCTGAGATTAATTAATTTTCTGCAGGAGATTGTGGTTTTTATATATTTTTTTTGTATTTGATGTATGATGCAGGAGGCCGGAATAAAGGTTTGGTTTAGTTGTTGCATGCACACACTACTCAAGTATATGAAGAACTCCACCTTCAATTCCTTTTTTTTGTAAGAAATGTACAATTTTTACATTGAATTTTTAGACAGCAATTTTTATGGGATGTGAGGCAGGAGAGATTGAGCTTGGATGGTGTTCTCCCCCTCAGGTCAAACCATTTATGTTTTTTTAATAACTTGTGATTAAAGAAACTAAACAAGAAAATTTTAGACGATTGTGGACGAGTGTGCGTGTTAAGGCTCAATGTGATTCAACGATACAATATGTTCACAGAAATCAACCTAAATATGACTAAAACATAGAGAAAAGTACTAAAATAGGGCGTTCATGTTTTTTCACGAAATAGGACTTTGAACTGTGGTAATGTGGCATTGTACATGTGCACATTACTATATTTTTTTGGTAATGTACATGACCATGTATGTTAATGTAAGTCCTATTTCGAGAATAAAAATACGAATACCCTATTTTGGTATATATTCAATGTTATAGTCATATTTTGATCTTTCACCCTTCACAATTAGATCAATTTTTAGGTATTTACTCCGTATGGTATTATAAATTATAAATATCACATTTATGTTTAATGAAATCTATTCAAACAATAATTTATGGATAGGTTAACATGGAGATGGAGATGAAAACTCTGTTCCCAGAAGATTTCTCAAGGCAAGCAGCTGCCACGTCATCACTTCTCGCAAGATGGATTTCTTCAACCCCTCCGCTTCAACCCGACCCGAATCTCCCTTCTTCCTCTTCCTCCTCCCTCAGATCCTTATCTATAGACAGCCCGGAGTCCCTCCTTTTCAATGTCGCCGCAACCACTTCTTATCCATCTGTGCCGCCGCCTCCGACGGCGGAGGCGTTCTCCGATCACACGGCCATGCGGATTCATCCGCCACCGGCGATCCAAACCCTAGGCCAGATCAGAACCGTTGATTTCCAATCAATGCAGAGCGAAGAAGCCGCCATTGCCAGCGCTTTCCTCGCCGTAATTTCTTCCTCTTCCTCATTTCATCTGGAAGAGGAAAGGTTCTCAAGGTCGTCCACCGCTTTCCGGAAGTACGGCGGCGGCGCTCGGCCGAGCATCCAGGCGATTAGAAAACAGAGTGTGCTCAAAAGATCAATCGCATTCTTCAGGAACCTGAATTGGTTAAGACGGCAAGGATTGATCCGGCCGGCGAGCCGCCACACGACGACGCAAGTTCATCACATGATTTCAGAGAGAAAACGGCGCGAAAAGCTCAACCGAAGCTTTCAGCAACTCAGATCGCTCCTCCCTCCTGGAACTAAGGTATACTCCATCTATCCATAAATTTGGAATTGAAAATACTAACTCCATATATCCGAATAATTATGTTTTATAAATAATTTGATCAAAACAAAGAAATGAAAAAATTAGTTTAAAAATAATATTTTTGTTGCGGTAGAAAGAAGCACCCGTTAAATTTACCCATTGGGGCACATATAAAGAATGTGACATTTGTGAAAATGTACAGAAAGACAAAGCATCAGTGCTTAGCGCCACAACAGAGAAGTTGACGTCTCTAATCTCCCAAGTGGAAGAGCTGAGGAGAAGGAACCAAGCACTGGAAGCGGCGGAGATGTCGATGAAGACAGCCGCGAGTGCGAGGGAGGAGGCGGTGGCCTCCTCCGCCTCCTCGTCCCCGACAAAGGTGGAAGTCCGGTTAACGAGCGCGGGCGAGGCGGGGACGACGACGTGGGAGGAGAGCAGCAGCAGCAGGAGAGGTGTGGAGGTGCGAGTGAGAGTGGGAGGAGAGAGTACTACTGGGGCGGCGGGTCTGGAGGTGTTGGTGGTGAGGTTAATGGAGTTGTTGAAGGAGGTGGGGAATGTGGGTTTGGTTTCTGTGCAAGCTCACACCACCACCACATCACCCACCTTTTCTTCTTCTTCTCTTCATCGGATCATCTTCACTCTCGCAATTCAGGTATGCATAAATACAATTAACCACTTTCTTCAGTTTGAAAACATGAGTTCTTGAATTTCAAATCTTTTTTTGTCTTTTATCATGTCTTAATTTTGAGGGTTAAAAGTATAATTTTACAATAAAAATATATCTTTCTTGTCATACACAACTCTAAGGCTCTTCCTGATGCATCGTTTGTTAATTACAATCGTTTTCTACTACAACCATAGTATAGTCTTTCGTCAGAATTCTATCTCAAAATCATAGACATTATTTTTTGTGTTATTCATCTAACCAATATCGTAAGAATATGTCGCTGGGCATAAGGTTGATGTCAAATTATACTTTTAGTCTTTAAATTAACACCAACATGGTAAAGATTAAAAAAGGATCATTTGTAGAAAGGTACCAATAACAGGGCTACAGTATTAATATTTAATAATAAAAGACTAAATATGAAAATCAGATGTTATAAAAGATCGATTATGAAATTTACTCATTCTAAATTTATGTTTCCAAGGCTCCAAGCACATAAAGGTTAAGCACAAGAAAGATAGGTTTTGATATCTTACCGTATTACGACTTTTTGTATTTTGGAATTTCATCTCAAATTTAGATGTGAACCAAATTGTATGTCCGTAAATCTAAAAAAAAATTTGGATTTGAATCAAGTTTTTCTAATAACTTCCGACAAACGTTAATTATAAAATCATACACTTTTCGCTATAATTTGAATTTTTTTAAAAAAATACATAAATTATAGATTTGAAATTTAAGAATTCAAATAAAATAAAAATATTCAACGACATTTCCTCTTTGAACAACAAAATATTGACCATGTTGATTTAATTAAAAATCCTCTCACTGTAACTGCAGGGGGGTGAATTTGACGAATCTTCTTTTCTGGAAGCAGTGAGAAGAGTTGCGGCTGACTTGTTTGTATGATTGAGGGAGCGTTAACCTCAAGGTGGCGCAATACCAACATGACACTTGTCAATTTGTCATTGGATGATTTGATTTTTTTTCTTAAGTCCAACCAATTATTATACCACGCCAATAATGACTACAACATAGTACTCTCACGTACAAATGTTTGTATTTTTGTGAATTTATCGGTCCAAGATGGAATCGCCCACCCCAGGCGCCCCACCCCCTTGCCCGACAGGAATGGTGGAGGATGTAAATCATGGTGACTCAGTCGGCCAAGAACGCTAGACCTGTGCCCACCGCGCACAAGGAGCCTCCTCACCCTTTATGGGATTTTTGGATAGCTCCCACACTGCCGCTTGCGGAATTCGATCCCTGGTCATCGGTCCAAGATTTCACGCTCTTGACCAACTGAGCTACCCATGCGGGCGTAAACTGTGGTAGGGTAAACTTTTTATAGTGACTAGCCCCACCGCTTTCGCGGCCCCATACCCCAGAAACCCAACTTTGGCTTGGTCCTACGGGTTAGTATACACCGCTTGGCCCTACCACTTGAAGGGTTTTTTGGGGAGGCATAGTTCCACTGGCGCAGAGTGGGACTCGAACTCGAGACCTCTCCTCTGGAAGGGTAACTCCACAACCAGCTGAGTTGAGTTGCTTCGTTTTTGTGAATTTATTCATGAAGGACTGAAGGTTAACCTTTAGGTAGCACAACTTTTATACTACTTTCTTCCTTCCGTTCAAAAATTATTTTCTCGTTGTGCGTTATGATGTTTGGCTGAAATTATTTTCATTCTATTTTATTTGAAATTTAAAATGTTGTAAAATTAAAAAATTACAAATTACATTATTAAAAAACTAAATCAAAAGATTTACAAAACTAGATGTGATATAACTATATTATTTCATCAAATCGACAACAAAAATAACTCAGCAAAGTGAATACAATTTGTATATATAAATAGTGAACGAAATGATAATTTTTGAATGGGAGAGGAATTTAATTTTTTTTTGTGAGTTTTGAGTATATACTACTCCGTATTATAGAGTCATCACGATTTTTTTTATTACTCCGCATTATTTGTTAGTGACAATAAAGTGATAAAAGCAACCAAACTAATGACATACTCCGTATTTTGTTTGTTGTTGGACTTGGAAAGAAATGAACATTGTTTTCCATTTTAATTGGGTCATGTTTGAGTTTGGCCCAAGCTTCTTTGGATGCATCACGTAACTCTTGACATCTTTGTTCTTTTGTACTCCATCAAATTATCTAAAATTTGTGGTCAAGGAAAATATCTCCAAAATAATGGCTTGATATAATTATACTCAAAGTGAAGAATATTAGGTATGAAATGTAAATATTAGCCTAAATTACTATATACGAGAAATTACGATAATTTAGGTAGAAAATATATTTAAAATATCCTAAAAATGTTAAAAATACATTTGGAACGTCTGGTTTATACTTAACTACTTTCAAATTTTGGACCCTCTTCTTATAAAAGTCGTGTACCAAAGATAGCGTGGGGGGACACATCAGTTTATGTGCATTTGCGTGATAGGCCCAACACATAAACCTATGTTGGACACTTTGTTAATTCTTTTTTTAAGTGGGATAAAAACTCTCAACACACGCTAGTTTGTGCGCACTTGCGCGACATGCTTAACAATAAGCTCATGGGAGTTTCAACTTAAAACTAATTGACAATGTTGGTTCTTTAAACTCCCAACAAATTGATTCAGTAGGGTGGCTAGGGGCTAGAGCATATGATTTCTAAAATATTAATCTTTTGATTTTATTTTTAACTTTTGTTCAATTTCATGAAAACGAGATGTTCAAATCTTACCGAGATAGCCAACATGGGGATAAGTGTATATCCCATGGTGATGTTAAATTAGCACAATAAATATGCAATACACTATTTATACTCCTTACTTTGTAATATTTTACAATGTAGTTGAGCGTGAATGAATATATGATGTGTAACTTTGACAATATAATTTTGTTAAAACTGATCAAATTAAATATCTATCTTCGAAAATTTTATTTTATCAGCCACATACAAATATACAATTAAACTTTAATTTAATAAAATGAAGTACAGAATTTTACATTTCATAACAATGCTATTTTCAATTAATATTACGTAGTAATAAAAAAACAATGCTCCCTTTAACTTACTAAATACTCATTAATTTTCCGAACTCACAATGAACGAATGATTCGTTCAAATACTGAAAATATTGTGAGAGAGATCTGTGAAATGTTGCCTCTGGTACATACCCAAGAGGGGTATTATGGGCATACAAATGGAGACTGGCATTGATTGATCATTGAGACCCAAAACTTGGACCAACTCCTGACCACAAAAGAAAACAAACAATGGTGTTACATATTAAATCTCTAAATTAGAAGGCCATAAACAGGATACTTCACATTACTGGACTATGATAATCATCACAATGGCTCTGATGCAGCAGATGCAACTTCTTCATCACTAATGTCGGATGCAGTGGGGTCCACTTCCACGTCGTCTTCGGAAACACCTTCCTTTTCTTGAACATGAAAAAGCTTCTCCGAGAGTTTCGCTGTGAGGTCTTCCTTTACAGCGGCGTTATCAGCTAGGAATCTTTTTATGGCATCTTTGCCGCGGAAGTTTTGGTCATTCATGGCGTAAAATGCCCCTCCCGTCTTCGTGATGAACTTGTGTTTCAGTCCCAACTCAATGAGCTCAGATTCACGACATATTCCCTTCCCAAACTCAAGCTGAAACTCGGCTGTTTTAAAAGGAGGGGCAAGCTTGTTCTTTACGATTTTCACTACAACTTGGTTTCCTATAATCTGTAAAAACAGAAAACATTCTCTAAACAACTCTCAGGAGAATAACCGTATCCCTACCGATAGTGGACTGAAAGTATAAGGTAGAGAGACCTTTGCAAAAGACCCTTGGCTCAAGAAAACAATAACAAAACATGTCAATGTAAACCCGCAACAACTATATTTACGTTAAAATGCGCACCTCTTCCCCCTTCTTGACCTGCCCAACTCTCCTGACATTTAGACGCACGGAAGCATAAAACTTTAATGCATTTCCCCCACAAGTGACCTCTTGGGGTCCTCCAAATCCTGCAAAAGTAGATAGTTTTGCCCTCACCTGAAACAAAATGCAAATTCTAAGCAAACCTTTGTTCCGTCCATTTTCTTGAATGAGTTTACCACTAAATAATCATTGAATCAATATGCTCATTATTTTATTGAACAAAAAAAAACTTCTATATTTGCAAATTGCATTCAGCTCAGTTCAAAGATGGTTTTGCGATGCACAAGTGCTAAACAAAAGCTTCGAGTACGACACAAGCAATGAAGTCAACACATATTAATGATGTTCTATCAAACACGAAACACCTGATAAAATTAGGTGTAAGAACCATACGAGGCTTGAGCATTATAATACGATTAGATAAGATAGTGATTAGCATTGTTAAATCCCATGGATATTTTAACTACCACTCCATACATATCATAAGAGGGAACGCGTCATAAAAAAGATGTAATAACATGCATAAAAAAATAAAGGTAAAAAGGAACCATTAGACTTGTTACATTGCTAATATTAATGGCAGCATATGACACTAGAAGCGTTTACGCCCATACCTGATTTATAAAGATCAAAGTAGTCTGTGATAGAGATAAAGAATGGCTCAACTTGCGAAGTGCTTGACTCATTAATCTAGCCTGCATTGCCATGTGTGCATCTCCCATTTCACCTTCAAGTTCACCTTTTGGGACAAGGGCAGCTACCTGCCAGTCAAAGCTCATCACAAATACATACGGGCAGGTCTAATACAAAGAACCATGATAATTGGTTGTGTGATCTATCTTACGCTGTCAACAACAATAACATCAATTGAGCCACTCCTGACCAGAGTATCCACAAGACTAAGGGCTTGCTCACCACAATCTGGTTGAGAAATAAGTAAATCTTCAATATTCACCCCAATACGTGTCGCTAAGGCTGGATCTAGAGCATGCTCGGCATCCACAAAACAGCAGTAACCTAAAAAAGGCCGATAAACAGATTTCGCAATTTTTAGATTTAGATCAATCCCAACTTATTGTAACATTTACCTAATAAATACAAATAAGAAAATACACTCTTTAATGACCAAGATGCTGAATTTGCCCCATTAGTCAACATTATGCTAGCCCTTTTCCCCTCTTCTTCACATGATTTCAGTTTGATATAAATAATACGAGTAAAAAAGAATAATAAAAACGGATAGAAGGATTGGTTCTGTATATTGATTTTACAAGATTTTTATCACCTTGTTTGATTTAGATCTTTTTGGAATGTGCCCAAAATAAAAAAAAATCAAAACTTTCTAGTCTATGAACTTGCTGCTACCTTGGGAGAAAAGGATTTCATATTTAAAAAAAAACTGAAAGCAATATGTATATTCTGCAAATGAGATTAACTATAGCAGATTCTTCCATTTTATTTACTGCTTTGGTGGTGTAGTTTCAGAAATCTGCCTAGTTTGTTTACGAGTGTAATAATATCCAAAGTTTGGAGGCTCCCTTCAAGGCCTCAACATAATGCAAATTTGGAGCTGCCACAAAGTTTACATCCAAGCGTCCATTGCTAATAGAGCTAAAAGAGTCATTATTGACAATGTTTTAGCTTCAGGTAAATAATGAACTAAATCAAAATAGCAAACTAGACTTTCTTCACTTCTTGCTTTATATGCAATTTTTGGGTAGTAAATGTGGCAATGCATCAAGTGTGGAAACTGTAAAGGAAAAAACCTCTTTTTTTAAAGGGGTAAGGCTGCATACAGTAGTCGGGATTATATTGGGTTTTTTTGTTGTTGTTGTTGTTGTTGTTGTGGTTGTGCAAAGTTTACATGCAGAAAGGCATGTCTAGAAGCCATTCATTATGTGTCTTCTAGTTACATTATCTTTCAGTTGAAAAAGAAAAGGCATGACAGCTAATAGGTTATGTCTAAGATTGTAACCTCCTTGTTTTTGTGCCTCGGCAATTATATGTAAAGCAAGTGTTGTTTTCCCTGTAGCCTCTGGACCATATATTTCTATCACACGTCCCTGCATGAAACTGAAAGGTTATACGCTAGAAACATTTGACATACACCAGCAACAGATACAGCATAGAGATGTTAGTAGCTATGCAATCCTTGTTTATGTCCATTTTTCATAACAATAAATCACAAATGCTAAAATAAATGTTCCAAGCGTTGAAAAATGCAAAACTGCCTAATGGAAACACCATTTAGTAATGGATGTACCACTAAAACCATTAAAATGCAGAACGTTTCCCCTTCATCAAAATTTGCCAGATTTACTTTTTTTTTTTTATTTTTTGCAGGTCTAAGATTACCCACCTTTGGAATTCCGCCAACCCCCAATGCAATATCTAAAGAAAAGGATCCCGTCGAGAGCACTGGGACTTGTTTGAAGGAGTTAGACCGACCCATCCACATGATGGATCCCTTGCCAAATGATTTTGTGATCTGATCCAAAGCTGCTTTAAGAGCCACGTCTTTCTTCGACAAATTTTCATCACTTGAGTCACTTTCATCTAACTTTGATTTCTTTTTAACTGAAGATAACAGAGGCAAGCAGCCAAATACTCAGCTTATAAACATCTTCTGAAATTGACCGCACTTTCAGTAAGCACAACTTTGTACGGAAAAACTGTTTGGGCAAAACACTATCCACATGAATATAAGTGTATTCTAAGGTGCCCGTGAAAAGAGATTGCCAGTATATCTTATCACCAAGCACATGAACAAGTTTATATATTGAAAATTCATTGCTTGAAAAATGTTTAGGCAAAACACTATCCACATGAATATAAGTGTATTCTAAGGTGCTCCTGAAAAGAGATTTCAAGTATATCTTCTCACCAAACACATGAACAAGTTGATACATTGAAAGTTTATTACTTGAATTACATTGAGGCCTAGGTAAATGTGAAGATACTAATCAAACACTAAAAGACATAAAATGCAGGTAAAACTAAACTAGACCGAATTGAACCAATGCATTAAAATGTTACAGGTTTACAGGTGTGAATGGATATATGAGAAACCAAAAATGATCACACGCACCTTTAGAAGAAAAGTATGAAAGCTGGGTATATGCACCGACTACATCATTCTGAATTCCCTGCCGAACAAGAAACGTAATCTGAACTTGGTTTGTAAATGAGGCATTTTGAATAAGCAAAACACACCAAACTATAAGGAGCACCTATGGCCAAGCTATACAAATAGTACCAAAGCACGAACCATAGAAAACCACGAAGTTAAAAAATGAAGTGAAATTACTTATTAATTTCTCATTGAAAGTAATTGGGAGAAAGAGTAATTCTAATGTTTGGCATCTCATTCAAGAAAATGAGCTGTGAAAATGGACGATTTTCCACTTGCAGGATGAAACTGATTCTCAATAAGAGGTAGAAGTTGGATTCTAATAAAGATTGGAACGTAATTACATAAACAGCAATTCCAATGGAAAGCACCAAACATCCAAAAAAGATCCTTTTTTTCGGGCTGCAGTTTATCATTTCCCAACTTTATGCTATAAGTTAAAACCAATGAACCATAAATGGAACTTTTCCGTATGAAAAAGAGTTTAAAAATTCACATTGAAAGGTTTGTTGTTCTGGAACTCCCCAAATCTCGCCACTATCGCGAAAGGGGTGAGAAAACTGCAGTGGATAACGAGAGATTGACAACAGCTTACCTGCGTCTGGGGAAACAGAGAACGCTTGAGCGACGAAAGATTTCGAAGCACCCTCGCCATTGTAGTTCAGTAAAGTGGAGCTTTGAAGGTTGGGCGGGGAAGGAGATGGAGTTAGGGCTTATTCAGGGGGTTTGTTCGAAGTATTCAACAATACTTTCCCTCCTTTTTAACACCACCTCCCCTCAACTAAGTCCCAAGAGTCTCACCCTTTTTTTTAGAAATACTTTTGAGTTTAAATTTTTTTTTTTATCTCAAATAGTCTTATTTTTCGTGTTCTTTCGAAAATAATCTTACTTTTTATAGTCACAAAAAATAATCTCACATTTCTGTATATGTGTGAGTTTTGGATCGCCTTTAAAAAGGTAACAGTCACTTAGTAGAATTTTTGGAAAATACATACTTTTCGCAAATAAATGAGAGGTAGAATTATTATAGGTAATTTTTTGTTTTTTAATTTCTAGATTTAGATATAAATGTATTTTCAAAAAATAGTTTTATAAATAATACCAAATTTAACTGTTTTTTAGAGTGAAACTTATTATTTTCTGAGTGAATTCCCAAAATGATTCTTTCTAATAGATTATTTTCCCAAATTAGTCATCGATAAATAATAATTACCAATGTGGTCTTTTGTAATTGAGAAGTATTTCCTAAATAGTTATCTACCGAAAATGTATATTAAATGTCAATCAAATAGAAGGTATTTTGATATTTTCTATCATCTAGACTTAAAGTATATTCTCGAAATGTTTCCTTATAATTAAGTATTCCGTATTTTTGAAACTCCTAATTTCAAAGTAAATGTTTTCCCAAAATAAAGTCCATGAGCCTACTCGGGGTGGTCTCTTCATCTAGCAGACACCTACTTAATTTGAAAGAACCATTTTGAAGTCTATTTATAGTTTAAATGATTGAAAATACAAAAAGATCATTCATTTAGCTGTCATTAATATGCATTTTTTACAGAGAACTATTTAGAAAATATATCTCAATTACAAAGAATCATACTGGTAATTACGGAGTATTATTTATTGAAGACTAATTTACTAAAACACTTTATTAGGAAGTACTATTTTGAAAGTTTACTTTTATTTTTTTAATAATTGATAATATGATAAAAATTGAACAAAAAATTATTACAATGACGTTTAGGGAGAGCATTTGGTTATGCGGAGGAAGTTGTAGCAAGTCCGGATATCTGCGAAGGTTAGGAATTTGGTATGGAGGGCAGCAAACAAGTGTTATGGTCCAATTACTCCAATCTCTATTGACTCTCACTCCATACTAAATTTTATCGTTGTATCGGAGCAAGTTTTAACATGTTTTGACTCGCTTCATTTGTCAAGATATCTATCTAGAAATCGTGGTCAACCATTTGAAGAGCGTGAAAGAATATTTTCTTTCCAAATTCTTTGAACGAAAGAGTGCAAGAAACAATGTAGAAACTGTACTTCGTATCACTTTTCTTTTCCATTTACCCATGGTTTTCTAATGCAGATTGGGCCAGTGGGCGTTGCGCAGTTGGCAAGACAAGAGGTGCCAAGAGGGTAAGACCCAAGTTCAATTTCTGCCAACTGCGATGGAAGGCAACTATGCTAAGCATAGGACTTGTGCAAGTATCAGGTGCAAACTCTACTCTTTGCCACCAATCTGTGATTAAAGTCTAATTTACCTCCTCCTAGTGATCGTCCGGCCAGATCCGAGAGTGCCCTCGGAGATGGAGCTCATCCTTTTTTTCTAATGCAGATTGGAGGTACGGGTCTAAAGTGTATTGTTATCACACAATCGAGAGAAGAAATACACGGAAAAAGTCCAGAGCGAAATGAAATCATTCTCAATTTCTACTCTATTTTCATTTTCCACATAAACAAACCCACAATATATGCACCCTTTCCGCTTGAACACTTATTTGGTTCAAGAAATTTGAAATGAAAAAGAAAATAAAATAATATTAAAAAAAATCCTTGTTTGGTTAAGAAAAAGGGAAAAAACCTTTTTCTTTTCCTTTCCTTCATAATTTCTTGAACCAAACGTCGCGTAGGGCTCTAATACGCAACGGAAGATCATTAGTAAGAACGGAAAAGGTAAAAGGGGAAGGGGAAAGCCACCCAAATACAAAGACATGCACCCATAGAAACAACTTGGGTGTTAGATTGTTGAAATAAGCCATGGAACAACCAGAGATCATATATGTACCCACAGCAACATGCATATTAAGTTTATAATAATGTATAAAACAAGAAATTCTCAACACTAAAACTTCAATTCTCAAGAAAGGATAACAAACAGACCATGGCACACTTAGAACCAATCATATCCACACTGCGGAGGGGGTAGAGAAAAGATTTCTGATCTGCAACCATGCATATATACGAGCACCAATTCACATAAACAATGTTAGTATTATATATTTATATGATGAATTGAAGGCTCCTTTGGGAATTCAATCCTTTTTATGATTACCAGGAGAGCAAAGCTTTTCTAAACCTTTTCCAAGTGAAGGGGAGCATATCTTTTCCAATCCTCGACCTATGGTTGTTTCGAACCCACCTTCCTCCGTAGGTGAAGAAATGGTGCTATCAGTATCTTTCTTTGGGTGAATTGCCTCAACAATGGCCTCGATTTCTTCCTTGGCTCGTTCAAACACGTTTGGGCCTTTGACCTTACTGATAGGGGTGTTTTCGTCAATGTCATCACTCATTCCATGAGTTTCTCTATGATGATGGTGAGAACCCGGTGACTTCATCTTACTCATTAGATCTTCCATCTCCTTTTTAGACCTTTCTAGCCAACTGGGGTTCTTCGCATCCTTCTCTATCGAAACATAACACAGACAAGTTTAAAAAGGAACAGTTAACCACCTGTAATTACATTTTCCGAAGTGTAAATTTTGGTTGTGATGACTGAATGTGATGAATTTTCTGAAATCATAGCCGATATAGCTGGATTTGCTGATCGAGCTGAATTAACTATGAATATACTATTATTTTTTTAAAGATAAAAATAAGATTATCTAACAATGAAAGAGGCATTTCTTTTTTTTTTTTGCCATAAAAAAGGTCATTTTTAACTGATCCAATACGCTCCTTCATCTGGGATTTTACTGGGTTTGTTGTCATGTTAGGTGATTGAATGAACGTAGTTAACTTTGTGTTTGGTGAAAAAAACTGACTAATAATGAGATTAACAGATACTAAATGCTATCTAGAATGTACAGGTCTTTTCACAAGAATAAATACTGATTCTATGGAGAAGGCCCAACCCAGAACAAGTAAACTTCTGCTGCTATTGCAACATGAAGTCAGAAGATTTTAGAGACAAAGAAAAAGCATATCCACCATTTAAAACTTAAAAGCACTAACCAAGATGCTTTTTCTTTTCTTTTCTTTTTCTCAGTGACCAGCTTAGAGCATTGTCTTTGCCTTGCACTATATACATATACCCATATATATGTTGGCAGCCAATCACTGTTTTCCATCAATCCCTCAAGAAAAGCATCAAAACTAAAACCTAGCACGTAAAGGGAACTTTAGAAACACACTTTTAACAGAAACATTTGACTATTGGACATTTTAGGAAAAGGAAGTCTTAACAAACATGATGCTCTGCAAGGAGATGATTTTAGTCAATCGTGTAAGTAAAAATTTGCAAACTGATGCAAAAGGAAAAGAAAAACTGTTCAAGGAAGTTAGAATTTTGCCCCTTCAGGATAAATGAACGGTTTTTTAAAAAATTCCTAGCCATCCTGACAACGTGACATGCTTTTTGCTTCAAAGCTTTGAGTCATTTTGAAACTATGTTTGGTTAAGAAAAGCATAATTCAACATTGGCACATCATCCAAACTCCAAGTCAATCACACAAATAAAATTGCCAGTTAGAAGGATTCAATCAAACCCAACTTTTAGAGATGTATTCTCAAATTTATGCTGAGTTCTCTATCCATGTATTCCTTACGTCCTATTTTATTTCTAAAGCTTTCCGTTTTAGCCCTTTCCAAAATAATACTTCATTGGTTTTGCTAAATTGAACAACACAGATTTTGTTTTTCCAATAACTTTCCACCTTCATAAATGTATAACCAATTTCACTTGGTGGGTTCAATTGGAGGCTGGATATTGGAAAGGCTCTGTGTGATTGTACGAAACTAAGTTGTGGAAAGTATTTATTGTCAAAAACTGTTCCCTATTCAAGGTAGAAGACTCTATGTCCCATTATATTTGTCCTACTTTCCTATTAGTTTGTCCAAAAATGCCACTAGCTTTTTACTTTGCTGATGAAAATGATTTGACTATTTGTGTCTTGCTTCTCCATATTTTAAGGAGAATTCAGTAAAATACACATCATTATAACTATTTTTCATTAACCCGCACAATATTATAAGTGTCTTATATTCTGACTGAAGATTATGATATACTATGTAGGGAGTAATATTTAACTCAGGAGAGCAGAAATACAAACTGGTTTACCCAACAAGGCACTCATTTTGCAGAAATGCAAAAAAAAAATCATTTATTATTCTACTATCAAACACTGAAACACGTGAAAATATGGAAAGAATGTAACTCCCTTCAATCGACCAGAACTACATCCCATAATGTTTGTTTCTATAAGACCCGCGTCAAAAGAAATGCACCTTATATTTTGGAAGAAGACTAACAACTGAATACTAACTAAGATTAGATATGCTTAAATGTAATCCCTAATCCTTTTCGAGTAGAAGATCTAAACTTTATGCTGCATATCCACAGACACTGTTCTTTTGGAGCTTCTTATATGGTTATATTGTTCCAAGTGTGTTCAAACTTTAAATACCTTAGCCTATAGCAATGTACTGCCGTCTTCCAAGGACACAAATCATCAAACCAAACATGCATATCCCACTAAAGAGTAGGGCCTAGTGAAGCAAGATGTACCCTGTTGAGATTTTAAGCGCGTAAGACTCTTAAAATATTAAGAACGTGAAAAATAAATAAACTCACTACACAAGAAGAAAATATGAGAGAAAAATTATATCTTCACTATTTCAGAACGATACACAAAAAAAAAACTCTCCCCTGTTTACAAGCGCTAAATACCAGACACTTATAAATAGACTTTTCACACCCTACACCTGGATGTATTTTTTTGAGTAACTAAAACCAGTTACTCCCTACACTCACTCACACAATCCTGTGATATCTTGTGTAGCACCTTTCTCTAAACCCTCCTTCTCTCTCTTAGTGTGTTTTGCCCACCCACATATTGCCTTACTTTTATAACAAAAAAAAGCTCCGTATGCTTGCATGGCTTGAGAAGGAGTCAAGAAACCAAAAAATCCTCTTTGATTTGATGACATGCACCAAGTCAATCAAATATCCCACTTTTGATCTTCTTTGTCCTCTTTGTGATTTTTTTTTCTTTCTTTTTGATTAATTAATCAAACCATGGTCCGGCTCCACCTCGCTCGTTCCGGCAAGGTCACAGTCTCCACCAACCTGAGAAGCTTCAAACGTCACCCGCTTCTTCCATGCAAATGCTCCGCTTGTTGCACTTGTAATTTTTCCTTCTGACAGCTTCCGTGCCAAATCTTTTCCTACAAGTTTATACAAGCCATTTGACAAAACTCCTTTTGCTACTACCATTGCTCCCCTAGAGATTTTTAACACTCCACCTTGAGCAAAAATTCGGCAGCCTTCTGAATCTAAAGCCCCCAAGGAAATCAAATTTCCTTTTAGACCCGGTACATGTTTCACTCCAGTTAATTTTCTCACCACGCCATCAAACATGCGAACTTGCACTGTTCCGACCCCTGCAATTTTGCTCCGTGCACCATTTGCCATCTTCACAGCACCCCCATCACAAGTTTGATAGGTATCAAACTTTTCCTTAACTGAACACATATGAAACGAACAACCCGAATCTAATATCCAATCTGATTTATCTAGGCTCTTTGTGGTTGCCAAAAATAAGTCTTCTTCAGTTTCTTGGCTCGAACTTTCTGCAACCGCAGTCACGGGTGTTTTCCCGTCCTTCTTTTCCTTCCTCCTCTTTGGACAATCCCTTTTGAAATGACCCTCTTCATCGCAGTAGTAACACCGAAAGCTTTTACTACTCGATTTGAAGCGTTGGGACGCGCCGCCCCTCTCTTTAGACCGTCCTCGTTCCCGACCAGCTCCTTTTGCAACCAAAGCTTGACCATCATTTGATACCCCGTTGCCACCCCGCCGAGTCTCGTTCATCAACAACGCAGCAACTACTTCATCAGATTTTAAGGTCTTTTTTCCAAACAAGAGCGTGGTCACGATGTTGTCAAAAGATGAAGGCAATGAAGCCAATAAAAGCAGCGCCTTGTCCTCCTCTTCAATCTTCACGTCAATGGATTCCAACTCTGTTGTAATCTTGTTGAATTCATCCAAGTGCCCATTAAAGTTAGCTTCCTCCGCCATTTGGAGACCAAACAATCGTTTCTTCAAGTATAGCCTACTTGTCAACAATTTTGACTTGTACCGGCTCTCCAACTTGTCCCAAATATCCACTGGGTCCGTCAAACCGAGAACCTCCCGAAGAGTATTATTTGCAAGACATAGGCATATTGTACTTGTTGCCATGTCCTTCAAATCCTCCCACTCTTCATCCGACAATTTTTCTGGTTTGTCGTTCTTCCGGTGTTTGGCCCACTCAGCATCCGTCATTTTTTCTGTCCTCTGAACCTTCACCTTCAGAGCTTTGATTGTCCCTTCCCGAATAAGAACACTTTTTACTCGTTGTTGCCACAAAGTAAAATCGCCACGTCCATCGAAAGGTTCGACAGAAACATTCAAACTTTTTAGCGATGCCATTTTTCAAGTTCTCGACTTTCTTCTCTTACCGCTTAGAAATCCCTCTGCCCCAAATGTAACTTGGCTCCGATACCAATTGTTGAGATTTTAAGCGCGTAAGACTCTTAAAATATTAAGAACGTGAAAAATAAATAAACTCACTACACAAGAAGAAAATATGAGAGAAAAATTATATCTTCACTATTTCAGAACGATACACAAAAAAAAAACTCTCCCCTGTTTACAAGCGCTAAATACCAGACACTTATAAATAGACTTTTCACACCCTACACCTGGATGTATTTTACTGAGTAACTAAAACCAGTTACTCCCTACACTCACTCACACAATCCTGGTGATATCTTGTGTCGCACCTTTCTCTAAACCCTCCTTCTCTCTCTTAGTGTGTTTTGCCCACCCACATATTGCCTTACTTTTATAACAAAAATAAGCTCCGTATGCTTGCATGGCTTGAGAAGGAGTCAAGAAACCAAAAAATCATCTTTGATTTGATGACATGCACCAAGTCAATCAAATATCCCACTTTTGATCTTCTTTGTCCTCTTTGTGATTTTTTTTTCTTTCTTTTTGATTAATTAATCAAATATCCCAACATACCCAAACCTTACCTCTACCTCAAGGACTAGAGAGGCTCTTTCAGAGAAAGCTTTGATAAACAGTGACATATAATGTGGTATAGTGAAGAAAACACCTACATCAATCGCACTCAGCCCCTACAAAGACTCTACAATGCTAGTATGGCGTCTCCATGAACTCCTACCAATGACACATATCAAATATAGCAAACTTCCTACCTGAGTTAGAACTTGAACCCCTGCAAGAAGGAAAAAAAACAAAACCCAGCAACAAAGAAAACCGTCAGTTCAAAGAGAGATATACTCCGTATCATTTACAACATAAAGCAAAACAAAAGTGCAGCCTCAGTCATTGTGAAACCTTTGTTCTTCACATGATCCCAATCTGTTGGACTCCATCTTGGTATGAACTGCGTGAAAGATAGCCTCAACCTCTTCCTTGGCTCTCTCGAACACATTAGGAGCTTTCACCTCAGTCGTCGACGTCTTCTCGTCCAAATCCGTGCGCCTCCCATGAGTCTCATGGTGAGTCTCATGTGAGTTTCCCTTACTATGCAAAACTGCCTCAAACTCTTCCTTCACCCTCACAAGCAGGTTGGGGGCTTTCACTTCTTTCTCTGCCCACAATCAACAACACAATATCCATCTCTGAACAATACATACACTTGTACATGCATTCGTTCACTCAGACATAAGAACAAACACGTTGAGATCAACTTACCAAGATTACAATTTTGAGCGCCCAAGGATCTCTAAATAGAATTTTGACCTTGGGTTTTCATGAGAGCAAGCAAATGTTAAGGAATTGAGATGAAGGAGTTACCTGAAACAGGGGTTGATGATGAGTTCGGATTGGATTCAGACATTGGTGGCTTCTTGACCGGGAAAGAAATGGTGTGCGGGAATTTCAATTCGGATTCCGACTAGGGATCGAGAAAATAGCTCAGGCAGATGCCCAGATGGTCGATTTGGGACCTGTTTGGGAAAATTTTAGAGTTGGCTTTTGTATAAAATTTTAACGGTTCAAATTAATTTAAAAATGCAAACGCTAAACGCTGCACATAGATAGCTTTTTGAAAACGCCAATGCTAATCTCTAACGTCATTCCCAAACAGGCCCTTGGTTTTGATCAGCGGTTATTTTAAATATTAAAAATAATTAAACTCTGCGACAGGGCGCACGAGTATCTGTAGCAGATCCACGACAAGAAGCTAACAGTAGTCGCAAAATTTACACGATTAAAATAGGAGCATGCTACATTTACACAAACATTTACACGGACACAAAGTGTTGGTGTGTTAACAAAAACTAGTTTTACACCAACACAAAATGTTGGTGCAAAACTGCGGGGTACAAATTGGGGTACAAAAAGTTGGGGTACAAGTAGCTTTATCCATTAAAATATGGTCTAACTTTTTTTTCTGCGACAGTCTTTGAAATACCGTCGCTGATAGGCTGCGAGTCTGCGACGGTATCGGCGACGGCTTATCTCTCAGTGGCGGATATTAACACTATGTTTTGTTCAAGAAATTTGAAATAGAAAAGAAAAGAAAATGAAGTGGAAATCATTTTTCTTGTTTGGTTAGAGGGGAAAAGAAAGAAAAAGTGTAAGAAAAAAAGAAAATTAGGAGGCAAAATGTACCAAGTGGATAGAAAACCAAATTCGTTTCATTTTGGCGAGATAATAATAACTGAAACCCATTTTCTTTTCTTTTCGTTCCAAAATCCTTGAACCGGGTAAAAAACTGTTGCAAGCCGTCCATTCAAACTGGTCCACCGTCCGTTCAAACCACCGCTGCCGTCCACCGTCGCACCACCTCACCGTCTAGACCCTCCAGCCCCTCCCGCCGTCCACTGTTGCAAGCCTCAATTTCAAGGTTTTTTTGTATTATTTTCTACATTATTTTGTGTACTTTGGTAAAATTTTATTTGTTTATGTGAAATTAAGAGTGGCTTTGGTAAAATCAAGTTGTGATTTTGTGAAATTATTTTAATTTTGTTTGAAATTGACATGATATTAGATAAATTTGAACATGTTTTAATCTTTGTCATTTAAAATTGTTTGTTTGTATTTTATATATTATACTCCCTAATTAGTTTATATCATTTGTGCATTTTAGATTTGTTTTTTTTAATTTGATATTATTCTCACTACAAAAATTGTTTGGTGAAATTATTATTTTTATATACCTCCAAAGATATACTCGGCATTTGAAGATTCATGAAAATGCAATGTTTGGATTTCTAGAAAAGAAGATATAATATGATTTTGTATGTAAATAGTACACATTTCTTTTTCACTGTTAAAAAAAATATAATGCAAAGTTTGGATGTAAATAGCTCTTTTCATAGTGAATCTCAATAGCCGAGATTTCAAGACATTTTCGCGTAGCAAACAAATACCCCGGAGTAGTTGTTTTCATGTAAGATATGTGGAAGACATTTTGTATAACAAGTTGAAAATGCGAAATTCAAGTGAACTCTTGATTCCTTTCAATATATGCTAAAGACAAAGATAGTATATAGTATATGTGAAATAGTTTTTTATATGAAATTGAGTTGAAATTGTATGAACTTATTTCGATATTGTTTGAAATAGACATGAAATTGGATAAAACTAAATATGTTTTAGTGCAATTGAGATCATTTTAGGTGAATTTGAATTGAAATTGTGTTAGTTAAATCGAAGTTCCTTACTAAATTTTAATTTCCAGATTTTAAAAAAATGTTAGATTTTTTGTTTTTTATTTCATATTTCTCTTATATGTTTGATTGAAGATTGATCATTATTTACTGTGGTTAAAGTTTCTTGCTTGATGACTTTCAATTCATAGGCATTTTTAATATGAGTCTTCCATTCAAAGATCGTGACTTGATGTATAACAAGTACGAGAGAGAAGGTGTTGTTAGTCAAGTATGGAAGGATAATGTTGAAGGGTTTGTAAAGTATTGTGTGTCAAGTCCGAATGTGTATAAGATGCAGAATAAGAAAATGTGTTGCCCATGTACGAAGTGTAAGAATGTTACATTTAGATCATCCGCAAAGATGTTAGAGCACATACTCCGCTTTGGATTCACACCAAATTACCACGATTGGGTATGTCACGGCGAGAATCACGGCGATTGGGTTCTCCGCCAACGACGTGAAGTTCCTCGTCATGCCAATGTCACTAACGTGTTTGATCAAACGGGTAGAGTACAATATGCAGACATGGTATTTGATGTTTTGGGCCCGTTATTTTATTTTTTTCTTATATCTAATTCATTTGTCTTTATTCTTTGAGATTGTTTTATATGAGCTAACTTTAGATTTATTGTGTTTGTTTGTAGATGAGCAATGGTAATGATGATTCCCAGCCCTCACGGATTCCTACTTTAGAACGCCTCCGGCAAAACCTATTTGGTGATTGGAAGTTCTCTAGGGCGGGCTCCTCTAGGACGGACTCTTCTGAGGCGGGTTCCTCTCGGGCTCCTGTTTCGTCGCCCTCTATAACATCGGGACCATTGAACGGTTCGCAGAGGTCACCTGCCACTCCACTTACAGAGACATCAGATATTGGTAATTCTAGCTTGTTTATTTTTTTAGGTTTTGAAGATGAATACTTCTATTTTGTGTTATTGACTTAAGGAGAAATCATTTTCGTAGGGGCTCGGTTGCATGAAGAGGAGCATCATGAGGACGACCAACATGAGGATGACCACCTGGAGGGCAATCAATACGTTTACGTGAATTCGGATGAAGAGTACGTGATAACATTATTAATTATGATTCAATGCTTTAGTTTCTAATATTTTGTTGATTTAATGAATTATAAATATAACTATATGTTCGGGACTGTCATCACACAAGCTGGTGCTGCGAAAATCACGTCTGCATTCTCCATGTGGACAGACCTCGCAGGAAAGACATGGAAAGACGTCTCAGATTCTTATTCGGATTTTTATTATCAAAAATGCAAAGTTTTTTATGTTTTACATATGCTTAAGATGTGGATCTAAATTAAAGGTAAACAATGTACTTAAAAACTTATTATCATCTTATGGTTGAATGTAGAAACGGGTTAAGCGGACTCCGGCGATAGATGAGGAGAAGATGAAGGATGCATTTTTCAGCAAGGCTGCCGGTTTGTACAGTGGATGCATGTACAATCAGAGGACTGACGGTCTGGTGAAAAAAAAGACTGTGGAAGCGGCTATGTTAGAGAGGCTGAAGGAGGTAAAATTTTAATTTATAAACTACAAAGCTTAAATTTTTTAAAAAAAGTGGTTAAACTGTCTAATGTAAATATCAATAGTCTGGAGTTTCAGGATACGAGCAAGAGAAAGAAGAAGAATAGGCGCAAGGGTAAAGAAGATGGTCCTGCACTTGGGACATACACTGGAGGGACGATCCCGTTTTCTGAGAATTATAATCGACTGGTAAAATATTTGGCATAAAATAAAGAGGCACCTACTTGTATACATTGAATGTAATTTTATATGATTTTAATATCGTAGGCTGCAAAGAAAAGAGCACATATCTCGGTGGAAGAAGTCATCGTCCATTCAAAGAAAAAAAAGCATGATGGGCAGACCTGGGTTGATTCGAGTGATGTCGATCTCTGGGTAAGTGTCATTTTAATGCTTCACGTTGTTTTTTGTGACAGAATTATTAAAGTTTTTGAAGTTTTTAAATAGTGTTGTTATTGATGATAATTTAGCAACTTGATTGAGATGGAGATGTTGTTATTGATGATTTAGTAGCTTATTGTTCGTGATGTTTTTAGCTTATTGTTCGTGATGTTGTTAGTAGCTTGTTGGAGATGTTATTGCTGATGATTTTAGTCTTATTGATGTTCTTATTGTTCGTGATGTTGCTAGTAGCTTGTTGGAGATGTTATTAATGATGATTTTAGTCTCATTGATCTTCGATATTCTTGTTATTATTGTTCTTGTTCTTATTTATGTTTTTGTTATTGTTCTTGATGTTGATAGTATGTAGCTCTTGGGTAAAGTTATTGAAGTTATTGTTATCATTATTGTTGGTGTTTGTGTTGTAGTGTAATTATTGTTTTCGTTCATATTGTTGTTGTTTGTGGTGTTAATAACTAGTTGGGTGACCTTGTTGTGGTATTGTAGGCTCGATTTATTGCTCTTCGCGATGAGGCTATAAAGAATGGGCTTGATGTCACCGATGACGAAATCTGGTACTCACTAGTCCATGACCGCAATGTGAAGGATCGCATGTCAGGAGTCGGCGACTACGAGCGTAAGATGAGAAAGTTGAAGCCGTCATCCACCCATCGCCGCTCTAGCTCCTCTGCCATTAAGAAAAGTGAAATAGAGATCCTCAAAGAACAGAACAAACGCCTCCAAGAACAGGTTGAAGTCCTAGTCTCTAAATTCACAACAATCCAAAACGACCTAAAAAGGTTGTATGGTAATAACAACCCACCTCGAGACGATGATGCAGCGGGGGGGGGGGGGGGGGGGGGGGGGGGGGGGNGGTATTTTGTGTTTTTGATAAGCTACATGGTATTCTGTTTTTTAAAGATTCAAAGTATTCGCAAAGATTCAAAATACTCCTTTGTTGTCATTCATTTTTTTAGTTTGTGAAATATAAATTAAGTTTTGGTACATATCTCTTGCATTAAAATATTCAGTTTTTTTAATTTTTATAATTTTTATTTAAACTTACTTTCAATTTTTAAAAATAAAGAGGCATTGTTAAATTTTAAGGTGTAAAGTAGGTATTTATATTCATCCTGATTTGTACCGAAACCGATTACAGAACCATCTCGAACATTACCGAACCGATATTTTGGGATCAAGATCGGTACGGAGTAAAATCTCATACCGAACTGAAATATTTGGTACGGTATCGGTACGAGCTACCCTAGCAGAATAACCAGGTGCTGGTTCTGCAGTTCCCTCTCTGCGAAGGATTTTACATTCCGCCGCAGATAAAAAATATCATTCTTAAAAGAACTTGTCCCTGGCAGACTTGCGGTAGGCCCAAGTCTGTTGTAGGTCCGTCACAAATCTGCGACGGACATGTGTTCCCGTCGATGATTACGACCGGGCGAAGGCAAATTTGCGACGACCTTTTTCTATTGCAGTTCCGTCGCGAATACTAAATCTGCTACAGTTTTCTCAATTCTGCGACGACATTCAGCCGTCGCAGATTTGGCAGATAAAAGTATCTAATCAACCAAGACAAAAGTGACAATTGCTTTAAGGTGGAATGCCCACTTCGGGCGCCCCCACACCCCATCCTGATTGTGAGAGAGATAAATCATGGTATATTCTCAATCTGGTGTTTAGAGGGATCGCTTCATAACAATTGCTTTAATCTTTGGGGAATAGTTGATTGTATATGTGTATTAAAGAATGGGTGTATTAATCATCAAAGAATGATGGCTATGATGTTATGTGTATTAAGCATGGGTGCTTTTAAACAAGGGTACTTTATGCAAGTTGGGCCAATTTTGGTCCTATTCTTAGGATATCAAATGTAGACCCCTTATTTAAGCATATTTATTTACTATATGGGGGACGGGGATACTATAATTTACTTCATTTTTATGTAGCGTAATTTGTGAGAAGTTGGGCAAAAAAGATACTATCTCCGTCCCATTTTATAACATCTGTTTCGGTTTACGATGTTTGACTAAAATTATTTTCAAACTATTTTATATGACAAATGGTATAAAATTAAAAAATAAAAATTACATATTTAAAAACTACATGAAAAGATCTACAAAACTAGTAGTGAAATAATATTTTATTTTATCAAATTGTTAACGAAAATAGAGAAAGAAAGTGAATGAAGTTTGACCCTGTGAATAGTAAACAGACATTATAATTTGGGACGGAGGGAGTATTATCTAGGTTCAATTTGACTCTTTGGTGGAACGCTTATCCCAGGCGCCCCCACACCCCGACCCGCTTGGATTGTGAGGGGGTAAATTATGATTGAATTTCATGATTTACCCCAAAGATTAAAGTCATAGGATCAACGGACTTGATATTTTCTCCTTGGACCAGTTGAGCTACTCATGCAGACAATTTGACTCTTTTAACAATGATGATGGATGGTCATGCATAGCTTGAGGTCCCTACACGTACCAAGACTTAACCCACTTCATATTTATCAACAAACGATTAAATTTCAACCATATCTGATCTTTTCAAGCTACTCTATTCAGGCCGATCTTGGGGATGCTAAGAGGGAATTCATATTTTTTCTCAATGCCCCATATTTCAATATTCCGGTGTGCTTCTTTAGTATTACTCGATTTTCCCAATCTTGATTAATATTTCATTCGTCCCAAAACAAAATAAAAATATGCAATTTATCGGTTTGCAATTCTAACAATGGTCCAGAATGTAATTAATCCGTACATTAATCTAGAAAATGATATTTACATTCTTCTTTTTACTATTGGAACTCCAAAATGTAATTTTAATGTGAGTGGTAAGTAGTTTATTTTGAAGTGCCAATAACAAAAAAGGAGTGAAAATATCATTACCCATTAAATCAAACAAGTTAAAGTAATAACTATCCAAATGGGTCTCCTCTGTCTTAACTTAATCTTCCCATTTCTTTTGAATTGTTCCAAAATAAACTTTCTTTTCCTTAAAAGAATTGAAATGTGATCTGTCACCTTTCACTAAATATCAACCAAAGAATTTCACTTTTGTAAATTACGTGCTTTTGTAAATTACGTGAATAAGAGAGAGAAGAAGGATGAGTTGAGCAAATTTGGATTTTGATAAATGTTTTATGACTAGGGAGAGGGGAAGGATGAGTTAAGCAAATTTGGATCAAGGCCTCCAAATTGTGAGCACAAATGTGAAAGGTGGAAGCCATGTTTGGCCTCTCAAACCACTGCTAAAACTATACCCCAATTTGCAAATCATGAGCCTCAAGGATGGTGGATATGCAAGTGTGGGGCCTGTCTTTCATCCTTGAATTCATATAGTACTCCGTACTTTAATTTTTTTAAATTTCAAGAAAAAAAATATTATAGAGAATTTTGAGATTTTACATCAAATTCTGAACTTTGATTTCATTTTCTAGCCTATTAAACATATATATGGTTGGCATCTAGTGTTTACCTGTAATTGAATTTGCATGCAAGTGTTGCCCAATTCCCTTGGTAAGAAAAACTTATTTTTGTGGTGTACAGATCTTTCATCCCTTAATTTTTTTTAAACCTTTTTTAACCTCGTGAAATTTCAAAGCCATTGTTTAGTGTTTTCTACTACATAATAGTAATTATAGAGAACTTTGACTTCATTAGATTGCAGCTTTGACAACATTAGACACAACATAGGATGGAAGGAGATGAAAACGAAGTAATTGATATGTCAAAACCTAGAAAAACAATGAACTTCAAGAAAAAGCAGCATGAACTAAAATAAATATAACAATTCAGTTGTAAATCCCAAATGCAAAGAAGAAACATCTAAATAGCTCCCCAAATTGTAAGATACAGAAGGATTACAAGACTTGACAATGCGGATCAACTTCATAAATAAAGAAAATTAAACTAGGGGAGGAGAACAGTGGGGGCAAGGAAGGATAGAAAAGAAATCGACGAAAAGCGGAAAGTTCACACAAATAGCCCTCCCAAGAACTCAAGACTCTGCAAGCCTTCCACGTCAGTGGGGAAAAAAACTTACTTTGTTACAGAAGATCGGCAACGTTAGCTGGCAGCTCCTCAATGGTAACATTGTAAAATTTCTGGATGTCTTTGAGCATCCTTTCATCATCTGCTGTGGCAAAGTTTATTGCCACACCTTTCCTCCCAAACCTTCCACTACGACCAATACGGTGAAGGTAGTTCTCAGGTTGAGTAGGGAGATCAAAGTTGATGACAAGTGAGACTTGTTGGACATCAATTCCTCTGGCCAAGAGATCGGTGGTGATGAGAACACGGGAAGACCCCGAACGGAACTCGCGCATGATTATGTCTCTTGTGTTCTGGTCCATGTCACCGTGTGTGGCCGACACTGTGTGGTCCCTGCTTCTCATCTTGTCGGTCAACCAGTCAACCTTGCGGCGAGTATTAACGAAAATGACACTCTGTGTGATGGCAAGAGTCTCGTACAAGTCACAGAGTGTCTCGAGCTTCCATTCTTCTTTGTCCACATTCACGTAGAATTGCTTGATACCCTCAAGGGTCAGTTCATCGCGCTTCACAAGAATCCTCACAGGTTTGTTCATGAACTTTCTGGTTATCTCAAGTGCCTCGGGAGGCATTGTTGCAGAAAAGACACCAACTTGGATTTTTGGTGGCAGAAGTTGGAAGATATCATAAATCTGTACACCAAGGTATTGTTACTTCTTAGATTGACAAAGACAAATGTATGCATAGTACCTTTTTGTTCAACACTTCCAGAAAAATAGTTAGAGAACAATCCAGAACACTACCATCATGCGCACGAGGGAAATGTATATGTGAATGAATACCAGATGACTGATGTATTAAATGCTTAAATGTGCACCAACAGAAATGAAGTTCCTAAGAAAGTTAAAGAAAAAAATAGAAAGATGAAAAAGGTAAAGTCCTTTCAGGCTTGCATTTATAATTGAAGGTATCTGGAAAAATTGAAGAGCACTAGGGATGTCCCATTTTTAAGTAACTTTGAAATCACATGCCAGGCAAAAAAGAAATAACATTGTCAAAAAACACAATGGACTTTCAACCATGTCAAATTAATTTTTTTCCTTGATTGATGATCCAAGCACATGATATATTGATATTAATCTGATTACTCCCAACAAAAATTGTGGTTTTTTACTTGGACAAAAACAAATTAAAAGGATTGATTAACAGAAGAAAAAAGGAAACGGACCTGATCCTTGAATCCTCTAGACAGCATTTCATCAGCCTCATCCAATACAAACATCTTGATGTTATTTGCACGAAGAGAATTTCTGCGCAGCATGTCAAAGACACGTCCAGGGGTTCCAACAACTACATGGACCCCGCTTGAAAGAGTGCGTTGGTCATCACGGACACTAGTTCCTCCCACACAAGCATGCACCTTGACTCCAAGATAGTCTCCAAGTGCTCGCATGACCTTCTCAATCTGCTGTGCAAGTTCACGTGTAGGTGCCAAGACCAAGGCTTGACAGTCAACTAATTCATAGTCGAGCTGTTGAAGAACTCCCGAGCAAAAAGTTGCAGTCTTCCCAGTCCCAGACTGAGCCTGCTGGATCACATCAAGGCCTTTGCAGAATGGGACAATACCTCTCTGCTGAATTGCAGATGGTTTTTCGAAACCTAGATTTCAAGAATGATTAAAGTAGCACTTTAACAAGCAATTACTTTGAGTTGGAAACATATAGGTGAACTGCACTAGAAAACACTCGTGGAAAAAACAAAAATGTAAAATTCTCATAAAATAGTCTTCTTTTGTCAAACAAACCAAGTTTTCGTGTAGGATGTTGGTATATCCTCACCCATTTCGGGTAAATCCACTTTATTCATGGTAAATGAAAAATTCTACCATTAAATTAAGACACAAAAAAGAGATATTGGATGTAAGCCTAATTTTAAGGCCATAGCTGTCTATACATCATAAAAGGAGTTGCTTTAGCCAAAAGGGGGGTGGATTAGCCACACCCTTTTGTGAATTTTTCTAAATGAATATAATAACAAGATACATTTTTAACTATGAATTTTAAACAGAATCAAAATTTCTTTTGGGACAGATTGAGAGGGCAGTGAACTAATTTAAAGCACAGTGAGATATGTATCTATACCGTAAGCATAAATCCCCCTAAGAAGGTTTTCCTTTAACCCCATAGCATCAAAACTTTCATGAACTTCATCATAAGATGTAAAGAAGTCTTGTGCATCAGCGTTAAGCCTGCAAACACACAATATAAAATATATGGGGGGTTAGATAAAACCATCAACTGGAAGCTAACACATAACAACAGCTCATACTCCTGCATTTTGGCATCATATTGACTAGCATCAAACAGTGATCCCTCTGGTGCTGCACCCGCCATAGCTGAAAAAGGAACGGAACACTTTCAGGATAGAAAGAAAATCATCATTATGACTAAGATGCAATCAATACTAGACGCATAGTTTCAAGTGCTGCTGAAGAAGATGAAATCCATATTATCAAGGCACTTGGGTGCCCAAAAAACGAGAATATGAGCTAGATAACAAAGTTATCCAACTTTTTACAAGATATTTCTGATCTATACTCTCAGAGCACTAATGGATGCTCTCAAAATTCTATATAAAAAAAAGCCTCAAATCAATTCACCGTCTTTGCAATAGCATACAGGACAACCAATCAGGAAAAGATGGAATCTTTTCTTATAAAAATGCATAAAAAACATCGAACAACAGATTCACATCAACGATAAAGACAAAGACAGATCCCAAACAAAATAAAACGCAAACAGGTTGAAGGATTGCAGTGGGCACACATACATGTACGCAGGTGTTTGATTGGGTGGAAAGATTATAACAACGATCAGAACACAGAAGAGAAAAGCAGTTACCTTGATTGATGAGATGGAATGAAAGATAGAGAAACGCGAGAAAGAGAGAGAAAGATTAGGGTTTCTGCAAACTCCACGGATCTGAGTCCTTGGAGTTGAGGAAGACGAGAGTGAGGCGCGAGAGAAAGTGACGGTAAGGGCTCCACGACCCGATATCGTCTCCTTCTATACTTTTATTCTCCCCAATTTACCCCTCCGTTATCCTATATCATGTTGGATTGGGTCATTGGGCATTGGGTGTACGTGTACTTCTTCCGGGTTGGACCAGGAAAACAGACCGGTCTAATCTAAAATTGTCAATTTTGAGTTGGATTGAACTATACCGAGTAATTATTTGTCGTTCGTGTTTATAAAAATAATGCTAGGATCACAAATAATTTGGACGAAGCTACACAGATTTATCATTTGTATAAATTGTGAAATAGTCCTAACTAAGTAGCTACAGTAAAAATTTTGTAATATTCAATCCCACCACATAAGGGATTCAATTCAAAGAGTTGTCTCTAATATTCAAATTAAACTCCTACGATTGTATTAGTGATCTTAATTATAAAATAGGTAACAAAAACTAATATTGAATGTTAGTCACAAAAATATTATTACTATGTATGGTATAAAAAAATTAGTGTGAAACATGGAAAAAAAGACAAAATTGAAATACATAGAGTTAATTCATTGAATAAAATCATGAAAAATCATAAATATAATATTCCTATCAATATTTTTAACTCATTTTAGTTTCTTTCAACTCATTTGAGTATTTTAATGTGGAGTTTTTTTTTTAACTTTTTCCAATGTCTATTTTTCAACTCTTTAAAATTTCTACAATTTTTTTAATCTCTTCACATATTCAACTTTGTTTTCTAACATAAAGAACAAGCCTAATACTTTCGCCAATCTAGCTTTTTTGAGCCGGGTATTGGTTCAAACCCGAGCTTTGTGTGGAGAAGTTTAGTAGAGACACACGCCCTAATTCGCCAAGGTACTCGATGGAAGTGGGGGTTGGTTCACACATTCAAATTTGGGAGGATCCATGGTTAGGAGATAGTAATCATCATTGGGTTGTGACTTCTAGACCAGTAAGGGATGATATCCAGAAGGCGTCAGGCCTTATTAGTCATGGGGCATGGAAATGACAAATTATAGACGAACTTTTTGATAAGCGTGATAGGATAGAGACCTTATTCAAGCTCTTCCAATGCCTTTGAATGGAGGAAGAGGTGTACAAATATGGGGCCAATGATAGATCAGGGTTGTATGTGATAAAAAGTGCGTATAAAACTTTAACATAGGATGCTCAAGTGCATGGTTATGAAGATAGGATGCTTAGGGCCATGATAAGCGTGATAGGATAGAGACCTTATTCAAGCTCTTATAATGCCTTCGAGTGGAGGACGAGATGTACAAATATGGGCCAACGATATATCATGGTTGTATACGATAAAAAGTGTGTATAAAACTTTAACATGGGATGCTCAGGTGCATGGTAATGAAGATAGGATTCAAATGCGAGAGAAGTTATGGGCACTTAAGGCGATGCCTCATGTTCACAATTTACTGTGGCAAGCTGTGAAGAACGTTATTCCCTATTTGAAAAATTTGGTCGAGAGGAGGCTGTAGTGAATGACGTTTGCCCTCTTTTTCATGTCACGGAGGAGGATTGTTCCGGATTGAGAGACAGAGGACGAGACTAAATTTATACCAAGGAGGTAGGGTAGAGCGATGAAGACTCCAACACCGCTTAAGGACTCTGTTTAATTTAATTAGTTTATTTACCATTTATTGTAAATTAGATTTTTGTAGGTGAACATATTATAAGCTCCTTCGAGGTTTCTTTTCGGTTCTTTACATCGATGCCTTTTTTGAACCGACATGGTTAGGTTTTTGTAATTGTAAATATGGATGCTTTACTCTAATACTAATAACAAGAAATAGCTTAGTCACATCTCAACCCTGATTTTTCTGATCAGCTCTCTCTCTCTCTCTGCTGACTTCTCTTCCACCTCTTTCCCTTATTCCCTCTGCCTAGGGTTACGTACGTAACAACGGGTGCTTTCATTTTCTTGTACTCTCAATTATGGCTGAAGAAGTTCCAATCCCTACCCAACATTCTAGTAATTAACCGAAAGATGTCTTCGCAACGTTAAGACACCTTGCTTTGGAATCCAAGCCATGGGACACTACTTTGGGTAAGGGCATATTGGGAGCGCCTCTAGGGTCGGCATGTTCGTATGGTTTGCATGATCGATCCATTCATACGGATAACCATCACCCTAATGTTCGTATCGATGCTCCAAAATTTAACGGTACGGATCCGGTAGGGTGGATTTACAAAGCCCTGTCCTAATTTGATTATTTTGAAACACCAAAGGATACATGTTTACTGCCCATCGTACTTTTATTTGGGAGTTCGGCCTCGAAATGGTTTTTGTATTAGTGCAATAACAATTGCTTGCAATCATGGCCGACCTTCTTGATGGGGGTCAAGCAACGCTTTGATCTTACTTATTATGAAGACTATTTGGGTCTCCTTTCTAAGTTGCAGCAGCGCTCTACGGTTTTGGATTATCAATCGGAGTTTGAGTGTTTATTAAATAAGGTAACAGAGGTTTCCGAACTTTCCTTGATCTCTATTTTTATTCCCGGCTTGAAGAGTCATCTCCGACGGGAGGTTAATTTGCAAGGTCCAACCACCCTCACTCAGGCTTTTGCATTAGTGCGGGAACTGGTGGGGAATCATAACGATACAATTTTTCTCTTGTCCGTTGGCATGCGATGACCAGGATTGTCTTCCACCCTGACAACCACATATCCTCATTCGACCAAGGCCCCTACAGACTCTACTATTGCACTAGATAATATAGCTTCTGGCTCACGCTCATCTACCACTTCCCTCCATATTCATCGTTTGACTCTCGGTGAGCAAGAGGCGCGGCCAGCGAAGGGGTTGTGTTAGAATTGCGATGAGAAGTTCGTACCCGTCCATCGTTGTAAGCACTGTTTCCTCACGTTATTGGGCATTGATGATTTAGACGACGATCCATTTCCAGAGGACAAGGCACTGGTGGTCACGGATGACGTCTCTAGCTTGTATTCCCTGGTCGGCATTCCGCATCACCGAGCATTGAATCTTTTGGGCGAAGTGGCTGGTCGTTCCATACATGTTTTGGTGGATGGAGGTAGCACACATAATTTTATTCATCCTGCCATCGTGGAACAGCTCCGCTTGCCCATCACTTTCATTACTTTGTTTCGCGTCAATGTGGGGAATGGAGAATCTGTATCATGCAATCAACGTTGAGTTTAGGTCTCCTTGCTTGTTGAAGTTTATACCCTTTTGGTAGACTTATATGTCCTTAAGATCCATGGACCGGACATTATACTCGGTGTGCAATGGCTTCAAGGGCTTGGGAATATTGCACATGATTATCTAGCCCTGACTATGAAATTTCGTTTGGGGGAGCGCAAGGTTATTCTTAAAGGCGTGGACCCATCCCATCGAGTGGTTTCTTATCACACTATATCGCCGCCGGGTATGAAGTTCGTTTGATGGTTAGTATGACTTCCATTCATTTTAATAAAAGTCTACCAAATTTAAAAGTTTAGTTATATTTAATGTAGACTATTTAAAGTCCATGAAAATCTTGGTGTATTCTATTACGGAGTAACATTTTAAAAAATCATCAGAAATTCTACAAAAATCCAGAACTAGAAGTATTCAATTGAAACTTTTTAACAACTAAGAATGTTTAATATATTCATAATATTATAAAATTCATGCATTTTAATGAATCATTCACATTTGTAGACTTTTTACTCATTTTTTATACACATCTTTTTCTCCATCATTATCGATCTAGCTTTATGAGTAGGTATTTTGTGGGGACTCTTTTTCTTCTTGGATTAACGCAAAAACATATGTTTTTTTAAAGATTTCTTTCATCCTTAATTTTTTTAAACAAAAAAATATGCTACTACTAGGTGTAAACTTCAAAACATTTTAGATTTACAAGAACTGAACGAAATTGAAATGACAATTTTATGACTGTTGTGTTTACTAACTACTCCGTAGATAGTCATTACCACTCCGTATCAAGACCGGTTTGATTTTCAAAATAAAAGTTTAAAACCCAGTAAGAATTTGACACCAGGCCCACCCAATCATTGTTGATAAAACTTGAAGACCCTATGCAAATTTTAAACTTTTAGAATATATTGTTCTAATATAAAAATTATACTAGAAATTTTTTTCATTATCAAGTATTTATTAAATATAGAGTCAAAAATATAATTAAATTTAAATTAATAAAATTTTATAAAGTTAAATATTATTAAAATTGTTAAAGAAAACTAAAATTGATGAACACCTATAACATGTGTAGAGTTAAGGTAAGTATAGTAAGGTCTCAATTGTTTCTCTAATTGAACGATAACTAGAATGGCTTGCTTCATGTATATTGCTTCAAGGTTTACACATTTTTTAATATAAAATAATTTGCATCTCACAGTTTTTAGTTTTTTTAAGTCACCAAAATGAAGACATACATTGTTTACTTCTCAATACTTTTTAAGATATTTTTTTGAATTTTTTTATAATCAAAATGTAAATTTTATTGTAGAGTAATGAAAGAAAATCTACGGAGTATAAAATAAGCCTTTAAAATTCGAGCCCCTAGTGCTTCACAGTGATTCAATGTTCATGCGTTTTAGAATATAAAAATGAACATTGTTGACTTTTAAATGTTTGTTCTCTCTAGTGACTTATATACTTTTTCTGTCCCAAAATATAAACAACATTCCACTATTTAAAAATTCTGGGAACTTTTATTTATTTTTGCATTTTCATTAATTATTTGATAGAATAAAATATATATTGTCACCACTTGTTTTGTAGAACTTTTGACGTAGTTTTTAAATATGTAAGTTTTATTTTTCATTTGTAGACCATTCTTTAAATAAAATGGATTGAAAAAGTTCAAAAATTACTTAGTTTAGCGTAATGTTGCTTATATTTTGGGACGGAGAGAGTAGTTATTATTGCGGGATCGTGTTGGTTTTATTTTGAAATGGGAGTCCAATGACATTAACCTCTCATATCATCTTATGACATAAGCCCTATTTGAATAATTGATGGTTCCTACCTTCTTAACTCTCATGTAAACCTCTTCCCGTCCTGACCCGAATCTACCCCCATCTCTCGTCAATTGCACCGCACAAGATGTAGTTAACTTTGGAGTCAAATTTTGACTCCAAAATCAACGGGGTTGGGTGGGGACGGAGTGTGGGGTTTACCGGAGGAATAAGAAGGGTAGGAAGTACTAATTTTTCAAACAGAATACTGTAGAGACTCTGAGTCATTCCACGACGTTGATTTCCAACGTCTTGGGAACTATAGTGATTTTGAAAATAAAACCGTTAAAAATCTATTAAATTTGACATTAAATCATCACAAACATCGACTATATGTGTGTGTGTGAGAGAGACATAAAACTTGTTGTGTTTCTATTAATTACTTGGGTATTATTTTTGTAAAATTATACTTTGACCAAAAATAAAAAGTCAAAAAACAAAAATCCAAAAAGATGTGGAAAGTGGAAACCGTGGAATGACCAAAATGCCACAAATAAAACCCTAATCTTCTTTCCGCGTACATTTCACAGGACACTCTCATAGTTCAGCGGCACTCAAAACTCCCTAATTGCAGACCTGATCGGGTAAGCATCTTTCTATTAATCTTTGCGTATTTACGATCTGTAGAAGTAATTTTTGATTTTTCCCATTGTTTCATTTCCCCGAACCGAGATTATAATTTCATCATATGCTTTTATTTTATGAATGTGAATCAGTTTAGTTCTTCCTTCCATACTTATTCCTCTGATTATATATAAAGTAATTTCAGTTTTATGGTTTGGAAATTTCGATGAAATTTCACTTTTTTTCTTCTCTGGTTAGATCTCTGTTGGATAGAAATGGCTGATAAGGAAACTGGTTCTGAATCCAAGAATGAGAAATCAAACGAGACCCAGATTTCTGACTATGCGACCACTCTTGCAAACATAGTCCGGCAGTTCCAGAACACGAACCCCATTAGCCCACAACAGCACAAGTTTTGGGAGACCCAACCGGTGGGACAGTTCAAGGATGTAAGGGATCTGAGTTTACCCGAGGGTCCGATCGAGGACCCGAAACCGATATCCGAGGTCAAACAAGACCCGTATAACCTTCCAAGCGCGTATGAGTGGACAGTGTGTGACATGAGCTCTGATGAGGCGTGTGCTGAGGTGTATACTCTGCTGACCAATAACTATGTCGAGGATGATGACCACATGTTCAGGTTCAATTACTCGAAAGAGTTTCTACGGTGGGCTTTGTGCTCGCCAGGGTATTTTCGTAATTGGCACATCGGAGTCCGGGCGAAGGGGTCCATGAAGTTAGTCGCTTTTATCAGTGGCATTCCCGTGAAAATGAGGGTCCGTGACCGGGTCTTCAAAATGGCCGAGGTTAACTTCTTGTGTGTCCACAAGAAGCTGAGATCAAAGAGACTCGCTCCGGTGATGATTAAAGAACTGACGAGAAGAATCCACTTGGAGAACGTATGGCAAGCGGCTTACACTGCCGGAGTTCTTCTCCCCACCCCAATGACCACTTGTCAGTATTGGCATAGGACATTGAACCCGAAGAAGCTTGTTGATATCGGGTTTTCCAGGTTGGATGACCGGATGACCATGAGTAGGTACATCAAGCTCTACAAGCTCCCAACCGCGACGACCATACCCGGTCTGCGAAAGATGGAGCCGCGTGATGTCCCAGACATCACGCGCCTTCTCAGGGCCCACCTGAGGCGATTTGAGGTGGGCCCAGAGTTCGACGACGATGACGTGGGACACTGGCTGCTTCCTCGTGACAATGTGGTTGATTGTTATGTGGTGGAGATGCCCGAGACACGCGAGGTGACCGATTTCCTCAGCTTCTACACACTCCCTTCGTCCGTTCTCCACAACCCTAACCACTCCACACTCAAAGCAGCCTACGCCTTTTACTACGTCTCAACCAAAACCCCATTACTGCAGCTGGTGAATGATGCACTCATCGTAGCGAAGATGAGTGGTTTTGACGTGTTCAATGCTTTAGATGTTATGGAGAACGAGTCTTTCCTGAAGGAGCTGAAATTCGGACCCGGGGACGGGCTGTTGTATTATTATCTCTACAACTATCGGTTCAAACAGGCCTTGAAACCATCAGAGACCGGTCTCGTGCTTCTATAGTCTGGTGATGGCTTTCCTTTGCTTCTTCTTTTATGGCTATTACCTGAAATGCATTGTTTATGCCTACTTATACAGGTTCATTCATAAAGGAAAATCTTGATAATGTTCACCAAACATCTTTAAAAGAACACAGATACATAAGTATTTGAAATGAAACTTTAAAGAGAAGCTATGGTGTTCTTGAACAAGTTTCTGTTTTATTCTATCTGTTGGTCAGTTTCCATATATTGTAAAATACTGTTTGATATTTGGTGCCGTGTAATTAGTTTTACGCTTTGTACTTTAAATCACATCTTTTATTAGGTCTTGTTTGAGAACAAAATTTTCTATTAGTTGATGTATAAATACCAAATGGCCTATAAAAAATGTACACCTTTGAAGTCGGGTTCAGAATATACGTCCAGGGCACTGGGTATACATGTAACGCCCGGGGGTGTGAGGGGGCGTTTAACGCCCCGGGCGGCGTTACCCCGGCGTCATTGCCTGTGCGTCAAACGAATGACGTAGCTCAGCCCTTCGTCATCCCTCCCCCGACGGTCCCCAACGGCTAATTTAGCCGTCCCCCCCTCCCAAATAAAAAAAATCAAAATTTAAAAAAAAACCTATAAATTCCCCTAAAAAAATCATTCTCTCACACATCTCTCTTTATATTCTCTCTAAAATATTTATTATTTATTATAAATATTTATAAAATATATTTTAAAAATGGGTTCATCTTCCGACGATGAAAGAAGAGCTTTCTTTTTTCGTTGTTTCGCGACGAATTGTATTCAATGGTGGAAAGATGGCCAAGAAGAAGCCGAATCCTCCCGACGACAACGCTTAAACGGGATCGAGCGGCCGCCCACGCTTCACTTCTAAACGACTACTTTAATAATCTATGTGTTTATACATCAGAGGATTTTAGTAATCATTTTCGGATGAGTCGTCCTCTCTTTTTACGCATACTCGCCGATGTTGAACGCGAGGTTCCTTGGTTCACCCAACGGTTTGATGCGAGAGGCCGACGCGGGTTTAATGCACTAGTCACATTGCGATTAATTTAAATAATAAATTAATTTAAATTTATTAATTTAAATTTAGAAAATGTATATTTAAAAATGTAAAAAATGAAGGTTTATAGCCCCAGTTTGAAGCCCCGGGGCTTCAAAACTATTTCCAATGAATTTTTGGTGTATGTTAAAGCTGTCGTGGCAGAGAGAGAAATTTTGAAGCCTCGGGGCTTCATACGTATTTCCAGTGCTCTCAGAAGACATTTTAGAAGCAGAGTTAGACACTTGGTTTATATTGGGCCTGAGGCCCAGCTCACCCAATACCTCAACCCAACCCTAAAATGCTTCCACATCCTCCTATATAATAGGCCTCTCCATCTCGAGGGGCAACTAAACTCATACACTACTATCTCTCCCTCACTTTATTTATCATCTTCTTCATGAAGTTTGAAAGATCCATTAATGGTGTCCAATGCTACTCTCATGTACATGTAAACGCCCTCAAGATTAATAAAAGCTTTTTCCCTTGGCATGATACTGCCTAAAAATGCACGTAATTTTCACCGACTTGGTTTTCACGAAAAATATATTGTCTACGCTTTTTTTTTGTATATTTTCCTACATTTTACACATATAAGTTTTGGACCAAAAATGCATTCCCGGGAGATTTCGGTCCATCATTAGCGTTGTCGTTTTAGATAGATTTTAAATATACTCTCTTCATTCTTATTTAATTGTTCGGTTCGGTTTTTTTAAATTAAATTTTGAGCAAAAATATCTCTTAAAATATGTTAGTAAAAATTATTAAAAAATTTGCATCTAAAATATTTTTTTGATACCAATAATTTGGTAATTTTAATATTTTAATGTATTGTATATTTTTATATATAGTTAGTCAAATTAAATATTAATGTGTTATATTTTAAATATATTTTAATGTGTTATATTTTAAATATATTTTAATGCGTTGTATATTTTAATGCGAAACAGATAGTTAAAAATGAATGGATGGAATATTAATCATGAAATCATTAAAATTAAATATTATTGTTAGATACGGAGTATCATTTTCAAAATGCATGCCAAAGGTATTCCCAAACGGGCCTCAAGGCGTGAGGCCATCTCCAATCATAACATGCAAATTGAACCTAAAATACATTACAAATGCAAAAATGTAGTATTTTATCTCCAATCCATTGCACAAAACTCAAACCCAAAGCATAATAAATATTTCTTTTTTCATTACTATATTATTTTTAGGTGAAGTGACAATCTTATAAATTGAATGTAGTAATTGAAATTTATTGTTTGTTTTTAATTTTACATTATTATTAAAATAATTAGAATCAAAACTAATTTTTTTTGGGTACAAAATGCACATCTTCATTCAATCACCAACAAGGTCTTATAGCATAGAAGCTAAGATAAAATACATTTCAAGAGCCTACTAACCTGCAACACTAACTATGTGGCTTTCATCTTCTTCCTCTATCCCCAATAAGTGGTAATATGGTAAAAGACCTAATTGAACATTTCATCTTCTTGTGATCTATCATTGGCATGGTACAACCATACAATCTATTCCTTACCCTCCTCCATATAGCATAACAAACTACTTGCTTTCCCAACCGGCTTCATTAGATTACTCATTATTTCCTTCACCCCTCACTCTCAATGTTGTATCTTAGCCACACTAGAACTTATTTAATGAGTGCCTTAGTAATCGAAGAGCTACTGAACAGATGATCCAAATCTTCCTCTGCCTGTTTACAAAGCGCACAGGTCTATAAACTTCACAAGTCTTGTTTTGGTGCTCACTCTATCTTTGTAAATAAGCCATTAAAGAACCTGATGCTTTGGAATGGAGAGCTTATTCCAAACAAAAGGATAACATGCACGTTTGTCCTTCAACCCTAATAACCATGAATATCCCTCCTTTGTAGAGTACTCATTAGCCACAGTCATAAGCTCAAACAACTTCTTATTGTGCACTATCTTCTTTCAATAGAAACAATAATCTCCCTTTAGTTTATAGTTAGCCACACGGCCCACACCTCCTCATATAAAATACTATTGATCACTCTACATCTACCAGCATAAGACATCTGTTTAGAAGCCCAAAAAGTAATTCTTGAGGTGATATTGTTCACTAATGTTTCACACTCCTTCCCAACAATTCTAAGTGCAGTAATAGGAATTCCCAAATACATGAGTGGTAGTTCTCCAATAGTTAAAATAGTCAGCTTCAACAGTTTGTCTTAAGTCTTCTTGCCCACTCCTCCAAATATCATATCTGACTTGGCATTGTTTATACTCTGTCATGTAGTGTTTTGAAAGGTATGCAGGGCTAACACATCCATAATACAATTGATGGATTTATCATCAGCTTAGCCTTTCACACTATTATCAAGTTATCTGCAAAACACAAATTGATTAGACTGAGAGACGTGCACATATGATAAAATTTAAAGTCCAAAACTAATTTCATTTTAACATATTATAAATTATTACTTGAATTAAAGTTATTTAGATGTGAAAAAATCATCTTATTTGTTAAATTAAAAGTTTTTTATATGAGGAGAGTAAAATATACCGTATTAGATTGGAATGAATATTACCATTGAATAAATATTTTTCTTTCATAATTAAATTTATTCAAACATTTCATACCAAAATATTGAATTTACAGTTTCTATATTTTAAATTAGGTGACACATTAAGTGTCAAAAAAGCAGGCCAACTCAAAGACATCCTTCACTGGAATGTACCCATTCAATGTACTATTACATCTGTGTATATTCTATATGCTCCTATCACGGGCCCTATTCCCTTTGGGCCTGACATGAGCTTTGTCGTAGACAACAACTAGGTGAGAAATAGATATAAAAAATTGTAACATGTAACCTTATATTTATACGGGGTCACACCAAGGGAGGGGCATCATAATCTAAACTACTCATACAATTTAGAAAAGAATTCATACCCAGATCATACTCTTGTAACCCTTCAAGTACTATGTTTGTTCGATTACTCTCCTTATATAGTTTGATTTAGGCCCAAGTTCATAAACCAATTAGGAAGATTATTGTTGGACGGGGGAGTATATGATCTCATTTTCTAAGATTTCGGGAATGGGGTGGCAGGTATGAGGGCGGGGTGGTGGATAGGGGCGAGGGGAGTGGATGAGGGTGGGTTGGGCCTGGGGAAATGGGGTCAATGAATTAGAGGGTGTTTGAGAGTGTATCTAAAAATAGCTTTTGAGCTTTTCCTTCATTGAAACACATTTTTAAGTGTTTTTCGATTAGCTTTACATTAGGAATTATGATTTTAGAAGTCTAAATTATGCTTAAAACATAACTTTTACCAACGTTCGAAGTAAATGTCTTCTAATTTTGATTTAACACATCTAGTTTTTCAAGACTGACTGCACTCAAGTAAGAAAATGAAATTAAATTCAAAATAAACGAAAGTCAATACTATACGGAGTAATAAAGATTTTAAGTTTCATTTAATCCCGTGACATGTGTAAAAATACTACAGTAGTTAGAATATAAACCATGCAAGCCCAAACCCGACCCATTTATACGACTCCACCGTCCAAGAATCTTCCTCCACTTTTGTCCACCGCGTACTTCTTCTCCTCTTCTATACGTGTATTACTTCATCCGTACTCTTCCCCCCTCTCTGTATATATTCAAAAATCAAACACTCTCCATTCCCAATTTCCAAATTCGGATTCATTCTCTGTTCACACGCGCTTCAATTGGATTATTCTTTCATTCCCAATTTCGAATTTTCGATGGAGATTTCTTCCTTTCCATTCCCCTGTTCTGATGATCCCTCCTTGAATCTCTGGACTTTGTTCCAAGATTCCGACTTTGCCGCACCACCCACTGCCAAGAAACAGAAAACCCATGATTCTTACAGCTCCGGCGATTCCGTCGGGGAGATTCTGAGCATGCTTCTTCCCGCCGAGGAAAACCCGGCAACGGAGAGTAGTCTGAATACAGAGTGCAGCCGTGGGGTTGCTGTGAAGCGTGGCCGTGTGGAATCTTTTGACTCCGTCAGAACTTCCGGCGGTGGAGGGCAGCGGAGGTTGTGGGTGAAGAGCCGGTCGAATGCGTGGTGGGAGCAGTGCAGCCGCCGGGATTTTCCCGACGGGGAGTTTAAGAAGGCGTTTCGGATGAGCAGGGCGACGTTTGATATGATCTGCGAGGAGCTGGAGCCGGTGGTGACGAAGAAAGATACTATGCTCCGTTTGGCGATTCCGGTGAGGCAGAGAGTCGCCGTCTGCATTTGGCGGCTCGCCACCGGCGAGCCGCTCCGGGAAGTCTCGAAGCGGTTCGGGTTGGGGATCTCCACCTGCCACAAGCTCGTCCTCGAGGTTTCCGCCGCCATTAATGGCGTCCTCATGCCCAAATTCATCCAGTGGCCGGACGAGTTCAATACGACCAGAATCAAACGCGAATTCCACACAGTCGCCGGGATCCCAAACGTCGTCGGGGCAATGTACACCACCCACATCCCGATCATCGCGCCCAAAGCCTCCGTCTCATCGTATTTCAACAAGCGCCGCACGGCGAGGATCCAGAAGACGTCGTACTCCGTCACTGTTCAGGGAGTGGTGGGCCCCACCGGCGTTTTCAACGACGTCTGCATCGGATGGCCGGGTTCGATGTCCGACGGCGAGATTCTTGAAAAATCGGCCATCCACCACCGTGCGAGCCAGGGGCTACTCAAGGACCTCTGGGTGGTCGGGAATTCAGGGTACGCATTGAGGGATTGGATGCTGGTTCCGTACAGCCACAAGAATCTGACGTGGACACAACACACCTTCAACGAGAAAGTCGGGGAGGTGGAGAAGGTGGCGAAGGCGGCGTTCATGCGGCTGAAGGCGCGGTGGAGCTGCCTGCAGAGAAGGACGGAGGTGAAACTCCAGGAGTTGCCGGTGGTGCTGGGAGCTTGCTGCGTTTTGCACAACATTTGCGAGATGCGCGGGGAAGGTTTGGAGCCGGAGTTGAGGTTTGATCTCTACGACGACGAGTTTCCGCCGGAGAATGGTGGCCGGTCGGAGAACGCCGTTCGCGCCAGGGATCAGATTGCTCACGAACTCCTGCACCATCGCCAAGCCGGCACTAATAAGTTTGTTTGAGAAGATTGAGAGTTTGGTGGAGCCGCCTAAGAACATGTCTAATTGTCTCTAAGTACCCCAAACTAGTGGAGAGTCAAAGAATCTCCATTGATAAATAATATATCCATTTGAAAATAATTTCAATATGTAAATGTTTTAATGTAATTTTTTAATATGTATTTTTTTTAATTTCACACAATTTTTTATATAAAATTATTTGAAAATAATTTCAATCAAACATCATAACATGCAAAAGATAACTTTTAGACAAAGTGGGTATATACAAAGTAAAATTTTGGAGTTATTCAATCCATTTCTAACTACAAAGTACTCCGTAAGTTTTTGGAGAAACTCAAATATGGATTATTTTTTGGGCGATTTCATTTATTTTTCTTCTATATCTTGTACTCCTTCCGTCCTAAAAAGATGAGTACATATTGACTTTTTGGGAAATTAAGAGAGGGATATTTTGGTGTTGACTTTCCAAAAATACCCTTGATGTGATGGGTAAAAGTATGATATGATGTGTAGATTATTAGGAAAAAGGTGTGATGTGATAGGTAGGGTATGAAAAAGTAAGGAGTTGATGGTGTAAATATAGCTGGGTGGGTTAAGGCCCAAACTGGACCTGTGTGAGCTGGGCATTATATTTTGTGTGTTGTTCTTGTGTTTCATACTGGATCTGGCCCATTTAGAGGAGTCAGGCTTAATATAAAGAATGAGATAGAGTTCTCACTTGAAATCACTCTCTTTTTAACCTAGGGGAGGAGATAGGTTATAGTTCATATTTATAGAGGAGGATTTGTGACATTCTCCTGTTCATCCATGGACAAAATAGGAAGCTCGTGGGAAGGTCACTGTAGATAATGGGAACACTGTACAATCATAGAATTTAGCAACTATAGGCCAAGACATGTACTGTTCAATCAAAGACTAAAATGGATATTCTCAATCCAATCAACCCTGCAAAATGACAAACATCACTTTCACTGTGTGCCTCGTGATGGATGAGCGGCGGGGTGTCCCCTTGACCTCTGACGTGGTTCACCATGCCTAATAGACTGAACCAATGTTAGCCAAGTAAAGTGATATGACCGGTCACCTTCTCTCAAAAGTTACCCGGTCATTCTTTGTGATCAACCCGTCTCTGGTCTTCTAGAATGTCCTTTGTAACATTAGGCGACATTTTGGCTATCGCCCAAAATGTGACCGGTCACTTTTTTAGTGGAAGTGACCGGTCAACCTTTGACCCGTCCCAATCGAAGAGTTAACCTCATTTGGTGATTGATAAAAGTGACCGGTCATATTTTGACCTGTCCCTTTCGGTTGTCCGGGTCGGGTATAAGGATATACCCATCAAGAAGTCCTCCACTTACCGGCCTTGTGAGGAAGTCATCAAGGGCGGGAAGTATATTTATGGTGATCTATCGCTTTTGAAATCATCAAGTCATTCTCATGACCTGTCCTTTCTTTGAAATCACCAAGTCATTCCCATGACCTGTCCTTCTTCGAAATTGTCAAGCCATTCCCATGACCTTTCCATGGAGACCTGCCCATTTTTTGGATTCACCGTCTTCATACCAGACCTGGCACTTTTGGATTTGTAGACTACGCTGCATGACCTGTCCATTCTAGTTAGTGGAAGTTTAAACGTTGGCCCTGACTCTTCAGTTTTTTGGAATTTCCCTCCAAAACCTTCCACCTTACCATTCAAAATTCAAAATCCCCCCCCTAATCATTAATTCTTCCACGTGTCAAGCTGTCCTTCTCCCACCTGTCGCCTCGAGTTCCAAACCGCCTCCCTCTCTCCTATAAATACTCCTCCAACCCACCTCATTTCTTCACTTCTCTTCTTCGATCTTCAAGTTTTAACCGGTCTACTTTCTCTCTCTAGCCTTCTGCCAAGTAAGTTCTCCAGTCCTCCTAGTCTTTTATTTTTCATCTTCCCTTTTTTAACCGGCAACATAATGTCTTCTGATAGCCAAAACATCTCTGGCCAATCCTATGGATCTGGCTCTCAGCCCTCTTCCTCTTCCCACTCTGAATCTTCTTCTCCCCCCTGTCACTCCTTTGATTCGCCGCCCCTCTCACCAGTCTAGCTCCCAGGCCCGGGAAATTATTGCCCAAGAGCCTGTTCCTTTGAACCAACTGCCCGGTCGGTTCAATCCCAAGATCCTCAGCTGGGACCAGTGGGAAGAACGATTGGGATCAATGGGCTACCTAGCCCTTGACTCAGGACCGGTCTTCAAAGAGTCCTCTAGGGTTACAAAAAAGGTCCTGGCCGTGGTGCGCTCCGTCCTTCCCCCGGGCTATAAAGTCCTTTCTAACACCACCTGGCCCAACATCATAGAACCCCACCAGGGAACCCGGTTGGGTTTCCATATTGCATCTCTAGAGGGAGGTATTATTTTTCCACTCCGCCCCCTCCTTATTGAAATCTGTAACAAGTTCAAGATTTTGCACGGCCTGCTTACTCCAAATGCTCACCGGTTCTTGAATTGTTTCGTAAATATCTGTGAACATTTGAAAATCGACCCTCCCTTCATCTTTTCCTCCACATGTACGAAGTCTTGCCCGGGACTAGTAATTGCCCGGGCTTTGTTTATTTTCATTCACGTAATAAGAGGAGTTTTGTGACCGGTCTTCCCCCTAGCCACAAAAGATGGAAGAAGAGATTTGTTTTTGTTGAATTCCCCCTGACCAATTTCCTTTCTCTAACCCTGAGTGGGCTGACCGGGTTATAAAACCTGAAAGGGTTCATCCGGAGCCCACCAAAGATCTTGAGGACGCCTGCGAGAAACTTCTCAAGGGTGATCCTGTGACCGGGAAACCTTATGCCTATGGAGGCTGGGTATTCCGGCTATCTAACCCGGATGGGGGTGCGTCTGCGACCCATGACGCTGAGGATAACCGGGCTGATTCCCCGGATGGTCACGCTGAGGCCGGCTCTCCTCATCCAGGTTGGTTAATTTTCCTCAACCTTTTGATTCCACTTTCATTTTGATAAGGTGTAAAATCTAACCGGTCACTTTGTTCTTTTTGGCAGACATGAACTTCAACAGGATGACCACCATCATTGAGGATGATGACGATGATGTCCAAGTCCTCCACTCCAACCGGTCTCCTCTCTCTAACTCTCCTGGAATGGATGGGGCCACAAGTGCCCGGTGTAGCCCTATCCATGAGCAGAGCCAGAAGCTGAAATCTCCTTCAGCTAGGCATCACTCTAAGGTTGACCGGGCTAACCCCCCAAAGTCCCGGTCCAATCAGGTGCTAAAGAGGTCGGTGCATCTTCCTCTTCAAAAGCCAAGGACCAAAAAAGGAAGAGCTCTCATAAGAGTTCCAGGGGAGGCAAGAAGAGGAAGATTAGCTTATCAGACAGGGAGGAGGAAACCATCGAAGAAGCCTTCCTATCCCTGTCCAAAAAACTCAGCAAGGTATTCCATCTCCGCCTTTCTTCCCGGTTCAAGTTTTTTCCTTCACTTTTACTGATATGCCTGCTCTCTTTTTATTTTTTATTTTTACAGGCCGGGGTCATTTCAGAGGAGATTGGCCAAACATTAAAGGAGAAAGACCAGGTCTCCCAACTCACCCTCCTCCTTGATTCTGCTAAGTTAGAGATCAATGACCGGGCAGAAAGGGAGAGGAGACTTGAGGAAGAGTTGAAGGAAGAAAGGGCCCGGTTTGCTCTT
>OOIL02002503.1:41884-52715 GCA_900332095.2 Cuscuta campestris
ACAGCAACATTATGTGCAAGAACTTACTAATTTTCAGAAATTATTTAAAAACTTACAATTTCCTCCGCCTTCTGTTTTGTAGAGTCACTCTTGAAATTTCCTTCTTTGTCCTTCCTTGCAAGGACCCACGTAACAGATCGATCAATGACTGACTCATCTCCACTGTGTGTTTTTGCCTGCATGTTCATTTAGTGAGTAATGTATCATAGTCAAAATGTACATGTAGAAGAGGAATACTCCTAACACAGAACTCCGCATATATTAGTGAGTACTAGCCCATTCCTGTTCTAGGTTTGCATAGCCTTTTCGGGACAAGCGATGAGGATATTTGTTTTCCTTAACTCTCTTCACATGCTCATCATGGACTTTCTGCAAAAAAAGGACAGTTCATCAAAAAGGTAGTATTATAAATAAAGTACAATGGAAACATAGTCTTACCAAGAACTCGGGGCTTAGACGATCAGCAACAAAAATATCCCAATGATTCTTCTCCAAGAAAGAGAAGTCCTCTGGTGGAGTCCTCAGCCTCTCAGGTTCATCTCGAAAGGGAAGAATATATTTACATGTCAGGGTACTCTTGAATTGTTTCCACTTCGAATTCGCCGACTGCAACACAAGTTTTTGTGCAGAAGGGGGTAGGTCGAACCCCAACTATATGCATAAACATGGGAGGAATTTACTAGTCTAAGTCAGTTGGAAAACACAGGTATATAATTAATGATCAAGTTATTTATTTTGTAAGGACTAGTCAAGTGTTAGTATGGTTATATTTACCATGACAGATTTCCAAATCTTGTTCTTGATGGTTACCGGAACTTGCCTCCAAGTGTCAAACCATATTGGAGCTTTTGTCCTGGCCAAAACTACAATATAAGATTGCATCTCTGCAGCAGCCACACCATACGGTTGTCCCTTATCATTAAACAAAACCATTGGTTTCTGTCCATTTATCTTACGTTTCACAACGCGGTGCATTGAAACACATCCACGTTTTCGGAGTTTCAACCCACTCCCAGAAGGCTTGGCGACACTTTCACTTTCTACTTCTTCCCGCTTTCTCTTCTGCTTGATCTGTTTTTGTACATTGTCAGATATAGGCTTTGGCTTTGGGGTGACGGGAAAGGGAGTAGAATGGCTTTGCACGTTCTTTGACCTTGAGCCACTCAATGCCTGCACCACAGTCAAAGTGCTCGGCCGATCTTTTCTTTTAAGCATGGGAGATTTTCAGAGCTCGGGTTCTGGGGCACTATGACATTGCATTTCATTACGGTCTGAAAGACCTTCAGGTTTCTTGTGCCTTGGAGAGGATCGGAGAATTGGTTTTTGGATTGCACATCCAGCCTGCGCATTCTGTTGAGTGCTGGCCATATTCTGAAAGTGAGTGAAGATCAAACATTTCAGTATAAAATAAGGTATATATCGAATAAATGCTGCGCATAATGAAAAATTGGGATCTGCCTCAATTTGTAGGTGGGTTATCACATTCATTTTTTTAGTTGAATTTTCAGGAGTACAGTTTGTGATAAGGGACACTAAAACAGTAAAATAAATTTGATGTCAAGCATTACACAAACAACAAAGGTCTGTACCAAAATATTGAGATAAAAAACATATTAAGATTAATATTTTTTTAAATATTTTTAAAAAAGGATGGAAGGAGTATTGAGTTGACTCTAGAAAAAAAATTGTTCATTATTGCTGCTCTCTGTGTCACATTCAACGAATTAAGGAGTTGGTTGAACCCTTTCTGGTTCAACCCTTTCTGGAAGCAAGCCTTTATAGATAGTACATTAAAAAGAATAACAACAAACCAATGAATTGTGACTTCAATGGATTGAGAAATGTAACCCTGACCTCTTTGGGGGGATCTGAGCAGCGAGGTAGACGCATGCAAAGAAGAGGCCAAGAAGAATTCGACAAAATTGGGAAAACAAATATGGTGACTATTGTTGGAGGGAATACCAGATTTGAGGTTTACGACTTACCTTATTTTAGGGTTTTGAGCTCCTATGTCGGCAAAAACGGTAGGTTATGGCTCTAGTATAGCAGAGGGAAGTGAATCGAAGAAGAAGGTTGAGTGAGGAGGCGACGGGAGGTAGGGATTGAAGTTCAAAGTAGAGTGGATGAATTGATTGAATTAGGTGAAGTTATTTTGTGGAGGCCTTCTCGGTTTTTGGGAGGTACAGGAACAAAAGATACGTGGTGAGCTTCCAGCTTAATTTTGGAGGGTGGATGAAATTTTTGAAATATTTTGGCCAAAATTTTAGAGGGAGTATGCTTGGGAAATGGTAGGTTTTAGCGAAATTTTTAAAAGTTTTCGCCCCTTCTTTGCCAAAATTTTGCCACGTACAGAGTAGTAGAATTTGGCCAATATTTTGGCAAAAATTTTAAAAGTTTTAAAAAGAATATTCTCTATTTTTTTTTCACATGTACATAGTAGATTTGACAAGTTTTTTAAAAAATACTCCTTTCGTCCGGAAATATTCTTCCCGTGTTGATTTAAAAAAATACACATACTTTCCGAAATAAAAGATATTATTGAATTTTATCTTTAAAAGTATACTAAAAAAGGAAATGGGAAGAATATTTCCGGACGGAACAAAAATAAAAATGGAAAGAATATTTTGGGACGGAGGGAGTAGTAAAAAAAATGTAAAGTTTTTAGTTTTAGAAATGAACTCCTTGTTCAATTTACTTTTTTTCAAACTCCTACGATTTTGTTGAATAATGTTTGTTATTTATTTGATAAAATAATAAATTTGTGTCATATCTAGTTTTGTATATGTTTTGATATAGTTTCTGATATTCTATACCAAATTTCACATAAAATTTTTTAAAAGAACAAAGATCAAGGATATTATATAGTGTTATTACATGGACAGCGAGAGCAATGGATGAATTGTGAAAACCAAAATATTACTTTCTGTTATTCTTAAATTAAAGACTAAGTTTTATCATCGGAACGAGTAGAGTACGACTAAAAAATGACTTCGGTTATCGTTACATGTAGCAGTTGGTTACTTTGCTTATACTGGTACCATATCTGCTGTAACATCATCATCGTGTTATTTGACACACACACACACACACACACACACACACACACACACACACACAATTGGGGTAAGATGTTTTATTTAAGACGAATAAAAGGTGTTGTTACATCACATTTAATAGCTCCTCGAACTTTTTTTGGGAGTGTAGAAAACGAGTGAAAGAAATTGAAAGAGTTGTTCTCCATTGCGTGTTGTGCCAAATGATGCGCCGCCATGTTTGCCTCTCGGTAGATATGGTTGACTCGTCCTCCAGATTTATTAATGAGCTCTCGGTCAAAGTCGTAAAGAAGTCATTGTTGTCATCACTAGTAATTCTGTTTACGCAGACTTTTGAGTCTGTGTACAAGTTGACTTTTGAGTCAAGGTACAAACTTCTTCTGGTTCCTTCATATGCCGCTTCCATCTCCGTTTCTTCTGCTGGCTGGTCTGCGCGTAGGGGGAAGGTCCAAGCAGTGAGGAAATCTCCTTTGTTAGATCGGATAATGCAAGCTCCTGTTGCTCTTCCATTCCTCATTGCTGCGTCGGTGGTTAGAATGATTCCAGTGTCTGGCAGTTCCCAGCGGAGGACCTTGATTGCTCCCATCCTAATTGTGGGTAAGTTAAAGTGCATTTTGATAATCCCTTGATTGTCTCCTTTGTGATGAATTACAATCCATTCGTAGATTTGCTTTGTGATGTTGTTGATTACTTGTGTGGTACTGAGTTCTTCTTCCTCATGGACTCTTCTGTTCCTTTCCTTCCATATCTCGTGCGCTATGATTCCTGGGACTATGTTGAAGATGTTTTTGTTGTGTTTCTGTAGATTTCCTTGTTTCCACCAGTTAGTCAAGTAGACTAGACTAGGATTCCATGTGCTGTGTTTTGGCAAACTGAAAATGTTTGCTCAAAGTTTGTCCATATCTGCTTGCTATAGGGGCAGTTCATGAATAGGTGGTTGGTGCTTTCCTCACTGTTCCTGCACAAAAAACAAATGGAGGGTGTTTGAAAACCCATTTTTGTTAGTGATTGGGGTAGGGGAAGATAACCAAAGTAGAGCTTCCATAGGAAAAGAGAGTGTTTAGTTCTCTGTTTAGGTCCCCAGGAGAGCTTAGTGAAAGGGTGAATGGGGTTTTTCTCTCTCAAAGAATTCTTTGCCTTCTTCATGCTAAAACCAACCTCCCCATTGTGCCATATAAGCCTGTCATGCTCATCAATGGATAGGTGGTTATGAGTTGTGATGTGAGTCTCATAAAGCCTTTTCCAATAGATAGAGTCAATGATTTGAGGTGCAGAATCCAATCCCCTTGGGTATCTTGTTCTCATGAAATGTGCCCACAGAGAGCTGTTTTGAGTGTAGGTCCACCACATCTTTAAGCCATAAGCTTTCTGTAGGGTGTTCAAGTCTGTCAATCCTAGTCCTCCCTCATCCTTAGGGTAGCAAATTTTCTCCCAGGTGGTCCAATGATGGTTATTCTTCTCTTTTGTTTGACCCCAGAGGAAGTTGTTCATTTTTGAGTGGAGGATTTTGATAATGCTTTTGGGGAGTTTGCTGCAGCTAAGGAGGTGAAGGGGGATGGTGTTAAGGACATGTGTGATGAGAGTCAGTCTTCCACTTTGACTTAGAAGATTCTTGTACCAACCTTTAAGTTTGTTATCAAACTGATTTAAGAGGCCTGTGCAATATTGTTTCCTGTTGATGCCTAGATGAATCTGCACACCTAGGTACTTGAATGGGAGAGTACCTCTTTTCATTCCCAGAGTGTTCCTCATTCTCCTCAAGGTTGCTGTTGGGGTTTTCTTGGGGGTAAAAAAGGAACACTTGTCCAGGTTTATTTGTTGACCTGAACTAGCTTCATAATCTTTAAGCAGATGCATGATCCAGGTAGTGTTTAGGGAGCTCCCATTAGAGAATAGGATAAGGTCATCAACAAAAGCAAGATGGGTGATGGGGAGGTAGTGCCTTCCCAGATAGTAGGGTGACAAATTCCCAGAGTTAGTTTCAGCCTTGATGGTTCTGGAGAAGGCCTCAGAGGCAAGGATGAAGAGAAGGGGAGAGAGTGGGTCTCCTTGTTTGAGCCCCCTCTTAGGTTTGAAGCTTTTAGAGAGAAATCCATTGACCATGATGGAGAAGTGAGAGCTTTGGAGCAGATTGTGAATGAGGGTTATGAAGGTGTTGCTGAATCCAAAGTGTCCAAGAACTGAAAATAGGAAATCCCAAGAGATTCTATCAAAGGCCTTGGACATATCCAGTTTAATGGCAAGGTTTCCTCCCCTAGATTTGTAGTTAAGACCATGGAATAATTCCTGTGCTAGGAGTACTTGATCATGAATCGCCCTTCCTTTCACAAAGCCTCCCTGTTCCTGGGATATTATTTTAGGTAGAAGGTTGCTCAGCCTCTGAGCCAAGATTTTAGAGAGAATCTTACAACTGAAATTAGAAAGACAAATAGGCCTGTAATCTTCACATCTCTGGGGGTTTTCCTTTTTGGGTATGAGGATGATGGTGGTTTGGGCCAGGGTTTTGGGAATATGGATTCCCAGGAAAAAGTGGTATTGGCATCCCCTTCCTTTGCCCATTTAATATTTGCCTTTTGCTTCCAATAGAGGTACTCTTGTTGGGTGGCCTGAGTGAGTTTTGCCCTGGTTTCATTCATCTTCATTCTATTGTCAGGGGTAGGGTCAGTGTCAAATTGATCCTCCAAGTCTTTCAAAGCTTCTTCCAGTTGGTTCACCCTATTAAAAATGTTACCAAAAATATTTTTGTTCCAAGCTTGTAGGGTGAAGCTGAGATTCTTGAGCTTCTCTCCAAGACCTCTCATTCCTCCCCCTGAATAAGGCTCCCAATTGTCCTTAACAGTGCTGATGAAGGTGTTATGAGAACTCCAGCAGTTGATGTACCTGAAAGGTTTAGGTCCACTATAGATAGTGTTAAGAGCTTTGACCAGGATAGGAGTGTGATCAGATGTGCCTCTGGGGAGGTGGATGGAATTTATTTCTTGGAAGGAGTTAAGTAAATGGTTGTTGTGGAAGATTCTGTCAAGCCTTTTCCATATTCTTCCCAAAGACCTCACTCCTGTCCAAGTGAAAGGATTGCCTGTAAAGCTAGGGGAGATGAGGGAATTGTCCATGATACATTTGTCAAAGTCCTGAATGCTATTAAGGCATGGAGAACTCTTGCCTTTGTGGTGGTCAACTGATGAGATGCAGTTGAAGTCTCCCCCAATTATCCAAGGGTCATTGAGGTTTAGCCCAGCTGCATGAATACTTTCCCAAAGGCTTTGTCTGTCTGTAAGAGTGTATTTGCCATAAACAGAGGAAATTGTGAGAGGCTTTTTTTGATGGGTGAAGTGGACATTAATCACCTGATCCATTTCCTGGTGGAAGAGGTAATTGGGCATGTCATCTTTCCACATTACCCAGGTTCTGTTGTCTTTGGTAGCAAGGGAGTGAGTGAAGCCTAGAGAGAGCTGGTAGTGTGTCAGTTTTTTTTATTGGTTTTGGGTTCCATGATAGCTAGGAAAGAAATTTTGTGAGTGGTGATGAGGATGGCTAGCCTCTGTATTTTAGAGGGAAGCCCACAAACATTCCAAAAGAGCAAATTCATTGGTTAACCAGTTGTTGTAGACTTTGTGAGGATTTTTTTTCCTGAATTCTTTTTGATTTCCTTTGCACTGTTGTGTAGGGCTGTTCATGTGCTGGTTCCTCAGATTCAGTGTTTTTCTTTTCTGGTTCCTGGTCAAGCAAAGGGGAGTGCTCAGGTGAAGTTTGCAGAGGGGTGGTTTGATCAGTGGTATGAGGTTCTGGTGGCTTTGGGTTAGGCATGGCTTTTAAAGACCTGACTTTGTCTTGGACATCAGAATCAGAAATGTAAATGGGGGTAAGGGCAAGGTTTTCTGTTTCCAGATGCAGGTCATCCAGGGAGAGGATTTGAGAATCCATGGGTTCCATGGGTGGAAGCTTGGGAGGCTGATTTTCTTCCCAGGATATGAGGCATTTGGCAAAGATGTCATTGTGATGAAGAACTTCCCAGTCCTCTTCACTAAGGAAATTTTCATGTAAAAGGGGGTGGGGGTGGTCTTGGTTGGGAGGCTCTTGATTGCTGTTTAAAGATTGGTTTTGTGATTTATGTTTGCTAATGGGTTGGGGAGTGGTTGTGATAATTGGGTTGCTGGAAGAGACGGGGGTGGGTGCTGTATTGGGGCAGTCTGAGGTAGTAGGATTAGTGGGGGTGGAATTTGACTTGGGTGGGGGGTTAGCACAGGATGTGGGGTTGTGTTTGGTAGTGCTATTATCAGGGACAGTTTGGAGGATTGTGAATGTATTATTGTTGCTGGGCCTTTCAGTAGGGTTCTTTGGAAGGGCTGTTTTTTTGACCTGTAGTGTCTGGTTGGAAGTTTGAGGTGGAATTTTTTGGAAGTCTCTTTTGGAGTGGTGCTGCTGGTTGTTTCCTTGGGGTATTTTCCGGTTATCCTTCCCCGAAAGAAGGATGGGTTTTGGGGCTTGACCTTGGGATGGGTTCTGCTCAGGATTATTTTTTGCTACTCTGCAGTCTTTGTTGTGCCTGCCCACACCCCTACATTCCCCACAATAATCTGGTAGCTCTTCCAACATGGCTGTTAGGAGGAGTGGTTTTGAACCATTCATGACATAGAACTTGGTTGGAGGAGGTTTGGAGATATCAACCTCCACACAAACTCTTGCAATAGAGGGACGTCCAAAATTTTCTGTGGTAGCATCTATTTTCAGGGGCTTACCAAAAATGTTTCCTATCCTCATAAGGGAGGGTTTGGAGTGAAGATGAATTGGTAAGTCCTTGATAGATATCCATATAGGTAAGATAGGTGATTCATACCTTGGATCAAAGTCAGGAGTCCATTTGGAAATGCGCATTTGGAAGCTTCCTATTTTCCAGTCCTGCCTCTTAAAGCAACGATGGAAATCGTTTTCATTTGAGAAATTCAGAAGGATATGCATGTTGTCGATGAGAGCCACCGAGAAGTCGTTGAAGCCAATTTTTTCCATACATTGACGAATAAACTGCATGCTAGGTCTACCATAATAAAAGGTACCCACAAGGGCTCTTGAGAATCTGCTGGCAAGTAGTAGAACCTCTTCATCAGTGAAGGCCACGCAGGGAAGTCCCTTATATTTCTCTGGAGGAGTATCTGTAGTGATGGATGGAGGATTGGAGGAGGAAGGCCGAACGTTAAGTGCTTGGAGAAAAGATTTTGGGGGAGGGGTTATGGATGCAGGAGTGGTGGTGTTTGCTGTCGCCGGAGGTGCCGTAGCAGGACCTCCGCCGGAGGTGGTGGCCGGCATGAGAAGAGAGAGAATTTTATATATATATATATATATATTTTGGTTCTGGTGAGAATGCAATCTTAGGAGAGAAATGAGAATGAATCTGGTGCTTTAGATTGTGAGATCTAAGGGTCAAGATTTCATCAAAATTAGATGCACCAAAATGGTGCGAAAATGCATCACGTTGAAATGCATCATAAACCTTCGAAAATGCACTATCTCAAATGCATCAATTAGATTTTATTCTCATTTCTCTCCACAAGGTGCATTCTCACGGGAACCGGCCCTTATATATATATATATATATATATATATATATATATATATATATATATATATATATATATATATATATATATATATGGAACACAAGTTTACGCCTACGTCGTACTAAACTGTGTTCGTTTCTATGACAGGTTTTGATAATGCCAAACCGCCGTGACATAACAAGGCTAAAGAGAACAAAAACCAAGGCAAAGGAACATGGCATGATGACTCGAGATCCAAGAACCCAGAATCAAGAACGAAGAACTAGAATTGTATTGAGTCGGTCTTAATGTGATCAAGACTGGCACAAAATTCCAAATCTTGGCTCTCTAGGCTCATTTCATCAAAACTCTTTTTACAAACTCAAAAAATGTTTTTCATTAGTTTTAAACTTGGCTCAAAACACTTGGGGTTCGCCCAAACCAAAAACCAAGCCATCCGGCGTTCGGTTTTCAGAAACCGGCGTTCGGCTATCGGTTTTCGGCATTGGTTTTTGGCGTTCAAACCAACCAAGTGTTTTTCAACTTTTTATGACTGATTTTTACTTCTGGGAATATTTAAATAGTTCTCCAACAAAAACGCCTCGAAAACCACCTCCCGTTTTTGGTCGTTGAGTGAAAACCATGCGAAACGGCGCGAACTTGGCTAGCCGTGGTTTTCAACTAAATGATGTGGTTTTTAAGGTGTTTTACTTGATTTCTTAGCAAATTGCAATAAACAAATGTTTTCTAAACTTGGTTTTTATTTTGGAGAACTTGCGTTTTTGACATCGTCTAACGGCGTGACTAAACCAACCATGGGTCTGGCTAAACCAGCCCAACAGCGATGTTGAGGTAATCAACAGCGCTGTCTGGCCTGGGTAGCTAAAAACATGGTTTGGCGTTAAGTCTTCCAACAGCGATGTTGGACACTAGACATCGCTGTTGAGCCAAGGTTGGATTTCCATAAACTTCTGGAACAGCGATGTAGGCTTCCCTACAGCGCTGTCCAACCTAAGCCAAAAATATAGTGCATTGGCAGAAAGTTTTTGGACAACGATGTTGACCCAGCAGCAGCGCTGTCAGGCCAAAATTCCATCTCCAAAGGCAGACCTAAACAGCGATGTTCTAGTATAGAACATCGATGTAGAGACCTGACCGTTGGAAGGAATTTAAGGCTAAAACTTTCCTTGTTTGGAAGTCAACAGCCAAAACAGCGATGTAGGGATTTTAGACATCGCTGTTGGCATGACCGTTGCTTCCCATTTTTCAAACTGCAAGCCTAGAACAGCGATGTCCAGGCCTAGGACAGCGCTGTCTGGGTGATTTTCAACTGATCCAAATTTCATCAAATCCCACAAATTATGCCAATCACCCCTTAAATACTTTGGTCCGTTGGAGCCTATTTTTCTACTATAAAATGGGGTGTTTGGGTCTGGTTTAAACATAACATTACTTCACAACTCTTACTCTTTCATTGCAAATCATTCTTTAATTATTCATAGCTTTTGAGAGCCATTTTTGTGAAGCTTATGTTGTGTTCTTGAGCGTTCTTAGTTTACTCAATATCCACTCTAAAAAGAGAGTATTGTTCTTGAGTGTTTTTTGTGTTCTTAGACACTTGACAAGAGAAGGTATTTCTCTTGTTGTTCGAAGGAAGGGTTGTTTCCTTCGAAGGTTCGTTGAGGTTCGTGTGACTCGAATTCTCAAGTTGTAAGGGTTTGTTAAGCACCGTTAAGCTTAACGAGATAGTAGTGTAGCTCGAGAGAGTCTCTCGGGAGGCTGGATTAGCCACAAGTTGTGGTTAACCAGGGTAAAATCAGTGTGCCTCTTTCTTTTCTCTTTACTTCTCGCTTATTCATTTTTATTCCTGCGATTTCTTGATCAAACGCTATTCACCCCCCCCTCTAGCGTTGGTCTATTATTCTAACAATTGGTATCAGAGCCTAACTCGCGTCCAAACTTAACCGTTTGAGAGTAAAGCGATCATGGGCTCTTCTTCTAGAAATCTCTATGCAGGAATTAGAGAAGGACAATCAACCTCTAGGCCACCACTCTTTGATGGCACCAACTACTCTTATTGGAAGGAACGGATGAGAATCTATATTCGTTCCACCAACTTCCAATTGTGGTTGGTGATCAAAAATGGCGAAGAAATCCCTATGAAGAAAGTGGGAGAAACCACGGTCCCAAAGACCGAAGACGAATTTGATGCCGAGGACATCAAGAAGATCGAAAACTATGCAAAGG
>OOIL02002503.1:74844-134298 GCA_900332095.2 Cuscuta campestris
AACGTGATGATATGCGTCAAGTTCAGTGTAGTGGTGTTTGTGTAGAAGCTCAAACAATGCTCGTAGTTGGTAAGGAAAAAAACATCCAGCATGGTACACACACATTTTACGGTGTTATCGTAGAAATTTGGGAGTTAGACTACAACCATTTTAGGGTTCCCATCTTTCGTTGTAAATGGGTAGATATGAATAGAGGGGTTAAGGTAGATGATTTGGGATACACTGTGGTTAATTTGAACAAATTAGGTTTTCAGAATGACCCATTTGTGTTGGGAAAACACGTCATGCAAGTATGCTACATTGATGATCCTCTTGAGAAACTATGGTCAGTTTTCCTAAGATTACCTGAGAAAAACTATATGGACATTGATGAAGATAGTGAGGGGTCTGTTGAATTAAAACTCGAGGAGGAGTTGGATGTGAGATTGTTACCACCCAACCACGCAATAAATGAAGATAACAGTAATTACATGCGAGAAGAAGATGAATTGATTGTGTTGGCATAAGTTTTGTTAACCATTAAGTGGGCCAATTTTTGTATTTTGCTCTGCCAGAGGGTGTATTTTAGGTGGATGTTGGGTGCAGTTTTTTGTCATGATCTGCACTTCATGTCTCTTGGAGAGTCCTAGCCCTCCTGTACCTGTATTTCGCTGGTACTGTGTGTTATGTCACTCTGTATTGCGTTTTGCTTTCTGTGTGGAATCATACTGGCTGTTTTGGGATGGTAAGGGACTTGTGTTTCAAGCAATTGATTTATACTTCCAGGTAAATTAATTTTGTGTTTTCCTACATTTTGGGGTTTATGGCTGCCCTTTGGGTTTTATTCTCTGCTTTATTATATAAAATGTTGTACTGTCAAGGTTTAGTTTGTTGATTTTCATGATGTGCTGTTCATGTCGATATGCTAGCAGTGCTTGTCCTCCTGTATATTGATGTTGCTGTGTCTTAAGTTGTGTCCTCCTGATGGATACATTTGGCCATAGGTTTTTTGCTTTTTGGGTATAACAATAATGCTGTTCACTTGGTGGCTTTTCCCAAGGTTTGTACTGTCAAGTTTTGTTGGTGTGTTTTTCCATTTTGGTTTCTGCTCTAAGGTGTGTATGATTACTTTTAGAATGGATGATTGAAGGATGAAATCTGCTTCAAGGATATTAACGGAATGCTTGAAGGATGAAGCTAAGCTTGAGGGATATCCATGTTGGTGAGTCATTTCCTAACTTCAAGGATATGTACTATTTCTTGGATACTTGTTGGTCATTGCCTTTATTTGCATTTACCACTATTAAAAAGAACCAACTTTTTGCCTATAACAGATCATGTTTTGGAGGCATCGTCATGAAAAATTGCAGCACCAAAGCAGTTACTTGAGCAAAAAAGTTGTTCTCTGGTTGTCGCACTCCATTCCTCAGTACACCTTGGGTCATACATTCTATTTGCATCTCGCCATCTTCTAATTGTTTTTTTTTTGTTTTATGATGTGAGATTGATGGATTGTATGGGTTCCCAATTCCCTTTGTGTGTAGCGGGACAGTACCCAGCCTGTCCATGTACAAAATATTTCGTTTGAATGGAAGTGTTTATTTTTTCATGTCCATATAAATCTTTAAAACAACGGTTGTTTGATTGTTTGGGCAGTAGTTTTTGAGTGACTGAGTTGAACTCTTAGGGGGGGGGGGTTGAGTTGGTTTGGAGTGCTTTACTTGTTTTGGTTTGGGGTGGGTTTTGAGTGTGTGTTGGAATTGTTTGCTGTGATGCTTTGGAAAGCTATAGTCTGGACAGGGCATGAAGATAGGGGGACAAGACAGCTGCTGCAATTGGGATCAAAGAAACCAACCAACCTTCAACTCCAAAAAAACAGCCCAGGCAGTGACCAAAACAGCTCCATTTTGTTTGCTGTCATGCTTTGATCCATTTTGTTTGCTGTGATGCTTTGGTTTCTGCAATTGTTTGCTGCGATGCTTTGGAAAGCCATAGTCTGGACAGGGGCATGACGATAGGGGGACAAGAGAGCTGCTGCAATTATAGCTAACTGTGAAAAAATTCTCTTAAAAATAGTTTTTTTTACTTATTATAGATAACTGTGAAAAAAATAGCATGTGTCCATTTGATAAGAGTAAAAAAAGCATAGTTCCAATCCTTACATATATCCTAAGATACCAGCAGCTAAGATGGAGAACATGAAGTTACCAGTAGTTACCCAGTTTATTTGACAAAACAGCTAAAGTAGCATGACAGTACATAGATTTTACATGCAGTTAAGGCTAAAACCCACTTGAAAAAAATTTGAAAATGACCTGCGTAAGGTTTAGAGGTCATTTTCACCACGGCTAATAGTTTCACTATGGAAGCTAGATGCTTTGAAATTGTACTTGTTCTTTTCCCCTGCAGTTGTTTGTCATCTTGACTTGTATAGTAGCTCTTTCTTTTCTCTTGAGTTGTGGACTTTTTGTGTGTTGGTAAGAGAGCTGATGTGGGCATAATAATGAAAATATTTCATCTCGTCTTTGGTATGTGGTTGGTTGTAACTTGACAGCAGCTTTGATGAATAATGAGATGAGTCCTTTGTTCAGATTCTCGGTGTCAACTAATTCCAATGGTGTATTCAGTTCAAGCGATCTAGCTCCTTTTTTCAGATCTTCTGTGAAGAGGGTGAATTGTATTTTTTGTTTCATCGCCCATCTCGGCAGAGATTCTGAACGTGTAGGATGAAGTAAGGAATTGGTCCATGTTCTCTAAGTTGTAGTTGGCCTTTTATTCAGTATACTTGGTCCTGGATAAATAAAAACATGAAAGTACTATTAACAGCGGAGCGGGGTGTGTAAACCAAATGATAGCAGTAAAAGTGTATACCAGAAGAAAAGAAATGTAAAGAGCAGTATACAAAAGAATTAGGCAGTAAAAGTATGTTATTGAAAGTATTAGGCAGTTGTTGACAGCCTTTATGATGGATAGAAGCACTGGTGCTTATGTACTTCTAAAACCTGCAGTATCATTTTCATTGCAATTTGAGAAAGTTTTAGGTTTTCAATGACACACAAGTTTCTCAATCATATCTGACATTCCAGGAACAGGTGTTTAACATGCAGCGACAGTGCGGAACATGTAATTAATTTTATTTGGTTTTGGCTAACAGAATTGAAAAGGTAACCATCAGTCTTTCCTTGCGGTGAGTAAGATAGTGAATAAGTGTAACTTTTAATGTATATAGGAGGGTAAACTTTCTATGAATCAAATTCACAGTGTACATCAAATAACCAATGTTGTAATGTTTTATCGAACACAAATAAATGATGATTATTATTACGAACATGAACATAGAAATGATCCCAAAAACTTGATAATGAAGTTCAAAAAACAAAGATGTTAGACTGAACGTGGCTGCATCTGACACAGATAGTACCTAGGCACCGACGCACATCGTGCATATTCCACTATGGTAACCATAGGAGTAAAGGAAGCATAAATGTACAGTAAAGTTATAAACCCTTTGGCAATGATTCAAGTATACAGTATTGTGTTTTAAATTTAAAATCTCTGATCAGCTCATCCAAAATATCATCAGAGTTCCTGGGATGTTCTAAAGATTTGGGTTGTATTATTTTAGACATTTCTCCATTTTCATACAAATTATGCTCAAGTTCAACTTTAAAATCAGCCCTTGGTGTTTCACATTTGTTTTGAAAAGTAACTGCAAACTCATATTCTGTTTCAAAAGCACCTTAAATGGTCCAGTTTCTTCTTGAAAATCAGCTTCAACATCATATTATATAGAAAAACCAACCACTAATATTTCACTTCTCTATTGAAAATCAATGCAAACTCTGATTACTTTAAAAAATCAGTCCCTACACTGTTTTATAGTGGAAATTAACTTCAAATTAAGAATTCTCTTTGAAAAGCAGCCCTTAAAATACTAAATATCTCATGACAGCCCTTAAAGTTTCAAAAGTAGCCCCAAAAGTGTGACTCTTCACATAAAAATAAGCTTCACAATGATATTCTGTTTCAAAATCAGCTTCTAAAAGTTCACTTCTTTCTTGAAAATCAACTACAAAATCAGTTTCTCTCTCAAAGCTTGTTCTGAAAGTTTCACTTAGGGGTTGAAAATCATATTCCAAGCGTGATTCACTTCCAAAATCAGCCATTAAAGTTTCAAAATCAGGTTTGGGTTTAGTCTAAAAGTGTCCTTTAAATTTTAAGACAATACAGATTTCTTAGCACAGTTTCTAGAATAAGATGCTATAATTTTAGAAATATGTGATTAATGAAACAAGGGGCTTAGTCTAAGTGTACTTCCAATGTAATCATATGGAGTGAGAAAGAATAAGATAAAAAAGATGTGTACTTTAGATTGAATACATCATGCCAGTAGACTTGAAATTAAACCAAATGAAACTGCACAGATCACGAAGAAGAAATTCATTCAAAGGGAGTGGACTTGTTGTATTCAAAATCAACGTGAGCAAAAACTCTTTAGATTTGGTTCTCTTTTAAACTATCACTTTCATGACTTTGACATTCATCAAGAGTATGCAAAAGATTTCCCTAACCAAATTGAAGTTCACTTTTAAAATCAGTCCTTGGTGTTTCACATTTGTTTTGAAAACGAACTTCAAAGTCATGGCTGTAATTATATAAAAGTACATCAGTTTAAAACAAACAAATAAAATATGGAGGAGAAATTCAAGAGAAATGTAAGATTAAAATGTGTTGTTTGGATGAAGAGAAAAATGAAGCACCATTACATCTTCTAATCATCTTTCAACAAGATATTTGGTTGTTTTATAAAATATGTTGGCTCTAGCAAAGTGTGTTTTCCTCAAAACTATAACACATTTGTAGAAACACAACAGAATGAGATTATAAGTGTCAACAAAAAAGAACTGCACCTTGTTAAAATAAATTGCAGGAACGAAGAGCAAAAATATCTTCAAATGCCTTTCTTTGTTGTTCTTTTCTATTTTCATGTGTTTGTTCACATGTGGTCAAAATATTATTGTGTTAAAGTGTGAGCGAGGCGGTGGGGGTTTGGTGGGTGGGGGGGACTTTATGCCCAATGATGGCCATCATATAGAGTAGAAACAAATGTGTAGTTGTAGTAATGGTAGTACAAAATAATGCATAAGAATAGACCAGGCAAATTAGTAAGTAATAATCATTCTACAAATTTTTTAAAAAAAATATTTGAAATTTTTCAAAAAATAAATCTATTGAAATTTTTATGTTTCAATACAATAGAGGTTTTATTGTATTGTCAATGAAAGCATGTCAATTGGAGTTACTTTGAAAATGGACCATCAGAATAATTTTTTGTTCACATAACCTTCTTTCGGAAAGTTGTTTGACAATATTTTGGATCCAAATCAAAAAAATTAGAAGGAAATAAATATTCACTCTATTCCTTCTAGGATTAAACTATCATTATTCCAAAAAACAGAGCAAAGAACAAGAGATAAATAAAGAATGTCAATATGTTTTGGTTGAGATTTAAAAACAATATCGCGACCTCAATTATAAATTTTCCAAAGCAGTAAAGGTAAAGAAATTTAAAGACCCTAAGTATTTTAAATTTTTTTTGGTATTCAAGCAGAAGCAAACCACAAAATTCAACATCAATTTTGCTTAATCAAACCAGAAAAGTCAGCTCAATTAATCACAAGTAAAACAGAAGTAAATAAATTTTCAGGCAGAGGTAAACCCTAAATACTTAAAACTTGCCAATTCAATTTCAATTTAGCATTATCAATTAGATGTAAACCAAAATCTTATGCTAGGGGTACACCAAAAAGGTGTACCCCAAATATACACTATCCCTTCTCTACCACACATTTTTATTTGATTTTTATTTACTAATTTTTTTTTAAATTTTTTTGCCTTTTTTAGTGGACAAGGAGAGAATGGGGGATATATGGGGTACACCTTTTGTGTACCCCTAGCATTTTTCATTGGAGTTTTTGTGGCTGTGCACATCCGCGTGGTGATTGCTTCTTGCAGGTCTGTGATGGGTCCGAAGTCGATCGGAATTTACAATTTTGCCTATGGGGTTTCGAGAGGATGAGAACGAGCCACTTTTCATGCGACGGAATAGGAGCGGGATTGAATGGGATGGAGATAAAAAAGAAGCACGCTAGGGAGTAGGGTATCTAAATTGCACAATCTTCTTGCGCACTGTTACTGCGCCCAATGCCAGTATAAGTAGTTTTCTGCCGGTTGGAAATGAAAGGGCTCCTTCTCAAATTATTTGCCACATTTGCATTCCCGATGCAAAATATCAAGTTTTTTCAATTCATTTTATTTACATATTGGTAAAGAAATAAAAAATAAAATTTACATATAAAAAAACTACATGAAAAGTTCTTCGAAATAAGAGGTGTCAAGAATATTTTATTTTATCAAATAATCAATGAAAACGTCGAAATAAACAAAAAGCTGAAAAAGCAAATGTTGTGAATAACTTGGGACCTGAGGTAGTACGTAGCAGGAAATTCGTGAGGCTGCGGTGCATCCTGGAATAAAAGCACTGTGTTCTGTTCTGGGTTTTAACTATCTGTTGTGTGGTTGTAGTTATTTTGTTTGCTCTGGCTCACATTGAACTGTTAAAGCATCTGAGCTCCATCTATTGCGCAGACTGCTGTATCTTATCTCCCTCTCTCTCATATGAATGTGATCATTATATTTTTATTCTCTTGGTTGGTTGTTGTTATGCACGATTGAGAGCTGAGAGTAGCGTGTGTTCCTTTTCTTGCTGCGTTCATAAGGTCGCAAGTGACCTGAGGGGCGAGTTGAGATGATAGGATTGAGTGATTTCGGGTTATATAACTGTATTCTTTATTAGTCATGGCTATGCTAAAAACAGTAATATTTTGTGAGTCTATGAATTCCCCAAGATCTTGATTATGTGGGTGTGCATTGGGTCTCTTGCAATAATTATATGTAGATAACAATGGAGGGTTCTTCCGAGTCTGGTTTGCAGAAGTCTGATGGTTCCAGATGGTTGAAGTCTTCACCCTTCATTGAAAGAAATCCGAGATTGGTTCAGGGAAGCACAGTAAAGTCATCTAGTAATGCATTACTTGCTCGGAAGGGAAGTGAAACTGTTCTGTTGCCTAAAATGAATCGGTGGAGATCCCACTCCGAGTTTCCTGAGAGTGAGCTAGCGCCTGACAGATATGGTAGGGTGGTTAATTTGAGAAAGTGGCTGGACGATCCCGAAAGAGCAGTGGACGCTCTTGAATGTTTGCAAATATTCACTCAAGTTGTAGAAATTGTTCACATGTCACATTCTCAGGGAAATGTCTTCCATAATTTGCGACCCTCATGCTTTGTGTTATCCTCATTCAACCGTGTCTCCTTTATGGAATTGGCATCATGCTCTAATTCTACTTCGGGTTTACTTGAAGTTAGGTTAAACAGCCAAACAGCAAAGTTTAAGGGTTCAATTTCATCTTCTCCTCGTGACTCTGAACTAGAAGGACGGCCGTTGGTAACACCCAGGTTGCAACTTGAGAGGTATCCTACCAATATGTTACCCATAGTGTCTGAAACGGTTTGCCAACAGCAGCAATCAGAGCATGCTAAGCCATGTTCTGAAACCTCTAAGAGCCAACAAATGGAGGTGGAAGAGAAGCTTCCATTTCCTATGAAACAGATATTGCTTTTGGAAATCAATTGGTATACTAGCCCAGAAGAGGTTGCCAGTGCTCCAAGCTCCTGTGCTTCTGACATTTATCGACTTGGAGTTCTCCTCTTTGAGGTTAGTGGTTAGTACGACTAAATTAGGCATGGCTTATGATTCTCGCCCTCCGTCCGAATTCATTTGTCCTTTTTTTTTTTTAAAATATCATGTTTAAGAAATGAGTTTAAAAATATCATGGAAAGTGAACAACTAATTTCGGGCAAACAAAACAAGAAAGTGAATAATTGAATTGGGACGGAGGGTGTATTTCCTACCCTCATGGCTAGTACCTCTCTCTTTTGAGCAGCTGTTCTCCACATCCAATTCACTAGAAGAGAAGAGTATCACTATGTCTAATTTGAGACACCGAGTCCTCCCAACCCATTTGCTTTTGAAGTGGCCCAAAGAAGCTTCATTTTGCTTGTGGTTACTGCACCCTGAGCCCAGCAGTAGGCCAAATTTGGGGTGAGACTCATATTTCTTCTTGTCATCTTAATAATATGTGATGTTTAAATTGTGTACTGCAGCATGATTTTTACTCAAATGCTTCTCATATAATTCCATCCGCCCTAAACGTACCTATATGCTTTTATGGGATTTTACAGGAATTTTTGTGTAAGTAATATTTGATTTGGTATATGTACTTCTCTCCCTACTCTTTACTCATAATACATTAGTGATATTATGATTTGCTTGCCTGTAGTTCTGTATTTGAACTTGGGTCGCTTGGAAACAACCTCTCTACTTCCAAGTAGGGGTAAGGTGTACGTACAGGTGATGATGCAATCTTATCTGCTGATTTATTTTTTGTTTGAGGTGCAAATTTAACAATATAACATCTTTGTGGTTATTGCTTATTTACTTTCTGCATCAAGGATGATTCAAACATCAGCATGAAAACTATATTGCCCACTGGATGGAAAATAATTGTTTTTGCCTATCAAGTGTTCTTACTCTACTAAAGCATTATCATTTTCTATCAGAAAAATTGGTTTGCAATGCATTTGCAACATGAACGGTCAGGATCATTCATGAACTCACACTAACAGTTATTTTTTAATTTGAATTACATTGAAAGAGATCTTGAAATATGTAATTATCAGCAATAGTTTAACCATGATTTTTAATTACACGGTATGCCCTCGTATTTTCATTCTCATACTCAAATCATCAATAATAACAGCGAGTTATCACAAAGTGAGTTCTTGAATGATCCAAAAGAACAGCTTGAAGACCAAGATGCAGCAATAGAGCTTAGAGAAAAAATAGCGGAGCAGGAACTGTTGTTGGAGTTTCTTTTGCTCATGCATCAGAAAAAATTAGAGGCTGCAGAAATTTTGAATGAAACAGTGTCTTTTCTATCTACGGATATAGAAGAAGTTACAAATATGAAGACATCAATGAGGATAAAGGGAGCATCTGACCTGGCAGTGGGCAAGGATCCACCGTCAAACAGGACTAGTAGGCCTCAAAATGATGATGATAATGGAAACAGAGGATCTAGAAAGCGATCAAGGCCAGGCCTTGGTACCTGCTATTCGGAGGTGTCCGGCAACCAATCAGATGAGTATAAAATATCAAAGACACTTGTTGAAAATGAAGGGACCTTTCTCTCAAAAAGTTCCCGGTTGATGAACGATTTCAAAAAGATAGAGGCAGCTTATTACTTGACTAGACGCAGATCTTTAAAACCTGCCGGTAAACCCTTGAGCAGACATCCTCATATAAGTAGTGATGGCAAGTGTTCTGCCTTAGTAGCTGAAAAAAGTTCTGTCAGTAATTTGTCATCAAAGGGAAGCTACAATAAGGGAACACAAAGTGGATGGATCAATTCATTCCTAGAAGGCTTGTGCAAGTATCTCTCTTTCAGTAAGTTAGAAGTGAAGGCAGACTTGAAGCAAGGGGATCTACTAAATTCTTCAAATCTTGTATGCTCTCTCAGCTTTGACCGTGATGGTGAATTTTTTGCAAGTGCTGGTGTAAATAAGAAAATCAAGGTCTTTGAATACAATTCAATCTTAAATGAAGATCATGATATTCATTATCCTGTTGTTGAAATGGAAAGTAAATCAAAGCTAAGCAGTATTTGTTGGAATAGTTATATCAAAAGCCAAATTGCTTCAAGTAACTTTGAAGGTGTAGTGCAGGTAGGTCAGATACTCATTGTGTCATGACATCTTTCCTGTTGAAATTGCACAAAAACTGAATCCTGCAATAATCCTTTTCCCAGGTATGGGATGTCACAAGGAGCCAACTTTTCATGGAAATGAGAGAGCATGAGAGGAGGGTCTGGTCTGTGGACTTCTCAGTTGCAGATCCAACTATGTTGGCCAGCGGCAGTGACGATGGATCTGTTAAACTATGGAACATCAATCAGGCAGTTCTACCTCTGAACTTTGAAACTAAGCATACAACAGTTTTGCAGTTATTTATTCAGTGTTTATAATATACTCAATTTGTAGGAGTTTATTTTTCTCACATGCATTGTCTTTGCAGAGTGCCAGTGTTGGAACCATCAAAACAAAAGCAAATGTATGCTGTGTTCAGTTTCCCTTTGATTCTGGCCATTCCCTTGCATTTGGTTCTGCAGATCATAGAATCTATTACTATGATCTGCGGAATTCTAAAATTCCTTTATGCACTCTAATTGGCCACAACAAGACGGTGAGCTATGTCAAGTTTATTGATTCAACAACACTTGTGTCTGCATCGACTGATAACACAATAAAGCTTTGGGATTTGTCAATGTGCACATCTCGGATTCTTGATTGCCCTATCCAGTCATACAGTGGACACATGAATGTAAAGGTATTTTTCATTAAGCTTTGACAATTTTTTGAGAATGTAGCCGGGTTTGGAATTAACTATGTAGAGAATTAAGTTGTGTGAGTCCAAAGTCATTGCAACTAGGCGGTCTACTTTGAATTACCTCTAAACGTGCTAAATATACTTAAATGTAACCTAATCCTTATCTCATGTAAACTTAATATTTTTATGGTGTCTAATTATTAATTAGTTTAATTGATAAATTCTTCTTGGTTTACTATGTCAATGGTGCAAATGAAGTTTATATTCGGTCAACAACAATTCTTATGTGATGTCTTTCACTCAACTATTTTTTTAATCTTATTAAGTTTGCTAATAGGTACATTATTTGTATGGTTGGTCTCTATTATAAGTTCATATGTGAGTTACTATTCCTGACACCAAGAAGAATATAAGGATCTTGTCTCGGATGAATTATAACTAAAACCACCAAGTCGTGCATTATATTTATCAAGTACCATTCTTAATTTAAAGAAGAATAGAAGATGTATAAAGAATTACATGTAATGAGATGCTCAGTACTTAAGTGTCATCACTGGTGTATCTGCCCCTTTTTGCCTCCCTATATTTTTCTTCAGTTCCATTTACAATGATTAATTTAAAATTAAAGATGTGTTTAAAACATGATTTACTGAATCACTGCTAATGAAGAGTGTCCTTCTAACAGAACTTTGTCGGCCTCTCTGTATGTGATGGTTACATTGCAACTGGTTCAGAAACAAATGAGGTACTACTCTTGTCATTTTCATTTTGGACTTTTTTTTATTACACTTTCATACCACTTGAGTCTTGTTGTGAAGCAATACTTCAAAAACAGATGTGAAAGTTCACACCTCACACGAGTTGGTACATATACTAGAAATGACATTTTGTAAAGTTATGTGACGTGCGTATGACAGGAACATGGAAACTTTGTGTGTGTTCCACTGTCAAAGTGAGAAGTGCATTTTAGAAGTGAAAACAGAATCAGTGTAGGGCCTTGTATTTGAGATTTGGAGACTCAAAAATTGTAGAATATTGAGACAATGTATAAGATTTAACACACATACATAACATAGAAATGAAATCTTATACTCCCTCCGTCTGTATGTAGTTCTACATTTTCAAGTTTTTGTGCATCCGTGATTAGTTATCCACTTTTCGAATTTTGTCAATAAAGCATGGTGGTTTATCAATGAATGATAGACTCATTTTAAGGCTTTATTTGACATTTCACTCGCACTCCTTAAATATGAGGTATTTTGGAAGCTGGAGAACTAATTTTCTCAATATAATCACACTATTAACCAAGCCATGCAACTAAAAGTATACTCCCGTTGTCCCATATCATTCTTCCAGTTTTCCTTTTTAGGAAGTCTCATATCTTACTCTTTCATTATTTGGAAAATAAGTAGGTCTTAATTGATTTTTTTGCCCTCAATCCACTACCCACTATATCTCCATCATCCCTCCACCTGGCGCGGCCTTCAGGGGTAACCTTCAAAACTCTGTCCACTACTTGCTGCACAACTTTTCCGCTCTTTGGTGCCAGCGGCGGACATAGCCGGAGCAGTTGCAGCGCTTTGAGAAGCCTAGAAGAGTAAATTTGTTGATGAGATCCCAATTTCCAATAAGCAGAGAAGCCTAGAACAGTTATGTTCCCTTTCCGATTTTTATGCTGCACACTTGAAGAAAGACTCTTCTTCTTCTCTAGAAGACAGACGGACAATCTCAATGAAGGGGAAGATGTCACTTTTTACAATTACTCAAAGCAAGGGCAAAATTGAAAAGTCAAAGATTTTTCATCATACATTTATATCCGTGCCAAGTCAAAATGAGGAGGAAATATATGGGATCTAAGGAGCATTTATAATCCAACAAGCACATCTTTTTTCTTTAAACAAAAATAAATAGATACAAAAGTAATTGCTACATAGTACATACGGAGTAGTAATACATTTGATTATGAGCAAAAAAAGAAAAGAAAAACATCATGGTTAATAACAAGAATACAACAACCCTGTATCCCAACTCAGTTGGGATTTAGATGGTCAAGATGTAGGCAGGCTTACCCGTGTAAAAACAGAAATATCGTTTCCATAAAACCCTAGATGTATTGCTACATGTACTTCCCAAATCTTCATAGAAAGTAAGAATCAAAGATTGTTTATTGTGGGGAAAGTCCATTATGTGTTTGAAGATGCAACTGATTAGTGTTTCATAAAGTATATAGAAAACACGGCCAATATTGACTCTTTAGCTCCATTGACAATGGATGGGATTATTAGCAAGAGCAAAAATGATTAGTAACCACTAACCACATGAAACAACAACCCAGTTGAATCCCACGAGAGACCTTACCCTTACTCTAAAGTAGGGAGGCTGTTTCCAAGAGACCCTCGGCTCAAGTAGCATAGATAGCACACGATTACAGAAGACACATAAAGCAGAGAAAGCACATGAATGTTGACATATTTAAGAAAAATATTAATGGACACATCCTTCCCACCTACTTCTGTTAATTAAACTATTAATTATTCTAAAGCGTTGGTAGCCCAAAATAATCCTTTTGGTGGTTTATATGAAGTGTCCTGCATCTCCCCATTTTACCAGAAAATTAAAATTAAAAGGAACACATTAGGCGTCTCCCCAACATGTTCAACATACACGCAAGAAATGTCTGTTGCTCCCCGTCATCACCCCATTTTCCTCCTTCACCTTTTTTGGAAGTTTTTGTCGCTTCCTAGTTCATATGAGGCTGAGGTTACCAATAATACCTGTATCACACACAAGAACATAATGGTGCTATTTTATTCTACTAGCTAGCAGCTACCAAAAAGTAAACAAATTTTTAGATAATTAACATTTACCGAGGAATGTAATTGTTATGCCGCATGCATTTTATTTTATGAAAATATACTCTGACCTATATGGCTATATGCTTTGAATAGGAGGGACTGAAAGTGTATATTGGGGTTTCAAAGACGTAAGAAAATAGTTTCATGTTTAATTTGATATTTTAGAGTAGGCAGTGTTCTGATGTTTTATCACTTTTTTTTTTTGTTTTTGCAACTTCTACTTGTACATCGATTTTTTTTACCGCAATGGGGTTCTTTTTAAAAAATAACTTCTCTACTCTTTGTGTAGGAGTAAGAAGGTGTGTGTTCATCTTAACCTCCTAGAGCCAACTTCAGAGTGCGAGTTAATTGGCTTATTTACTTTTTTTTTAATTGATATCATATGCAAGTTCAGTGCATATGACCTTTTGAGCCGATAGGACAGTAATGTTATTTCCTCCCTCACTTTGTGGAAACCAATTTCTTCGCCCATTCTGCTTAATTTGGAGCTGCCTGGTTTTCTCTTTTGCCGTTTTTTCTTCAAATCTTTTTGTGGCCTTCCATCCAAGTTTCATTTGGAACATTTCATTTTTCCAATCACACTTATGATAGTGCTGATGCTTTTTCTGTAATGTGTTGTACAGGTTTACATATACCACAAAGCTTTTCCAATGCCTGCATTATCATCCAACAAGTTTACTAGCACGGACCCACTTTCTGGCGATGCGGTGGATGACACCTCACAGTTTATATCATCGGTTTGCTGGCATGGTAAGTCATCCACCTTAGTTGCGGCAAATTCAATGGGCAATATGAAGATCTTGGATATGGTTTAGTGACTAAAAAACACGTAAATGACTGCAATGGAAGTTACTCTGGCATCTGAGGTGAAACTTTTCGTAGGAACTGTGGGCTCAAAGATGTGGTTAACAAGAAAAAAAAGATGATTTTTGTAACTAGTTCATAGCGGAAACAGCCGAATTGGGGTAGAGTATATAGATAACACGGAGGGGTGAAAAAGCTGATACTCCGTAATTGTTTCGCTCGACTGAGGTTGAGTTAATGAAGTGTAAAAAGATTTAACCGTCCCATTTTATTCCGTATTCGTACTATAATCACCCACCAATTAGGTATTTGTACTAATATTAGTCAAACATCATAAACTAAAATATATGGAGTATGTAATTTGAAACAGAGAGAATATAATCCTGCCATATTTTGTTTGCCATCTCTCTTGCCCACTTCCGTTTTAATATACCCCTAGCCTCGGCCTATGCCTAAAAGGCCAAAACAATTAACCAAAAAAAAAGCTAAAACAATTACCCTAGGAGTTCATTCATGAGTGTTTCTATGGTTCACCTTGGGTACATATCATTTTTGTGAATCTTTTTACATAAAAAACTTAAAATATAAAAATAAATGTTTATTTAAGTAATAAGAAATGCTTATTTTACTTACATGTAAGTCCATGGTGGACCTTAGGTCAACTATAATATTTGCCTTCATCCATAGTCTTTGTTCCAGAAATTTTTTATCTTTTGTTTTTTTATGTCAAACTAAGATATTCATTGACCATAAATTTAATATAATTTTAATAATTTAAAGTTAAAAGAAATTGATATATCAAAATTATATCTGATGGATACCGGGTCTGATGGACCCGACTGCAGGCCCAATAAAGGCCCATAATAGTGCGAGATGTATAAGACCAGGTGGAGGTGACGGGCCGAGCCCGTTACTACACGTGTGGCAGATGGAAAAGGACGGCCCAATCATGGGTTAGATCAAGATGACCAGTCCAAGGAAGGAATGGGACACGTGGCCCACATCATAGAGTTGTGAACGAGATGGGAAGAGAACGACACTGGAAAAGAGGGAGTCACAACCCCATGATCTCCATAATTTCTCCCATTTTGTATAATTTTAATTACAATATTAGAAGTACTATAAAAAGGGGAGAGAACCCGCCATTGTAAAACAATCAAGTAATTCTACACTTAATCAAAGAATATTATTGAGTGATTATATCTTTCTGATCCATATAACGTTCTTGGTCCGCCATCTGATCGGGTTAATCCCATCATTGGTGTTTCCATTGAGAGAAACTGTGAGATAAGGCTGTGAGATTATGGCCGGACGAAGGACGAGACGTAACGCCGCAGCTTCCGCCCAGTCGACGGTGAGGAGTGACAACCCTGAACAGGGTATGATCGTCCCTGTCAATGGGTTGGAAACGGCGTTGAATAATGTGGCTAACATGATGGCCAACATTATGGAACGATTGGATAAGGCTCTCCCTGGTCCATCCGGTACCCGGGACGTCCCTGCCGGGCAACCCCGCCAGGTCCTGCGTACTGCAAGTTCTCCTATCCTCCAGGAGCTTCATGATCCGGAGGAGGTTGAGAGGGAGAGACAGGCCGTCGCTAGACGCCAGGTGGAGGAGTTGGCCCGGAATACTAAGGTGAATGGAGACTGGGCCAGGGCTACAAGCCAAGCCATTGGTAATAGAAACGAAAACCCGCGGGGAACTCTCTTTGAAAGGATATCTCGCCGGAAGGCTCACGTTAGTGAGAGGCTGGGGAAGAATCCGGACAAAGCACCCTAGGGTTGAATACGACCCCAGGCCAGCCAGGTGGCATCTTCTAACCGTGAACCCCGGGAGCGGACCGGCCGCGGTGGCAGCCAAGCGCCGGTGCGGTCATTGGTGGTTCTGGACGAGGACGAGGTTCAGAGCCAAGTCAGGGTCCCAGCACCGCAACGTCTGGGGCCGCCGATACCGGAAGCAGGCGAATTCCAGGATCTGAGGCAGCAGATCCAGGAGATGCAGAGGAAGATAAACAGGGGACGAGTATTCACTACTTGGACAAATACTGCCTTAGCCCCGGAGATCTTTGCGGAACCATACCCACAGGGATTCAAGATGCCGTTCGTTAGGCGTTACGATGGGGAATCAGATCCCCAAAAACACATAAACAGTTATGTCCAGGTGATGATTGTCGTTGATGCCAGCGACGCATTGATGTGCCGGTGCTTCTTGCAAATAGTAGATAGCAAGGTTGCAGATTGGGTGAACCACATTCCTGCCGGATCGATCCGGACATGGGATGAATTGGGATTGCGGTTCTTAGAGCATTTTGCAGGGAACTGCCGTCCCAAGAAACATTTCACTCACCTGCCAGATCGATCCGGACGGAGAATCCTTGAATAATTTCCTTATCCGGTAGAGAAAAGAGTCCAGGGAGGTTGAAGGAACCGACGACAAATCCATGTTAGCCATGTTCACGGCGGCATTGCAGGACGGTCTCCTTCATACCGATCTTACAACTCATCCCCCGGATACCTTCGAAGAAGCAATGGTCCGGGCCGGGAGGTATGTGACCCTGGAGGAGAGAAAGGAGGAGAAGAAAGAAAAGACTCCCAAAGAAGAAGAGAAGGCAAGAAATAAGAAGCCGTTCAAGAACAAGAAGCAGAGTTTCCCGGATGGCCCAAAGGGCACAAGCCCTGGGATCTCGGAGAAGCACAAATCTGCCAATCCAGTCTTCACGTTGCCGGTGGCTGATGTCATGGCCCACGCTGCACAGTAGGGACTCATGACTTATCCAACCTATTCTCAGAAGGTCTGCAATGTGGAGGACACTGGGAAATGGTGTGCTTACCATCGCAAGAATGATCACAACACAGAGGATTGTTATACCCTGAAGAATGAGATGGCGAGGCTAATCCGCCGGGGTCATCTGAAGAAGTTCGTACAAGATGGCGATGCAAGAAATCCCGGGAATACTCAGAATGGAAAGCGTAGAGATAAGGAGGTGGCCCAGGCTGAGACCCAGGAAAAACGTCACATCGGGCTTGAAGATGAAGAGGAGGATTCAGAACCCGCACCGCACCGTCAGAAGAGACACCACGTGTGTAACTTCATCATTGGAGGGAATACTGGCGGAGATTCAGCCACGAGCCGGAAGAAGTGGGCCAACGCGGCAATGGTCAACAAGGTGCTGGTCCCGGAAGGTAAGAAGCTGAAAACTGAGCCAATTGTATTTTCCAATGCTGATTTGCCCGAAACATGGGTCCCCCATAGGGACGCCCTGGTGATTATGATTGATATAATGGACTTGCTGATCCACAAGACTTTGGTGGATACGGGAAGTTCTGTTAATATCATGTATATGGATACTTACAAGGCTCTTGGTTTGACGAGAGATGCATTATCACCCATTAAGACTCCACTGACCGGGTTCACTGGTGACTCTATTGAGCCGGAGGGGGTAATAACTCTCCCGGTCGAGATAGAGGATACTAAGGCCACCCGGAAGCTGGACATGGAATTCGTAGTGGTGGGGATAATCTCCAATACAAATATCATCCTGGGCCGCCCCAGATTGGAGGATCTAGAGTGTGTCATTTCACCTCGTCACCTATGCATAAAATTCCCGACCCCCCATGGAGTTGGAATCGCTAGGGGATCCTAGAGAGTGTCCCGTGCGTGGTATTTGAAGGCAACCAAACAGCCTATCAAGTACGACACCCAAGTGGGAGAGGTGACTGCACAGCTCTTAAGGGCCGATGAGAGACGTCCCAGAGTAGAAGTTACCGGCGACATTGAGAAAGTTGAGCTGGAGCCGGGCACGCCGAGGAGGTTAGTCAGGATTGGCAAGGGCCTGGGGGCTGAACTCAGATCACGAGTGATTTGAGTCCTTAGAAGGTTCAAGAAGGTCTTTGCATGGAGTCCAGCTGATATGCCAGGGCTGGATCACAAGATTGCAGTTCATCGCCTTAATGTCTTGCGAGATTCTAAACTGGTGAAGCAGAAGCAGAGGCATTTGTCGCAGGAAAGAAGAGATTTCGTGAAGAAGGAGGTAGCAACCTTGCAGAGCATTGGTCATATCCGGGAGGTGCAATACCCGGATTGGTTGGCAAACGTAGTTCTGGCGCCTAAGCCTCCTACGTGGAGGATGTGCATCGACTACACAGATTTGAACAAGGCATGCCCCATGGATCCGTTCCCTCTCCACAACATTGACGAGATGGTGGATGAGACTGCCGGATCAGAGTTAATGAGCTTCATGGACACCTTCAGCGATTATCATCAGATTCGGATGCACCTTGCTGATGCTGAAAAGACAAGTTTTATGACCCCGAAAGGGCTATACTGCTACTTGGTGATGGCCTTTGGACTGAGAAATTCTGGGGCAACATATACCCGGATGGTTTCTCAAGTGTTTAAGGCCATCCTAGGGCGCACCATGGAAGCATATGTCGATGACATGATTGTCAAGTCCAAAGAGGCCCGAGACCATGTCCGAGACCTCGAGGAGGTCTTTGAAATCATGATGAAGGTAAATTTAAGATTGAATCCGAAGAAGTGTACTTTTGCTGTTCAGGGTGGAAAATTCCTCAGGCACATGGTTAGCCGGAGAGGGATTGAGGCAAACCCGGAAAACGTTAGGGCCATCATGGAGATGGAACCCCCAAAGACAGCAAAAGAAGTCCAGCGGCTGACAGGGAGATTGGCGGCTTTGAATCGTTTCCTTTCAAAGCTGACAGAGAAGGCGCACCCATTTTTTACCGTAATCAAGAAGAGGCCGACCTTTGAATGGACGCAGGAATGTCAAGAGGCATTTGAAGAATTGAAAAGATATGTGGCGAGTCCTCCGGTTTTATCTAAGCCGGAACCTGGAGATGTCCTGACTTTATACTTGGCGATTGTAGACTGTGCCATCAGTACTGTGATGGTGAGGGACGAGAATGGGGTCCAACATCCGGTCTACTACGTCAGCAAAACCTTGAGAGATGCGGAGTTAAGGTATTCCCGTCTAGAAAAGGCCATGTTGGCGGTCTTCTGGACAGCGAAGAGATTAACCCCGTATTTTCAGGCTCACCGGATTGTTGTGCTCACCAATGAACCTTTGGCGTCACTTACCCGGAGCCCGGCGGCATCTGCCGAATGACCAAGTGGGCAGTCTTCATCAGTCAATACAATGTGGAGTCAGGCCGCGCCCATCAATCAAAGGGCAAGCACTCACTGATTTCCAAGTCGAGTGCACTGCCAGGGAGATGACAAGGGCACAGGCTGATATCCGGGTAGAGGACAACTGGTGGGTAATGAGCATCGATGGATCTTTAGGGTCTCGATCCTGTGGAGCAGGTATTGTTTTGATTACTATGGAAAATTTCCAGATATATTATGCTATCAGATTTCAGTTCCGCGTATCCAACAATGAGGCTAAATACGAGGCCCTGATCAACGGACTGAGGATTCTTGGTAAGTTGGGAGTGTCCAGGGTTCAAGTATACAGCGACTCCCGACTGGTGGTGGGACAAATCACTAGGGAGTTTGAAGCAAAGGAAGAGAGGATGAAGAGGTATCGAGACTTGTCCTTGGAGATATTGGGAAGGTTTGAGTTTAAGCTTGAACATATACCCCGGGCCCAGAACGCGGAAGCTGATGTTCTATCCAAACTTAGCGCAGAATCACTAGAGTACATAAGCAAATTAGCAACTGTCGAGGAGATGGCAACCCCGAGTCTTAACAGAGATGAAATGTTCTGGGTATCAGCTGATCCTCCTGAATGGTTGGACAGGTTGGCTAAATACATTGAGGACGGCGTAGCCCCAGAGGATCCCCAAGAAGCGCGTTTGCTGCGGATGAGGGTGCCCACCTACAAGATACATGATGGGGTCCTCTATAAGCGATCTTATAACGGTGTTTTACTCTGCTGCCTCAGGGCAGCGGAGGCAAAGGCGTATGTGCTGCACATCAGGGTCCATACTCTATTTCCAGAAGGGCGATTATCCAGGGATATTTTTGGCCAACGATGAGGAAGGATTGCGAAGAGTATGTGCGCAAGTGCCCAACCTGCCAACAATTCCAGAATATGCCCGGGAGGCCAGCCATGAACTATACGCCCATCAGCTCTGTGATTCCCTTCTCAAGATGGGGGATTGATATTGTGGGTGCCCTGCCAAAAGGGGTTGGGCAGGCAAGATGGATTGTGGTGGCCATAGACTATTTTACCAAGTGGGTGGAAGCTGAGCCACTTGTCGGGATAACTGGGAGGCAGATGATTGACTTCGTCGGAACTAATATACTTTGTAGGATCGGAGTCCCGAAACAGATCATATCTGACAATGGAACCCAGTTTGAGGAAGCAGAGTTTCAAGACTATCATTTTGTAAAGCGCTCCATTTTTAAATTTAAGATGTTTGCTTCAATAAAATTTTTCTTTCCTTTAAAGCAAAGTGCCTTTGCATTTTCATTGCTCTATAGATTTCTTCCAAAAAAAATGGGGGGGGGGGGAGAGCACCCCCGGGCGATATAGACCCGCATTACAGGGAGGTAGATTAGTTTATGCCACCTGCTAAAAATAGGGAAGGTAGATAAGTTTATGCCTCCGTCAAAAATGAAAGAACGGTTGGAATTGGACTTTGAGGGCCTTTACAACTTGGAATTCAGGAAGAACAGCAAACAGACTTCGAGGGCTGAAGCTTAGTATTTCACCAGCACAGATCAACCGAGCAAACAAACTTCGAGGGTTGGAGCTCAACTGATCCAAGGTAGATAAGATAATGCCTTAACCCGGAGGAAAGGAGGTCAGGGGCAGGTGAGGTAAGTTCCCATGACATCTCCAAACCCCGGGAGATGAGATTGTATACAGAGAATGAAATATGTACTTGCATTAGAAAAAGTGCAAAGAAATAAACATTAAGGGCCACATTGATGGGCCAAAGTTTACATTTTTGGTTCACAATAATGGTTCCTAGTGAGATAAAAAAATGAGGGAGTTCATCGATTGCTAATTCGAGGTTGTATCTTTGAATTACAACGATAATTCCTAGTCTGAGATTAAGGGACATTCCTTAGTTTGGGATGCAGGGAGAACTCTTGGACCAAACAAGTGAATGCTTCTTGAGATAAAACAAGAAAAAAAATTTTATTTTGCAGGGGGGCTAGGCACTGAAGGAGGGCCTATTGCATCCATGCAGTCAATAAGAAGGAGGTGGGGGCCCCTTCCATGGGCTCCTTCTCTTCGACGAGGGACACGTTGCGGAATCAGCAGCTTCCCATATGTCATAGTCTTCCCAAGTCCTAGGACGGGGAGCTGGTGCTCCCAATGTAGAACTAGCATTGAGATATCTCAACAAGTTTGGAGAAGCAGTCCGGCTTTCACGTGAAGTTTTCGCCTCGGCAATCGGAAAAGAGTGCCCGAGTTTAGCCCTGCGCATCCTTTGGTACAGGGCGAAGCCTTGGAGGGTCATAAAGTCCCAGTCTATCCTCCCGGATGGAAGCCTGGGTGGACTAGGAGGAGATGGTGCAGGAAGACGAGGTGATGGATAAAGTTTTGAGAACTCGCCAGGACTCAACCCAGCCAGGTCAATAGATCGAGCCGGAGAGGAAGTGAAATTGTCATCTGAAGAAGACGATGTCCCAGAATGGGTTAAGTCGATGATGACTTTACTCTGAGATTTACTTGCCATGGCGAAAAAATCAGAAAGGGATGAACCAGCAGCAAACTATCCTTTCCCATTTATAGTGAAAGGGGAAGAGATAGTTGGGAAGCAATGAATGCGGTTAAGAGACGTGAAAGACTAAGCGATTGGCGGATGAAGCGGTCGAAGATTCCCAATGTTTGACCAGGGGTTTTGCCACTAAAGTGCATGGGCTAGTTAATTGGGCCCATCTGCGCTTTGGGAAAGATGTCATCCGTGGAAGGTAGGGAGTTAAATGAATATAGACTTCTACCACATGCAGATGGTGGCACGCACGACATAATCATATTAAATGACAGGAGATAAAGGTTTTTCCATTAAATAGCTCAAATAGAGAAATTACATTCTTTTGGGTTACAGTAATGGGCCTTATCCCTGATCTAACAACAAAACATTAAAGAGACGGGAGATAAAGACTTTCATTAAATAACTCAAACAGAAGATTACATTCTTTTTTGTTACTGTAATGAGCTTTGTCCCTGATCTATTTCTATTCTACTACTGGAAAAATCTGAAGGCAAGGCGGATCAACACTTCTGGAATCTAGAGGAGTGCATTCGTTGACCCTTGTTTCCCTGCCTGAACCAGAAAAGAACCCCAGAGCGGGGAGGTGAGGAGAAAGCCCACCGTCTCTCTTGATGACATTCAAAAGAGGCGAAATGCTACCAACGAGTTGGGATTGAAAGCCATTCCCCCCGTGGGTACCATCTAGTCACTCCCATGAAGGCGGACAAGGAGGACGGTAAGGCATGAGGTAAGGACATAAGGCCTATCTCCGTTTATACGGGGGGAGGAGGCGGATCCCGGAAGGTCCCGTCCTTTTCCCTGTGTATAAACGGAAGCCTACTTCCCCCCATGTCGTAGTCCCCCCACTCCTCAGGTGGCTGTCCATATGACTGTTGAGGGGAGGGGGAACCCTGGGAAGAAGGCCTCGCCCCGGAGACTAACTGGGAAGCTCCTGAGTGAGGATTGCGTCTCTTCTGCGGACGAGACGTGCCAGGACAGTCAGAAGAGACTTCCGTCCTGGCACCGTTAGGAAGCACACCGGAACTCGGAAGAACACCCCCTGATGCTTGTTGGGGGAGATGAAGGTGGTTTTCCTCCCTGGGCAAGGGAGAGTCACCGATTGTTTAGAGGCAAGAGAAGGCCCAGAAGAGAGTTCAAGTGTTGGGGCCTCAAGTGAGGGGAATGCCAACGAAGAAGAATCAGAAGAAGAATTGGAAATAGTAAGATCAATGAAGACAACTCTGTTGGCGTTGTTAGCCATGTTGAGAATTAGATTGTGATGGTGAAGGGGTTCGGCCTAGCCCCTTAAATAGGCGAGTAATCCTAAAGGAGAAGTGCAATGGACGCGGAGTCAAAGCACTTATTCGATTGGGAAGCAGTTGCGGATTCCCGAGGAAAGCTAGGGTTGCACCATTTCATTATTGGGCTAAGGTGAACTAGGCCCGGCGTGATCAAGGTGGGCCAGTCACTTAGCGCAATGGTGATAAAAAAACTCGGAACTTTGTAAACGCGGTTAAGCCCAAAGCCTAGGCGGATAAAATTCCGCAAAGTCCTAAAGAAAGAAAAGAGTTCCAAAGGGGAAACAGTTAGCCCAAAGGAAGGAGTCTACAGAAACACAGATATGAAAGAGATGATGTCAAAGAACAAGATATTACAAGCACTATCATATTGCTGCCATTTAAATGTTACAAAGCAAAATACAACAGTTGGTAAAAAAAGTCAAGGCCCCGGGTCAGCTCGAGAATCTGGGGGAGAAAGAGGAAGAGGTAACCCGTAGTGGGAGATGAAGTCGTCCGGGGATCGGCGAGCCGGAAGACCACTCTGGATCGCCTCATAAATGCAGTGTTGCATGTCAAATTTCCCTTCTTCATAAAGGGTTTCAGCACGGGCAGTCAGGGTGGCAACCTCCTCTTGATGGGCATCAATTGCCTTCTCTAGTTCACCCATCCTTGACCGGAGCTCGCTGGTAGTCTGTCTCTCTTTCCCCAACTTCTCGAGGGTAAGCCGTTTCGCCTCCATGTGTTTCAACATGAGTTCGTTAAGACGGGAACCCTCACACTTGGCATCCTGGAGGGAACTCTCCAGCTCCGCGATCTGGGATTCCCTTTCAACCAGCTCAGCTTTCAGACTTCCCACCTTGTCTTCTGAAGCTGAGGCCGTGGATTCCAGGATGGAGATTTGTGCCCGGAGTCTGTCAAACTGCGCTTCTAGATCCTAGGTCCCCCTTTGGTAAGTAGCAATCTGCTCTTGTAGGGACTGGACCCTGGACCTTTCGGCTGCTAGTTCCATTGAGCCATCTGCCTTGAGCCGAGCATTCTCTTCCTGGAGGACCTGGACTTGTTGTTCCAGGGAGTCGACCTTCTGTTGTAGAGCCCTGGCAGCTAACTCCTTCTTCTTAAGGAGCAACACGGCCCGGTAGTTTCCTGATGCTCCACCCAAGTTCTCCTCAGTCAAAGTGAGGAGTGATTGTTGGGCCTAAGAAAGGGGAAGGGAAGTCAAGAAAGAGTTAACTTAAAAGAGATAGAGAGATTAATGGAAAGGAGGAATACCTGCTCCATAAAGTGCAGAGCATTGAGGGCAAGCAAGTCGGGGCGTGCCTGGGGAATTGCCGGGCCCTGCACTGATTCCCTCATCTTCTCTAGGTTTGCCTGGCCTGTGGGAAGCCTGTAAAGAGTTCAAGCCGCGGGAGAAGCCTGCCCAGCCCTCCTTGAAGGCAGGGTAGGTTTGCGGTGTGAACTTTCGCCGAATGGGAAGATTGACGGCCGGGGTTGCGATGGCGGGACGCCTTTCCTCCAGTTCCTGCTGTTTCTCCGATTCCCGCTGTATCTCAGCCTCTCTCTCCGCCCCGGGAGGAGCCTCAACACCTTTTTGCTTTCCGGCTTCTTTCTCCATCGTGGAGGAGAAGTCCAATTCTTTTTGCACCTCAACCTCCTTCTCTGCTGCAGGAGAAAACTCTGGTTCTTCTGCCCCTCACCTTCTTGCTCCACTACTTGGGGAGCAGTTGCAATTTGTGGGGAGGTATTGATCACCTCAGGCTTGGGCTGCACTGCAGGTCTCTTAAGCGCTGACTGGTCCCGAAGTTCGTCTCCCTCACGATCTAAGCTATCCGGGTGGAGTAGCTCCAAACCCCCGGATGCGGCAGCAGGAATGGTGTGCTGGGCACCAGAAGAAGTAGACAGGGGGCTGGGAGAAGTAGAAGTACCGTCACCCTTACCTTTCTTGGGAAGGAAGTCGTCATCTGTGACCCCTTCTCGTGGCCGTTTCTGGGACGGAGTGGGTCTTCTATGCCCGGGAATGGCAGAGATGGGAACAGCCTCTAGGGCAGCAGCCGGCTTGCGAACGGCCAAGGCAGTAGAGTTACCTAGGGGCTGGTTCCTAGAAGAGCTCATGGCTGGGTTGGATCCGCCTTTCTGTACAACTTGGCGTCTTGAAGAGAGTGGTGTGGAATTAAACCACCTTTCTCTCTCAAGGCATTGTACACTTCTTCTGGCAAGTGTGCTGCAGCAAACTTCGTCTGGGAAATAGAACTACGAAGAACAACGCCCGGCAGATCTAAGGGGCTGTGAGCCAGGAACTCAATGACAAAGTATCGCTGGGACCATTTGTCGTTCTTAAACTCAATCCTCTCAAAAATTGGGGCATGGGAATGGGGATACAGGCTGTAAGAAGGGAAAGACCCACCGATACTGAAGAGGATAAGGAATTCGTCCAATGTTGGGGTTCTGTCCAGGGCACATCACCGCAAGATGTAAGACGCGACATACTTGTGTGCGTTGGCAGTCAATTGGCCCGGAGCGAATCCGAAATGGCGGCAGAGATCACGAAGCAAACCGTGGAGAGGCAACCTCAGTTATAAGTGGTCCCCAGTTATAGATCATTTTTCATTTTTAGTCCCACACCAAATATCAATAATTTAGTCTAATTATGATATTGTTTTTCACGAATGGTCTTCTTTTAACATTCTTGTTAAAAAATGAATAAAATTGTAAATTCTCACTCCTCTCTCTCCCCAATTAAACTTCCTCCTCCTCTCGTACTCCCTTTGTTAGGGGTGAGCAAATTAACCGAACCGACCGATTAACCGATATACTATAACCGAACCGACCTCAATTTTAAATTCGGTTTCGGTTTTCGGTTTTAATGTCAAAAATTTTCGGTAAATTCGGTTATCGGTTTCGGTTTCGGTTTTGGGCAATGTTAACCGAAACCGACCGAATAACCGAGCTCATAGTAAGTGTTAAATATATGTAAGCCCAGACCAAATCTTTTAGTTATAGCCCAATTAAAAAAAACCCAATTCCCACTTCCCAGCCCTTCTCCCTGCCCAATTTCCAACCCTTCTCCCAAGTCGGCCGAAATTCTCAGATCTCAACCCCTGTGTCGTTCTCGTCTTCTCCGTCCTCACGAATCGGCAAGCACCATCTCACATTCTCCCAGTTCGTGCGTTCTCAAGCCTACGCCATTCACGCCAAGATCTCGGCAATCACCATCTCCGTTCCGGCATCACCAATCGGCAATCACCAGGTTTGTTCATTTTTTTTGTTGCTGCGTATATGAACATGGTATATGAACATGAATATTTCTGATCTTGATGAGTTGATGACTATGTTTTTTCTTATTTTTTTCGTCCCAATGATTTTTTTCTTCTGATGGTCAAACAAAGACTGTTCTTGTATCCTAATAATTTTTTTTCTTCTGATTGTCAAATAAAGCCTGAACTAGAAAGATTAAATTTTTGTTTGTTTCATTAGAAAAATTACACGAAGTACATTTTCTTTACTTTTTAGCACATTAAATGAATGCCACATACTTCAATTTTTTCCAGCAATTACACAGAGTATATTTTCTTTGCTTTATTTTTAAAACTCAAGTTAAGAAATCACCATAAGATTTGTTTTCCTCGTTTCAATCTAGAAAAACAAACCACTGCACATATTTTAAATCATATTTCAAACCACTGCTTCATTTTAAAACAGACCTCGGTATTCTGTAACTAATTTTTTTTGTTTAACTAATTGTTTTGTTTTTTCATTATTCAAGATTAGTTCAAAATTCAAGAGCAAAGTCAATGGAGTCAATAGCTTCCCATGATTCACAATGTGAAGAACGAAATGAAGCCCAAAATGCATCAATTACTGAAGAAAGTAGGGCAAAGTCCTCATGTTCTAGACCTAAGAGGAAGGAAAGGAGCGCACCTTCAACAAGATCTGCTTTTGTTTGTTTAAATATTACTCCGTATGTTTGACCCTTGGGAGATAATATGTTTTTGTCATTTGGAGCTGTTATAATATGTGTTTGCTATTACTTTCCTTTAAAAATTTGAGAAATGCTTCAATATTTGCAGTAGGCAGTAGGGTTTTAGATTGAAAATTTCGGTTTTTTCAAACCGACCGAACCCGATCGGTTTTTACTCGGTTCGGTTTGTTCAGTTCTATATTTAATTCGGTTCGGTTCGGTTCGGCCGATTTTTTCAAGTACTTTTGAATTTCGGTTTTTTCGGTTTTGGGCCGAAACCGACCGAACCGAACCGATGCTCACCCCTACCCTCTGTGGCCAAACCTGCCACTAGGTTTGAAGCTCTGAATCCAAAACCAAAACGTTCACTCTCTCTTAATTGTTCGTCTTCCTGGTAAAACTTAGAATTGAAACCACTAACCTTCATGGATGAGTTTCAAGGTTTGTTTTCGTTGCAATTTATTGAGGCTAACCCATGAAACTCATCTATGAAGGTTACTAATTTTGATTTTGGATTTCAGCAGAAAGGCAAACAATTGAGAGGGGAGTGATGCAGTTTCAGTTTTGGGTTCAGAGCTTCAAATTCAGCGACATGTTTTGGAAGGAGTACGAGAGGAGAGATGAAACTTAATTGAAAAGAGAGAGAAGTGTGAATTTACAATTGAATAAATTCCATTAAAGGTCCCCAGTTATAGGTCGTTTTACATATTTAGTCTCTACATATCAAATATTACTAATTTATTTAGTCTCTAATTATTTTATTCATTTCCAAGAATGGTCCTTTGTTAACATTTCCGTTAAGAACATGGATAAAATTGTCAATTCACACTCTTTTCTCTCCTCAATTAAGCTTCCTTCCTCCCCTTGCACTTCTTTCCCAAACCCATCTAAGTTTGAAGCTTTGAACCAAAAACCGAAATCATCACTCTTCTCATAACTGTTTGTCTAACTGGTGGAACTCAAATTCGAAACAAGTAACCTTAATGGATGAGTTTTAATGTTTATTTCTTTGCAATTTTTTGAGACTAACCGATAAAACTCATCCATAAACCTTATTGGTTTTGATTTTAAGTTCCACCAGGAAGACTAATAATTGAGAGAGGAATGATCATTTCAATTTTGGGTTTAGAGATTCAAACTCAGCGATGAGTTTGGGATATAGTACGAGAGGAGGAAGTTTAATTGAGGAGAGAGAGAAGTATGAATATACAATTTTATCCATGTTCTTATCAAAAACGTTAGCAATGGACCATTTGTGAAAAATGATATAATAATAGGGGATTAAATTAGTAATATTTGATATGTATGGACTAAATATGTAAAAACGACCTATAACTGGGGACCTTTTATGGAATTTACTCTTTACAATTTTATCAATGTTCTTAACGAGAAAACAGAGGATCCTTCATGAAAAACAATATAATAATTGGGGACTAAAGTATTGATGTTTTAGGACTAAATATGGAAAATAACCTATAATTGGGGACTTTTCATATAATTTTAAAACAGATCAAAATAGAAGTTTCATGTTTTTATTCTCGAAATAGGAGTTAAAATGCATTTACATTACCAATCATGACCATGTACATTACGTAAAATGTACATGCAGAATGTCACATTAAAACAATGTGAACTCCTATTTAGAGAATAAAAACATGGAACTCCTATTTTGGTACTTTCTCTATGTTTTAGTTTTATTTAGAGTAATTTTTTTACGAAATGTTTCTTATTATATTATTTTAGAACTTCTAAATCTCACTCCCCATGCATCTGGGATTGACTAACATGAACCCAAACATGTTGATTTTATGTTATGAATAAATATATTTTTGAGTAATTTACTTAAATAGAACTAAAACATAATGACTTTCTCAATATAGGACCAAATGTTTTTATTTCTCAATGTAGGAGTATTGGTCATTTTCTATTAGTTATTATTCAATTAAATGTCCAACACCATTTGAACATTATTCTTCTCACAAGTCATTATTAAGTCTAATTTAGGGAATAAAAATGTTTAAGTCATACATTGGTAAATGACTTATGTTTTAGTCATATTCCTTTATTTAATCAGTGGTCAAAGTTTGTGAATTTTGATAGTAAAAAAGTTAAAACTAGACAAATACTTAGGGATGAATGTGATACTATAAACTCCCTTTGTCCGGAAATGATATTTCAATTGGACTTTTCAAGGTTTTTAATGTTACCTATTGACCTTTAATATCTATATTCATATATGGAGATAATTTATGAAAATTGATTAATTCAAAACTACATTTAATTAAGAGACTACTGCTATTACATTTATATCAAAATACAATGTAATTTTTTTATATATTGAGTTCAAAGTTTACAAACATTGATCGAGGAAATTCCAAATAGAAGATCATTTTTGGACTGAGGGAATAACATATAGTTTAGAATTTTTATTTAATTACACGTCAAAAATGAACATGATTAATTTTAAAAAGTCATAATTAAACTGATAAGTCCATTTCGTTCTTATCATTTACATCATATTCTAAACGTTATTGCACGTAAATAGTATTTAACCATCTCATAAAATGGTTTTTAATGAATAAAAATCTCATTTTCGTTCTAAGAGTCATAAAAAGGGATTTCTCATGAAATCATCATAAATCATCCATTTTATTTTCAAATACTTAAGAAAAGGATGAAGAATCATCAAGGGATCAAGATTCGGGTTTGAACGAGCTTCTGGGAGGTCAAAAATAGTGTTCGGGGCAAAAAAAAAGTGAAATTGGGCCAAAATCATGAACCAGCCGCGAAGCCCCACAATAGAAGGGCCTGAAGCATCCAACTTGGATGCTTGGCCAAGTTGGATGCTTGGGAGTTGGACGCTTCAGCTAGATTGCAGGGCAAAAATGACACATGGCAGAACCTGATTGGTTGGGACACCCAAAGCGTTCAGATCTGGATGCTTGGAGTGGGATGCCTTGGCTCCGACTCTAAATAAACATCGCCTCTCCTCTTCATTTCCACCACCATTCTACACCCCATTTTTGGGTTTCCTCTTCCATTTTGCTCAATATTAGTTGTATATTAGTTTCAATAATAGTTTTTAAGTATTTTCGGAGGATTCGACTCCAAATCTGTTCTGTTCTGCTTGTACAGAAGTTGTAAGTTCTCTCTATTTAATAAAATGTTGTTTTAATCCATGTTTGCAAAGTATGAGTTAGGGTCCAGATCTCTGGGTCCATACTAGTTTGGTTGTATATTTTGAATGTTAAATTAATAGTGGAATGATTAGTCAATTGTGCTTGCCTTATTTAGTTAATTAATCTCCAAACATTTAATTAGCTATTTATTGAGAAAATATTGTATGCCAAAGGGCTATGATATTCAAGTGCAACGAATTAAGTACAAATCTAGAAATGGATGAGTAATAATAGAAATATTATTATTCCAATTGTTATTTAAATATGATAAAATAAATCCAAATGATGTCAAGACCCTATGTCCAGATCTACACTTATACTATGTGAAATTTATTTATTATTATTATTCTGCTCCTCTTATATTCGTTCCGACAAGACTTTCATAAACCAATCCTATCATTCGCCTAATTAGAGAAATTAAACTAATTTCCTTCGTCCACTCCGGTACACGACACTTGGAGAGAAAACTAACCCTGCTACCCGAAAACTATGAACAAATAGTGCCAGAGAAGTGGTGTTTAATTAGTACTACCTCCGTCCCAGAGTATATGTCCACTTCCATTTTTACACACCATCCAATACACTTCTTTAATCCATTTTATCTTGTAATTTGTATATTAAAAAATTATAGAAATTATATATGGAGTATTAATAATCTATATGTTAAGACAAATCAAACAAGATCACACATGACTATATTTAGGCTTATACATTGAAAGAATTTGATGAGTCAAAGTACTTAGATGAACATTTCCAAAAGTCAAAACTGGACGAATAGTTCGGGATGGAGGGAGTAGTGTTTAATCAGTATGGATTTGCTCCATCTGTCCATTTCTCCATTATACGTACGGTACTATGTGTTTAATCAGTCTGGATTTGCTCCACCTGTCCATTTCTCCATTATATTTCCCATTCTACAAAACACCTTAGCACTTGGTTGCTGCTAAATCGGTTTGCTGCAAGAGATGGAAAGGAAAAGAAACAGGGGAGACTTTGAAAGCCGGACTTCAACTTCAAGAATGAATATCTCCCATTGCATGGATGATGTAGCAGGAGAAGAAGAGGACGATGATCAATGTGACTTGTCCTGTTGTCCAAGGACGCCCAAAATGTCTACCCCTCGAAAGCCACGCCAAAAAAACAAATCCTTGGATCATAAAATCCTTTTTCAAAGCCATAGTAGTGCAGGCAAGTTCTCTGTCTTATCCAATGACGCCCAAAATGGCACTTTCAAAGCTCTGCAGGCAAGTTCTATGCCCTTATATCTGTAGTTTTATTGTTTGTTTGTTTCTTTTAAATATACTTGTACTTAGTAAAAAGCATATCATATACGGAGTAATCCATCAAAGACAATCATATACTCCTAAAATTAATTTCCCATTTTGACTTTTGCAGTCAAAGTTTTTAAACTTTGATTGCATGTTACGGAAAAAACATATTAAATTTTCATATAAATTCATTTTAAAACATAGTTTTGAAATATATTATTTTGATAATATATATTCATATAAAACTGGAGATATAAATGGTCAAAGTATCACATTGGAGACCGTGAAAAGTCAAATAGGAAGTTAGTTTTAAGGCGGAGGGAGTATAATGAAGTGGTAAGTAAACCAACCCATTTTGGATAGCAAAATTGATCCTACTTAAGACGTATTTTCAAATTTACTGAGGTTTTTTTGCATTGCAGGTGTATGGTAGAAGATACGGGGAAAAAAAGATTGTGCCTTTCTTTCAAAATGTGAGAGCAAAGAAATTCAATTTGTTGTGTTCTACATTTCAGCTCTACAAAGATTATGAAAGCTATAAGAACTCTTTTTGAATATGTAAAAGACTTTTTTAAAGTGTATGCAAGATAATGAGGGTAGTGAAGCAGCTGCGGCAAAGTTGGAAGAGGAAAGGGAGGTGTTTTGGTTGCGCATTGCATCATTCATTTCTCATATGCATCCTGTCCTGGGTAATGTTGTTGTAACAGTTTCAATTGAATGTTTCCTTATTCCACATTTCCTACTTTCTCTTTGTGTTTCTCCGAAAAGAACCTCATGCATTTTCATTTTTTACAAGCTGAAATCCATCATTGGTCCTTCAACTTTATTAGTTGTGCACGATTGGTCCTTCAAGTTTCTAAAGTCCATAAATAGTCCTTCAACTTTATGAGTTCTGCACCATTGGTACTTCAAGTTTCAAAAGTCCATTAGTCCTTCAGGTACATGTCAGCCCTCCATATGAAGTTCTTTTGACAGTAAATATTAAAAGGTAAACGAAATACTAGTTTCATATAATACGAGTAAATTCCACTAGGTACGACTACTCCGTATTATATGGATCTAGTATTCCATTTAGCTTTTAAAATTTACTGTCAAAAGGACATCATGTGGAGGGCTGACGTGTACTTGAAGGACTATTTATGAACTTTCAAAACTTGAAGGACCAATCGTGCATAACTCATAAAGTTGAAGGACTTTTTATGGACTTTTAAAACTTGAAGGACCAATCGTGCATAACTCATAAAGTTGAAGGACTTTTTATGGACTTTTAAAACTTGAAGGACCAATCGTGCACAATTGATAAAGTTGAAGGACCAATGGTTGGGTTTAGCCTTTTTTACATGATCAAATGCATTAGATAGTGTAGTTATTTTAGAATACAAAAACTTTTCAAGTTTGAGATTTTGATTGAGTTGGTTCATTGACACATTAAGATTAAATTAAAAGAAAAGTATCAACTTCATAGGTAATAGACGATTCTCTCCATGGAAAGGCTCTGTTGTTGATTCAGTAGCAGGAGCATTTCTAGCTCAAAATGTGTCAGACGTCTCATCAAGGTAAGCAATAGACCATATTTCCTTTTATGTCCCATAAAATGAAAGAACAAATGGTGAATCTTTATTAAACTTTGACATCCTTATCCTTACTCGGAGCAAATACTTTTGCAGCTCTGCTTTTATGTCCCTTGTGGCCAAGTATCCAAATGCTGACAATGGAAATAAGCACATGAATCATCAAAGTGTTTTACGGAAAACAGAGGTGAAGAAGTTGAAGAAAAAAGGACTTAGAGTGAAGCTTTTAGTCCGGAAAACAGAAAAGAAAGGAAAAAGTGTTTCTTTTCGAAATAATATAAGAAAGATGTGTGCTCATGACGACCAGAATTTGAGATGTGATGATGATGATACTACATCTAATGCTATAGATTGGAACACGGTTTGCTCCGAAGATGTCGATGAGATTTCTGAAGCCATTAAGGAAAGAGGAATGGACAAAAAACTTGCAGAGAGAATCAAGGTAATTCATATTCAATTGAAGAATATTTCACTTTGAATAATATGGAGTATATGTTATGACATTGCTACTGATTCTTTGTGTTTTCAATTGCTGAAGAATTGCCTTAAAGTTCTTAAAAAAGAACTTGGTAGCATTGACCTTGAATGGCTTCGTAATGTTTCGAGTGAGGATGCAAAGTAACCATCTATCTGTGTTGTATGATTGTATTAAATTTTAGTCAACAAAAAGAACAAGAAAATTCAGTGCATATCTCGTTTTTAGGAAATATCTTTTAAGCATATACGGGCTTGGATTAAAGAGCGTGGAATGCATACAACTCCTAACGCTCAATCACCCAGCCTTCCCGGTACGTTAATAACTTAATCTACTGAAATGGTGCATTTTCATGTCATGAAGTTTCTATGAATATGGGGTAATGTTTGCTGTAAATAACCACAAATGCATAACTTTGTTGGTACGATCAAGGTTGACACCAATGTCGGACGCATATTAGTTCGTTTGGGATGGGTTCCCATTGATTCACTTCCACTAGACCAACAAATGCATCTCCTCCAAAAGTTAGTATATCATCATCATAATCATCATCACGAAGTACCACACTACTTAACAAACATCTTACTAATTGTTATCCATACCTCTAATATAGGTACCCAAAAGAGAACTCCATTCACGCGTATATATGGCCATTGATATGTACGCTTGATCACTCGATCCTGTAAACAACTCTACCTATATCCTATATGTGTTGTTGTTCTTCATCAAGATATGAATTATTATTATTATTATTATTATTATTATTATTATTATTATTATTATTATTATTATTATTATTGTTATTATTGTTATTATTATTATTTAGCTAGATACTGATTGATAGAATATTAAAACATTTTCTGGGCTTACAGCCAAAAGTTTGAAGTTTTTGTTGAATTGGTTCCTTGACACTAATGCAGCTATTCATCCATTTTAATTTGCAGGTATGAAGTTCACAACCAGCTGATTACATTTGGAAAGGTATTCTGTGAAATCTTCAGAAAGTTGTTTACTTATGTGACAAGCTATGTTAAAAGCAGCTACTGAGAATTTGATGCAATACAGGTATTCTGTACTAAAGTTCAACCGAATTGCAATGCTTGTCCAATGAGAGAAGAGTGCAAGCACTTCGCAAGTGTTTCCATGAGGTTTGCTTCAATTTTCGTGACTTTTTCTCTATGCATTGTATGTTCTCAACTGAATGCATAACAGTTAAACAGGTTTGGACTTTAAAGAATATTTTTCAGCGGAAATGTTTTCTTTTTTATATGTCTGCTGACTTTTATGTATTGTTCCAAGCAGTTCAAACCTTATTTGTCCGGTGTCACAAGAGAGAGGTCAAGTTGGCCAAGTTCATCCACAATCATCGGCCAATAGTTCCATTATCACTGAAAAGATGGAACAAGAATCTGTTCTTTATCCAATTCTCGAATCAACAAAAATAGAATTTGAAGATATTGGCCATGATGAAATACCAACAATAAAAATTGACAAGGCACTCATGGAAGAGAGTAACCTTGATGGGTCTAAAGCTGTGATAGTTCCAACTCTAGAAGGTCCATCCATCCCTTTGCCTAAACTGAGAAACATAAGCCGTTTAAGGACGGAGCATGAAGTGTAAGTAAATTCATTTCAAAAAAATGCTTCTTGTAGAAGTTTCAATGATAAAAAAGCTTCTTTTGAAATACTTTTTCAATTCTTGCTACAGTTATGAACTTCCAGATGCACACCCACTTGCTGCTAAGGTTAGTTTCTGACATGGTCTTGCTAAAAACTTCCAGAAGCACTCTTCTGTACTTTAACATTTCTATGGTGTTTGAAATCATTGAATGAAGCTAGGGGAACGAGAACCCGATGACCAGCCCTATCTGCTTGCTATTATTACGACGCCAGGTGGGTTGATAGTAGTTTAGGCTTCCTAGTGAGTCTCAACTTGAAGATTGTGTTAGAACTATATACGTAGTAACTAACTATGCTTTCCTTTGACATATTTGCATTAGATTCCTCAAAGACTTTGGAGGGCGGAATGGAAGAGGACATCAATACAGTTCAGGGAACACTTATGGTGAGTAAATAAACACAGAATTAATTCCAGTTTCATCCATGCTTACTACAGATAGGAACTGCCCTGACCTCACCTCAATACTCAGATACCATGTAAAACGGCCAACAAAGGACGTTTTCCACTCAATGGAACATTCTTCCAAGTCAATGAGGTTAGTTAATGGTGTACTCATGTGTTATACTTTGTCTTAAGGAGTCTCTCTTGGATCTGTAATATGGCAAAACCAAAATGCTCTTGCAGGTGTTTGCTGATTATGAATCCTGCAAGCACCCCATTCGTGTTCCGAGGGCGTTGATATGTGAACTTCCAAGAAAGACATTGTACTGTGGAACCTCAATAAGTGCAATATTTCGAGGTAAGGTTCACAAACACAATGTACGTATAGGACGTCATAAATGACTGAACTTGCATTTTTTTTGTTACCTTTCATTTTTGCTCTTTGCTTCGTTGTTTTCTGTATTGCTTGAGTTGGGGGTCTCTTAGGAAACAGCCTCTCTACTAGGTTGTTGTAGTCTGATGAATATTTGTATGAAATTCAGATATGTCAACTGAAGGTGTGAAGAGATGCTTCTTGAGAGGTATGATGTGTTCAAACACTAATATATTGCATGTGGTGAATAAATTAAATTAAACAAACTTTGAATTGTTGGATGTAGGATATGTTTGTTTAAGGGGTTTTAACCGCAAAACACGAAAGACCACGCCTCTTCCACCAAAACTCCACCCCCCGTTGAGTAAGGCCGTGAAAGAGAGATTGAGAAGACAAACGAAAAAAGAGACACGAAAAGAAGAAGAAGATGATGATGATGAAGATGAAGAGAAGTAAATGTCTAAGGAGGACATCAACTTCAGCTGTTGTGCAGTATTGTAGATAATATGTAGTAATAGTAAAATCTCTTTTTACAGTCAACCTCGCTCTTTTAATTGCTTGTGTATCTTCTTGAGCAGAAAGGTAGTTTTGATGCCACTGCACCCTTCTACGACTGGTTGCCGGAGAATGCTGACCATGAATTGAACCACCTGAATAGTTTTGTCTGTCAATAATTTTTGTTTTTCATTGTAAATAAAAAGACAAGAAGTGTATGTGTCTCTTCTTTACAATGTTATATGGTGCGCACATATAGTAATGTGAAAATTGCAGGTGTAATTCAGTAGCAATAGTTGCTTGTATGTAGATTTCTAATATTATACGAGTATTTGTTAGACAATGGGCAAGGTTCCAATAACATTAACCCCCATGTCATCCTATGACATGAGCTCCGTTTGAGGTTTTTACGGTGCTCCGTTTGAAAAATTGATTGTTCATACCCCTCCCAAACCCCCCGATAAACTCCCCCAACTCGGCCCGACCCGAAGCAACCCCTCCTCCCCGTCAATTGCACCCCACAAGATGTAGTTGACTTTGGAGTCAAATTTTGACTCCAAAGTCAACTACATCTTGTGGGGTGCAATTGACGGGGGAGGAGGGGTTGCTTTGGGTTGGGCAGAGTTGGGGGGGTGATTTACCAGGGGGGTTAGGAGGGGTATGAACAATCAAGTTTTCGAACGGAGTACCGTAGGGACCTCAGGTCATCCCATGACATTGATTTCCAATGTCATGGGAACCGTGGTGATTTAGGATAGATGTATTATTTTAGTGGGTTTCCATTTTCTATTTTTAGTTTTGTTAGGAGTCTCTCTTATATATTCATTATCATGTACTTCATAATTTAATGAGAAATATTATTATTCCAATATTTCAACATGGTATTAGAGCAACCGCTCTTGGTGACCTAAAATTCTTCGCACTCGCTCCTAGCGGGCAGCGCTGCCATTAGATGCCTGCCTGACCCATGTTCTTCCTTCAATTTTAAAAATCAGAAACTTCTCAAAAAAACTCTCTCAAGTCATTTTTCTTTCTTCCCAAAATCAAGGCAAAAGAAAACGATAGTTGTATCTCTCCACTAGTACGCAAAAGGGCAAAAGCACCGGTTGTTTTATACCTTTAGCATCGGTTTTGTACCGATGTAAATACAAGTGATGCAATTGGTCCAATTTAATTGCATCGCTTTGGAAACAACCGATGCCTTTGCTATTTATTAATTTAAAAAAAAGAGTATTAGCACCGGTTGTTTCTAAACAACCGATGCCTTTGCTATTTTATTAATTTAAAAAAAGAGTATTAGCATCGGTTGTTTCTAAACAACCGATGCAATTGCTATTTTATTAATTTAAAAAAATAGCAAAGGCATCGGGTGTTTCTAAACAACCGGTGTCTTTGCTATTTTATTAATTTAAAAAAATAACAAAGGCATCGGTTGTTTCTAAACACTCGATGCCTTTGCTATTTTATTGTAGCTTTGTTGCAATCTTCATATCAAGTTTTCTAAATACTATTCTTTTCTTGACATCTTATTTCTTACCAGCACGTGTACACAGCCTTAATTCAATCTATAATATGAAGAAATTTTCAAACAGAATTTTCAGAACACGAAAACCTAAAAAAAACTAATGGGTTCATCTTTACTTTGTAAAAAGTAGCAGGTACGCGAGAACGTTGAGGGCCAGCAGCAGCCAAAATTGTGCACGTGACAGCAGCGGTTAGAGCCTGCTCAAGAGCTGCTTCATCGATTTCCCTGTCCCAAGAAAAGACGGATAAGGAAATGCAGAAAAATACATTTATGATTTGTTGTTGATTCATCTTGTAAGAAACATACTCATCTCCAATTTATCGCTTATCAATCTGTGAGATGTCATAATAACACAAGGCAGCTTCCAAAAATGTCCTCTTGAAAAGATGCTTTGTTCATAAAAGCTTCAGCAATAGTAATTTTGAGATGAACAGAAGGTATGATCATAGATCATTCAAAAAATTGCATGACTTCATCTGCATGTTTGCTTTGCTATGGTTTCATAAACTGATACAAAAATAATCCATACTTAATAACTTCATATCAATGAGAATGTGACAAATAAGCCAAGCAAACGGGTGATGCAACAGAACTTTAAGCAAATGATGTTACTTAGTGAGCCAATATAAACCTATTCACCCGGGGGGTACTGGAAACAAACTGTTGTATTGGGAGAAAAGGTGAGAGTAAAGAATGTTACCAGGTGGAGTTCCACAGCACAATCTACGGTCGTCAGTGTGTTCTACATCCAATCCCATGAACCATGACCCCAGAGAAACATCCTCATTAACGTATTTGTGAGCACATTCCTAAGAAGAAGATTTATATTTCATGATTCACAAATTTATAAGGGAATTATAAAAGAAATGAAGATTAGGAAAATGACTATAAACTTTTGCTAAAAAAACTAGAATGCTTACTGGTTTAGTGAGATGTATATAGGTGGCTAAATCTTTTGATATGGCATATAGCTGCCCCGTTGCATGTCGGAAATACTTGTTTCCTTCCTCGCCAAATTTCCAGTGTTCCGGCTCATGATATCTTACTCCCCTACAGACATAGGAGGACCAACATAAGGTCAGTAAACAAAAAAAAGCTTTCGAATATGAAGAAATCTTTATCACTTTCAATTCAAAGTATGCAAATAAAGGACTGGCCTTGGATTCTTGGAGGTGATTTCAATGCCTTTGTTGTGTTAGATTAGATGAACACAAAGGCAGATTCATGATTTCTCTTGCTCATATTAAAGATCTAAGAGAGATTGCATTGTTAATTGTAGCTTCTAACAAGAATCTTAAGTGCTCCAAAATTTCTATAAAAAAATAGGAACTTTTTGTTTCACCAAAAACAAAGTCACAACAAAGCACTTACAAAGAATCCACCACTGAGGCACTGACCACTATGTTCAATACAAGTAGAATTACACTAAATGACTTTTCGATCTGAAACTTCATATGAATGAATGAATGAAAATTCTTCTTCTCCTTCATATTTAATTAAATTAACATACTACAGAACATATGTGATATTTAATCTAATTAACATATCACACAACTGAAGGTAGATACTCAACCTTCAGCTGTGAATCTGTGATGCCTTTTCAATCTATGGAGCTTTCTCTGAAAAAATAGCAGATAGAAAACATATAACTAATGGAAGGATAATACTTCTAATAAACTCTTTTGACCAATATTAAGGCCACTAACAACAAGCCAGTGAGACTACTCCTAGAGTCAGACATCAACTTCCATTTATCACCACCACCTTTGGAAACCTAAAAAAATGAAATTCATGAAATTTGGAATCATTTAATGCAAAAACTCTTCTCCAGAGTGGAAAAAAGCTTTGTGTTTCAACAATGAAACGCAATAGAGAATATTTTTAAAAAGACAAAAACGAAATAATGATAAGGCTTTGTAATTAGATTAAATATCACATATAAATACTAAAAAAGAATTGAACCTGCCAAATCAAGGATCGGATCCCGCCTGCATCGATCACACGACGAAAGGAGAAGACGGGTCAAAGAGTCGAAGCTCCCCTCATGCGACTGAAGAAGATCTGGAGAAGGAAAATCAGGAAAGAAACGAAAGATGACCACGACGAAGACGAAGTCGGCGCAAACGGCAAGAGGAAGGCGTTGAAGACAAGAGGCGGCGGCGACGGAGAAGGAAGACGAAGGCTGCTAGATGAGATCTAGGGATGAGATCTAGATATGAAATGAGGAGAGAGAGAGAGAGAGAGAGCAGGATAAACAGAACACCTTTGGTCTTTGGCATCGGTTGCAGGCTACCGATGTTTTTTCATTTTTTAATACAAAAACCAAAAAACATAAAAATAGATATTAGCATCGGTTGTTAAAAATAACCGATGCTATTGATTAATTGCACCGGTTATTTTTAATATCTGATGCTAATACCTTTTTTAATTTTTCAAAAAAAATTAAAAATTAGCAATTGCATCGGTTCTTTGAAACAACCGATGCTTTAGATCTTTTGCATCGGTTTTTTCAATAAGCGATGCAATTGAGGGCAGTCTATTTGCTTATTTTTGTAGTAGTGCTCTAACCTACCTTTTTTCTTTAAAATCACTTATTCTAATTATCAATCTCCCTTTTCTTTCTCTTCTATTGAACCAATAAAAATCCAAAGTAAATTAACACAAAAGTAAAGCCAATAAGAGGGAGAAATAGGGAAAGAAGAAAGAATACCTCTACAACTCATCCCTCCGAGAAAGTCATAAAAATTCTCAAACTTGAGAAAAAGAAATAGGGCATTGCCCTCATGATTTTGTGTTATTTTTTATAAACTTTGATCCTTTTAAGAGAGGATCTAACTCCACAAATATTCCAAAAGAGGACTAACATTAAAGACTAATGAAGTTAAAGTCCTTAGAGGTCCTTCCTCCTTATTTTTCTTCTTCCTTGGGGCTGAGATTGGAGTGGCATTCTTTGTAGGAATTTTAAAGCTTTGTGGTTTTAGCTCTGATGAGTCTCTGACATTTTCAGCTTCATCATCATCTGAGTGCCTTTGTAAGAATTTCCTCATCTTCAAATTGATTGGTATGGTGAAGCTCTTCCACTAGCATGGCTAAGCCCTTTTTAGGGGAGTGGTTATGGATACAGTCATCCCATGAGTGTCTGTTTGTCCCATTTTTGGTTTGGTTTTCCTTTCAGGTGACCCCTGCTGAGTTTTATCCTTCAGGAAAGTTGCTTTCTTGTAGAAGTATTCTTTAGCTTCTTGAAGGTAGGGAAAATAGGATAAGGATTGTTCATCTGAGGAGTTACTGGCCAGGGTTGTAGATCCATTAGATGGGAGGTTGGGTCTTCAGACCCCATGGTGTCCTTTAAAGTTGAGCCCATTTCTGTGAATGTACAGTCCATTAGGTTTAGAGTGGAGAACCTATTAGCTTGTAGTGTAGTGGTTTTAACTTTCCATTCAAATTTTTTGGGCCCATGCTCCACTATTTTCCTTGATTTGCTAGCTGCCTGTGTTTGAATGTGCTCTTTTGTCTTCTTGCTTTTGACCACTTGCCATTGTTCTCCATTCCCTTTTGCAGTGCCCCCTGAAACCTTGCCGGATGGAGCTTTTCCAGTGGCCAGAGATTTATTTGTATGAATGTGTTGGCGGCTCTCTTTGTGACCCAGAAGTGAGCAAAGGTTGCAGAATTGAGGCCTATTCTCATACGTGCAGTTGGTGATGAAATCTTTGCCTCCCATTCTGAATTTCTGATATGAATCTTTGACAAAACTCCTATTCTCATTCATTTTAGGCACAAATATGTTATTCTTATAACAAAACTCCATGACTTCATTGCTGATTTTGTTCCACATATCATCTGTTCTCATGCTTTGAAAACGCCATTTCACAACTTGAACAAGTTTCAATGCATTTAAGAGATCCTGTTCACGTCTTTGCAGTGCTTGAGATAAATCCTGAGTGACTGCTAAGACATTAACCATGATATGAAGCATGAAAGAAAACTCAAAAGTTTGCAAATCTTTAAGTAAAGATTCTGCCTCCCCACTAGCATCATTATCCCTCAGACTTACCAGAACTTCAATCACAGAAGGAAATAATGCTTTCAAATTCAAAAATGTTTTGTAATGAGAACCCCAACGAGTATCACCTGGTCGTGCAAGCATGAGTTGTTGATTCAATCCTCGACCTGTCTTCAATAATCCTTCTTCTAAAGCTGCTGTTAAATGGCTCATTTCTTTATCTCGAAGCATATCTCGTCGTTTATTAGACAAACAAATTTCATTAACAACACGAGTCACATGAAGAAGCAACCAATTAACCTCTACATGCCCTTTCACAAAAGCAACAAGTGACAATTGAAGTTGATGAGCTAAACAGTGAACATAATATGCAGAACTATTTTCATTTTGAATCAAGGTTTTCAAACCACCAAATCGACCTCGCATATTACTTGCTCCATCATAACCTTGTCTTCTTATTTGTGATATACACAACCCATATTGTGCCAAAATGGTTTCAAGTGCTTATTTAAGAGATAATGCATTTGTCTCTTTTACATGAACAACACCTATAAAGTGCTCAACTACAGAACTTGTAGAATCAACAAAACGTAAAACAACAGCCATTTGCTCCATCCCTGCAACATCACCAGACTCATCAACTAATACGGTAAAAACATCATCCCTAATTTTCTTGATAACTTCACAAACTGTTTCATACGCACAAACAAAACAAATGTCTTTTTGAATTTTTGGTGAAGTTAGAAGATTATTTTGAGGAGCATTTCTCATGACTTTGTCTAGATTGGAATCATGTTTTCTCAAAAGATCCAAAGTTTCAAGAAAGTGTCCTTTATATGCAGATTCAATGGATTCATCATGTCCACGGAATGATAGCCCCCCACTGAGAAGAAATCTAGTAACTTCAATTGAAGCATTCAATCGAGTGAGATAATATAATTTCACTTGATCGGATTGTTTGACAATAGAAGCACTAATACCTTGTTTTTCATTCATCAAATCTGCAGCTTTTTGAACAGAAATAAAATGTGGGCTACTTGGTCCACCCTCATGTTTTCTAAACCTATCTTTCTTGTTCCAACCTCTGAATCCAATACCCACAAAATGGTCCCCACCAACATCACTAATATTTTTAAACAAGTAACATGGAAAACAATATGCAGCATCCTTTGCAATGCTATATTCCAACCAAGGGAACTCATCAAACCAAGCTGGACGAAAGTTACGATTATAATCTGACATTACTGTAATAGGAAACTTATAAGCTTTAGGTTGGAAAGGACCCTTTTTCATATAAGAACGACGAATTTCATCTTGTACATTTGGATGATAATCTATAATTCTCTTTCTTAGTCCCGGATCAGCCTCTAATGATTCAAAATCCAAAGATGATGATATATTTGGATTCAAATTTGATGTTTCCGGTGGATGATTTAAAGATGACGGAGCATTTGCGTTCAAATTTGATGGATTCTCACTTGATTCTTTCTCTTTAAATCTTGGTGCCTTTTTTAAATACCTTTGCATCCTATATTGAAATTTAAATAATTAAAACATTATAAACTTAAGTACATACCCTAATTATATTAACATATTCACAAATCACAAATCAAAATCTTACAAAATAAATAAACGAATTCAATTCTCTATTTTGCTATTTAGAATAACAAATTTATAAAAATTAATTTAAATTATCATAATTTACAAATAAAATAAAAATATCCAATTTAGATAAATCAATTTAAGAGTTGTTCGAGTAATTGGGGCCTTGGGGGTTCTCGTCGCCGTCGTCGATTCCAACTTTAAAGCGGCGGAAGGCGGTCGGCAATCGACGGATGTTTGGCGATCGGATGGTCAATTAGGTCTGGACTCTGGAGATCTGGTGCAGAACTGCAGAAGTGGGAAGTGTCGATCGATCTGGTTTAAGCGGAAATCGGAAAAAAAAAAGAAAAAAAACGACGCCGTTAGATTTTACTCTTCTTAAAAATAAAAGTATAAAGTCAGCACCTACAACTGGATTCGAACACAAGATCGCCCAGTCGCCAACCCTTGCTTCTGATGTCCTTTTTTAATTCTTATCATTTTGTATTTATTTCATTCTTTAATAGTACCTATGTAATAATATAGCTTGAGATTCTTACCTTTTTTAGATTGTCATATATTAACTGTAGATGATGAAATCTTCAAAGATCGACGACTCATAGAAGAGTGCATTTGGGCGGGAAATTGACTGGGTAAGATTTCCCCTGCTTTTAAGAATAAGATTCCTAAAAAATACAGCTTACAGCTGCAATCACAATTGGGATTGCCGCCTAACTTCCCGGCCTTTTCCCCTAAAAATTACAGCGGCAATCCAATTTGGTGGAAATTTCTCCTCAGATTAAAGTTCTGCCGCTGCCGCCTGCGTACAAGCTCTCCCTCAGCCACTCCCCAGCAGTATTCGACCAGAGACCTTCCCTGCTGTTTCTAGGGATTCGACGAGAGGAACAAGAGCTCCGTCCGCCACTCGTTTCCCTGTCTTTCGCTTACTCAATTCCAGGTAATTTTCTCTTCCAAATCAGGTTAAAATGTTTATTTTTTCCCCAGTATGATGATTTTCGTTAATTTCCTCATGAGGGTTTGAGCATCTAATTGTCATTCTGATTCGATGATCCATAATATTTGACTTTGCTTTTTTTTTTTGAATCTATTCTGTTTATAAAGTTTGGTGCAATTTGTTCATCAATTGGGTTTGAAGTTTGATTCTATGACAGCATTTTTGGCCATTCCTGAATGTTTTTTTTGTATTTGTTTGAGCAACCTAAATACTTTGTATTTATGAAATTACTAGCTTCCGTACTGGCTTAATTCTGGTTTTAAGGTGGCTTAATACTGGCCAAGTACTTTGTGTTTGATTTTCAACATCTGGTTTTGAGGTGGATGTTTTTTGTTTTGGTTTTGGAAGCTAGGTTTTAGAGGGGATTGCTTATTTTTGCATCTAGGTTATTTAGGCAGCTAGGTTATCAACATCTGCTTATCTTGGAGATGCTTATAGTCCTGGAGATGCTTATTTTGGCAGCTACGTTTTCAACATATTGTGTTTATTTTGAGCAGCTTGCTTTTGGGGGGATGCTTTTTGGTTTTCGGGTACTGGTTTTAGGCTTTCAATATCAGGCTTTTGGGTTTTAGAAGCTAGCTTTTGGGTGGGCTGGTTTATTGTTTCAGTTTGAAAACTTAAACGAGGAGCTGGTTTTTAGGCTTGGTGTGCTTGTTTATATGTTTTGGGACTTCTGTCACTTATTCTACAGTGATCAGTTGGAGATGTTATAGGAGGCGTACAAATGGGAATTCTGTCACTTATAAATTTCCTACACTCTTCCTAATTGCTAAGAAATTGTTTTTTACAACAAACATTGTTGGTAAAACAGTTTATTGCTTATGTCTTTCTCATGAATTAGAAGGCGGTTACTTTGTTGAAAATGCTTTCTAATGCTCTAAAAAGGTGCCCATCAGTTGGCATTTCAGCTGGTGATGCGGTGTGGGTAGGTAGGTATATTCTTGAGGTAAATAATTACTCCCTCCGTCCCACTCTCTTTGTCCACTTACCTTTTGGCACACCATCCAATGCACTTCTTTAATCCATTTTATCTTGTAATTTGTATATATAAAAAAATTATAGAAATTATATATTAATAATCTATATGTTAAGACAAATCAAACAAGATCACACATGACTATATTTAGGCTTACACATTGAGAGAATTTGATGAGTCAAAATGCTCAGATGAACAGTTCCAAAAGTCAAAAGTGGACAAAGAGAGTGGGACGGAGGTAGTACATCTTTTTTTGTGACTGTAACCTAACTCTTACTCCGAGGTTACCTAGATAATTTTTTTCTACCGCACACTTTTTACTGTTCTACAGAGGATTGCTGAGATATATGGAGTGGTAGTCTCATTTGACCCCAAACCAATTCATGTAAGCTCTTCAGTTTTTTACATTGGTAACATTGCCCATATAGCTCAATCAAAAAAGCATCCTTTGATTATTATTGTTTCTTTTCTTCACTTTCGTGGCCAGCGTGATTGGAATGGTGTCGGTGCTCACAAAAACTACAGGTAAAGAATGCTTAGGTTATGATGGTTTTTTTGCATGCACGAACGTGCATTTGCTCCGAAATGTTTGTCCATTACACAAAGTTTGTGCTTTTAAGGAGTGTTTTTTGTTTGTGTTTTTTCACCACTTTGTTGATGAGGAACGAGGGTGGAATTGATGTGATTAAGAAGACGATTGAGAAGCTGAAGCTGAGGCACAAGGAGCACATTGCTGCGATGGTGAGGGCAATGAACGCCGTCTCACTGGATGGATAAGCTTCCAGGTCTTGAGATTGTATTCCTGCCATTGTGAGGATCAATGGATAAGCTTCCAGGTCTTGAGATTATGTTTCTGATTGGTGATGCATCTAAATGCCGGTGTGAACTGTGAAGCATAATTCTAGTTCTCATAGGGCATGGTTTGATGTTAGATGATACTACTTTCTATTTTTGGAAGATGATTCTTGGTTTTGGCATGGGCTGGATGTTGTATAGGCTAGGGAACAAGGACTATAAACCATATATTATATAGGATAACACATAACCCGAATACATTGGTTAGTGGGTCGTATGCTCCCAGTTTGATATCCAACATCACATTTTCCAAATCATCTAAAAATATTTAAGTCCAAAACATTATTTTAAAATCCAGTAAGCTTAGTTCTTGTTTGCCTTTATGTTGTCTTGAGAAGGTTTGGTAAAAAATTTATCCAAAAAAGTCTCCATTAACCAATCAAACCAAAGTGATACCAGTATCTATAATTGGGACATTATAAGCAGCCATGAATAGTTATACATCTTTAGTTCTCCAGTTAGTGCTTGTAATATTTCCTAAAATAATCAAGTTTTAGACACTTGCAGAGTATAAAACTCCAATACCTAATATATTTCATTCTATACTCTCATATTTTCATCCCAACTTGGTCAATGGCAACTAGCGATGGGTTTTGGTTGTTCTATTCTTTTTTGTAGATTTTTGTAGGTTGGTACTATATGCAGGTGGGCATTGGTGTTAGCTGGACTTCATAGTTCGAACCAAGTGATGAATTCTGATTATCAGGATGCCTTTTCACTATAGCATGAAGCATATCCATGTATAAAGAAGTACTGATTTTTTCAACTAATACTCCTTGTCATTAGTTTTTGCTGCCAGGTAATACTATTATTGTCATTCCCCATTCTTTATGAATAACATCTATGAGTTTCTACATCCTTTTCTTTTGACCTTGTTGGTGTAGATTGTTCTTCATGATTTGGAGCATAAGAAAATCTATGCTTCAGGTGGAAGAAGCAAAGTAACTTTATATGCCACGGGAGTAATCACAACTGACCATGTGGAAATTGTTATTCTTGATAGTGATCTTGAGAATGTGGAAACAAATAAATTAATTGTGAAATGTTTCTTCTTTCTTACTCATATTTCTGTTCTTTCATTATCCGCATGCAATGCTTGATTAATTAGATACTGATTTGGCTTTGTGTGTCAATCACAATGCAAGTAGTAGCAAGGCCGAAACGCATCACCTCGATCTCCGCCTCCGGATGCAACTCCAGAAGCCAGTCGCTGCAAACTCCAGATGCCGTGTTGTGCCACCTGCCATCTGTTGCCTTGTGCCGCACCCTTTAAACGCCATCTTCCGCAATGCCACCCTCACCATCGCTTAGCAGCGATAGCCTTGCCTTCCAGACCATCAATTTCAAGGTTTTTCTTTAATTTTATGCAATTAAAATTTGTTGTCAATCTTGGGAAACTAGTCGTGTTTTCGTGAAATTGAAAGCATTTTAGGTGATATTGAGTTGAAATTGTGTGAATTTAATTTGATATTGGTGCACTATAACGTACGCTTATACTTTCTTTCGTATATTAGCAGAAAAATAAGAGGTTGCAGCAAAGACTTCTCTTACTATCCTCATTAGGTGGAAAGCCAAAAAAAACTTATGGGAAATGACTGTTATTTTTTATGAGATTGATTGAATACAGCCCCATACTCTAAACAATAACTTCTTTGAGCATCAATTTAGTGAAAGGACATTTGTTTGGAGTTGACATTTTAACATATAAATAACATACTGCCCAACAATTTTCTTGAGGAGAAGCTGCATGGCTTTTGACTTTTTACTGCTCAACCTTATAGTTTAATCGATTCTCATGGTCTTTAAATTGAAAGGATATGTTTGTGTTTAGTTTTAGTTTTTGAACACTGGTTGACTATGCTTTCTTGGGTAGCTTTTATGGCTAAGGTTTTGCTATTAGTGCATGTTTTAGGCTTTTGGTGTTTGCTTTGTTTATTGCAAGAGGTTGGTTTTGAGATGTGTAAACATTAGTTATTGTTGAACATGTTGCAGAGGTTTAACTGATAGATCATGAGCTTTTGGGGCTTCGATGTTGATTGTGTTTAGGTTCACTTTAACTACTGCTGTGTATATAAAAATGTTTCTTTTGTCATGTGATTGCAATTTTCAGGAATGTACATGTTTGGGGATGGCATGGCAGCATTAAATGTTTTTACTTTTGAAGCTAAACTCTGAATTGCGACTAAGACAGAATTGAGAATGGTGTTGCTAAGGAAAATGGCAATGCTGAGTTCGTTGCTATGTGTTGGACTCTTAGTGGAGCTGAACATTGAACATTTGGCTTTGGAAGTTGATGTTTGATGGCGTTATGAAGATTAATTAAGTTCTGGGTTGTTTGCTTTTAGGTTATGCAGTTGGATTTTAGTTTCTAACTTAGACTTCTTTTTTTTTGTTTCAAAAGGCTTTGGTTTGGTCCTCCCTTCTTGTACATTAAATTTCATTACTTCTTTTTTTAATAAAATCTTTTTCAATACCCTCTCTCTCTCTCTCTCTTTGTGTGTGTGTGTGCATATATATATATATATATATATATATATATATATATGACCATATATTTAATCTTAAAAAATATAATTCTTCTTACTAATAAGTATTGATGACGGGATTTTTTGTCATAAAAAGAGTATTTTGATGAAGGTAAAAATACTCTCATTAAATAAATTTAATGAGAGGACTTGTAACCCGTCATTATTTGTAATTAGCTACGGAGGCTATAATGACGGTCGATGAGAGTAAATTTCCTCTCATTAAAAGATTTTAATGACGGTTTTTTGTGTTTTAACTACGAATTATACTCACACAATAGAGCATTTTTCTTGTAGCGTATCTTCGATGTATCTCACTTTCTTTTGTGTATGGGGAATGCATTCCAAAAGGGAAGTATTTCTTGATTTCATTGCTTCACTCAACTATGGTTTGTGATTATCAACAGTGGGAAATTGTTGGACATGAGTTAAGGGCGCTGATGGAGTTGGCAATACACTTCAAGCTGATGGGTGCAGTTTTGTTCACTTTGCCTCTCGAGACAATGAGTTTGCAATACATATCATGCTGATGAGTGTAGTTTTGTTCACTTTGCCATACTCTGGATAGTAAATTGGCAACACACTATGGATAGAGAGTCAATTTGTGCCCTTCCATGATGGATTTTATTTTACTTCCACTATACCTCGAGTTCCTTTCGACTCGGGAAGGGAGGGATGTTGGACATGAGATCAAACCCCTGTAGATATTTTTATGTTGTTATTTTTTTAGGTTCTTATAAATGACAAACACATCAGCATTTTTTTCTAGAAGGCAAAGAAGCATATCAAGAAATACAAGTCAAATAAGCAACGTTCAATCCCTACGCAGTTGTAGAGTGAAAGTGAAGATTTCCGAAGACTTTTATTTTTATTTGAGTTATTATTATTATTATTATTATTATTATTATTATTATTATTATTATCATCATCATCATCATCATCATCATCATCATCATCATCATCATCATCATCATCATCATTATCATCATCATCATTATTATAATATTATCATCATCATCTGTATCTCTATCTCTATATATACAAAGCTAAGAGAGACTTTTGAACAGTGTTCCCGCCAAAATGAAATGGGTCAGGCATGAGAATGCTTTTCTGGGAGGTGTTTGGGCTTATAAAACGGGCCATTGTCAGTTTTTTTATATTTTGCCTTATATTTATATAAATCTGAGTAAAGATTTGAAAATATATTGATTAATGTGCCATACAATCTTGAGCCACGGTAAACTAGGCCTGGACACGGTACCGGTACAGTACCGCTACCGGCAACGGTACCGCCGGTACCGCTACCGTCACCGCCGGCGTCACGTGTCTCCGGTTCCGGGGAACCTATACCGGCGCCGCCCTCCACGGTACCAGTTCCGGTACCGGCACCGGCGGTACCGGTTCCGGTTCCGGTACCGTTTGTTTTTTTTTTTATTTTCCCAGCCTTCGGTCATTAATTCTTCAGCATTCTGCATTTCTGCTCAGCCTTCTGTTATTCGGCCTTCTGCTTCTTTTTTTTTATTTTCCCAGCTATCCACTAGACTTGATTTTCCCAGGTACCGTTTTTTTTGTCCAGCGGTCCAATAAGAAGAGAGAAGAGGAATTGAGCCGGAGATACAGAAGAGGAATTCATGCTAAGGCTATTTTTTTCACAAAATTTAATAAAAAAGCAAAAAAAAAAAATTGGGGGTGGCCGGTCCGGTACCGGAACCGCCGGTCCGGGTACCGGAACCGGTACCGGCCGGTCCGGTCACGGTACCGGTACCAAGGTTTGGCGGTACCGGAACCGTCCCGGAACCGTACCGTGTCCACCCCTACGGTAAACTGGGCTACAGTTGTCAATGTTCCTTCTTTTTTAGTATTAGGGATATGCAATTGGCTACTTCGTACTCCACAGGCAGCAAGTGAAATCATTAAAAGAGATTTCCAAATTTCTTGATAAATGTGCCAAAGCTTTTAAAAGACACTACTCTCCACTCTTATCTCATTCCCATTCCTAGCTATATATACACATGGAGTATATTTGTATATATTCGTCAAAGGAAATAATTCTCAAACGCAATGATAATTAATAAAAGTCAAGGCCAATCTTTATCTCATGTTGGATTGTTACTAAAGAAATCTGTATTCAGTCATGGTCAACTTTATGTGGCAATTTCAAGTGTGACAATTCGCCAAGGATTGAAGATATTGATTTACAATAAATACCTTCCTTCATGTAACCAAACTACAAATGTAGTTTATAAAGAAGTGTTCCAAAACTTATAACACTCCCAAAACTCTCACTCTTAATATCTTTTTATTTATGTAATACTTTAGGTTTTTGTAAGATTTTTCCTCATTCAAAACATCGAGTACTTATATGTCAATTAATAGCCCGTGCATCGCACGGGCACGAGTCTAGTCATCATCACATAATCTATATGAATACCTTTAAGATACAAAAAAAAGTATTGTTATTTTTCAAATACAAAAAAACTACTTTTGTAAAAAAATAATTATAATATAAATTTAGCATAAATATTAAAAAATTAAATTTTAAGAAGTTTTTTTGGTTATGTTGCACCTCAGTTTATTTATGCAGTATTTATTATAAATAATATATTTGTAATTATAATTTATATATTACAAGATTTTGTTTTAAATGTCAAACATGTCACATAATGTAATCAAACCTATTTTTTCTTTCATGATTGATATTTTATTTTCATTGAAATCCACCTTTTAGAATAAAGACATAGAACTTTTTTTTTACAATTTTTATGTTTTACTCCTATTTTAGTCTTTTTCTTTAAACTTTTTTGACTTACAATTTTTTTATAAAAATTAGAAAAATGAGAAAATTTTAAGTAATAAAAGGAAAGGTGAGAGGTCTTATATAAAGTTAGATTAATAAAACATTCTATGTCATTATTTTATCCATAATTTTTTAATATAGTTTAACATATTGATGTTTTCGTGTTTTATCATTTAGATTAATATATAAAAAATTGTCTTATTCATATTAAAAAGTTGAAGAAAAAATAACGAGTGTGAATCGCAAAAATAGTAAAATGAAATGAATAATTTATAAACTATAGTTATGAACATAGCAATTGTAACAATAACAATAATACTAATGATAATAATAATAATAGTAATAATAATAATAATAATAATTACATTAAAAATATATCGTTTTTAGAGTAATTGGTTGGGGAGTAGAAAGAATTAGAAGAAAATAAGAATAGTTGGAAGAAACTGGAAAAAACTGGAAAAAACTGGGAAGAACTGAAAGAAAATGGAAGAAACTGGAAGAATCTAAAAGGATGTGGAAGAAACTGGAAGTTAAGAGTTCAAACCTTAAAAACAGGCTCTTAGAATATTAGTTCAACCCAATACTATAAAATAAAACAGTACACAATAATTTAGTTTCAAGAGAAGATAGCATGTAGTAGACCGGTTAAGATCTCACATGGACTAAACTCTATACGCTGATAAAAATTTCTGAAAGTATAAAACTTCACATTATCAATACGTTCAGATCCCAGCTCAATTGACCTCTTACAAAGTAAGTATTCGGCCAGGAGTGACCCTTGGGGATTAGGTTCATTCTCTTTGTTTTCATATTTTTATGCTATAAGAATAAGAACACAAATATTCCACAAAGTAAATATGAATTTTGTACGGAGCATAAAAGTAATGAAATCAATTCTTTCAATATGAACAAAAATAAAAGCAAAATATCTTATATATATCTAACAGAATATCCCATTTTATTTTCATAAAAATTCTTTGAATGAAACTATCTAATCCACCTGCTTTCTTACCAATCATTGTGAAGAATGTGATACATTATGGCTCTAATTACATTGCTGTTGACTAAAATTTTCAGATAAAACTAGTCTTCCTACAAGTCGGCGAAGCCTCTTGGTACCTGGACCTGGTTTAAGTCTTAAAGGATCACCAAGCTCAGAACAAGGAGGATTACCAGCACACCAGCCACCCGGGGTAAAATTGCCATTATTTCTGCCCAGCAATTTCCTATCTATCTTATCTAAAACAGGATCACCTTGATTGAACTTGCGTGCAAAGGGAGCATCACTTTTGATCATTTTTCGGGTATCGTTCAAGGTGAGGGTGTGAGGATGCTGCTTTGGAGGAACATCCCAATAGATATAATGCATGTCATGGTTGACCACAGTTGTTTTAAACTCAGGGGCATTGCACACAACAGTTTGAAAGTATCCTTCAGGCGAAGAGACAAAATTTGTGTAATACATGAGTAGGGTTCTTGGAAGATTTTCCCAACCCTCAACGCAGTAATCAACGAATGCCCGCGAGAGGATCATCCAAGCAGAACCTGCAAGTGGTAAATTGTACTATAACTTTAGGACCCTATACTATACGAGAGAAACCAATCAAGAAAGATGATAGAGTGCCCACACATGCCGTTATTTTATGTTATTAATATTTATGGTAGAGTCTGTTAGGAATGTTTTATTTTATATATATGTTAGTTACTTAGTAAATAGTGTGTAAGTTGACCTAAATTCTAGGAGTAGTTGCTAAGTAATGTGGTAGTGAACCTAAAGTCTAGGAATAGTTACTAAGTAGTGTGGTAGTGGGCCTAAATTATAGCCTTATAGGGATTGGTAGTTATTTGGCTTCTATAAATATTGAGGTTCATTATTAAAACTATCCAGAAAAGTAATTCAATATTTATTATTGGAGATTCTCCTTGGCTTTATTACTTATATGAGTTTAAGATTCTTGCTCATATTTTGATAAAGATTTTCCTTCATCTTTATTATTTATGAAGTTAGATCCTGATTTCATAATATGATAAAGACTATCCTTCATTTATTTTCCCAACCAATCTTGAGTTCTACCATTTGGTATCAGAGCCATAAGATCTTTATGGGTTCCTTCTGGAAAAATTCAGTTTCTCCATTTTCCCCATACAATTTTTCATTTAACACTTATCCCCTTATGAAGTACACCAATTTTTCTACATTGTAGCTCGCCTTGATGTCATTAATTCCAAACCGGCAGCATCTGAAGTTCAAGGTAGGGCTGTTAACTATGTGGCACCCTACAAAAGAATCTCATCCGTTAAATTCCATCTAAAGGTGAAAGGAAAGAAAATTCAAAAACAGAAGGGCAGGATTGCATTTGTTTGTAAGCCCAAATGTAATTCCTTTGCAGCCAACGACTTCAATTCCCTTAGTCTAACAAGTAATTTCCTGCATGAGGACAAGAGAACTGCAACTCTAAGTTGGCCCCTGACTGTGAATGCAATGGTGTCGTCCTAACATTGCCCTTCCATGAATCTGACTGGAGCATCTCTCTTGGAGAGCAATTGGCAATGGCAATCCGAGTCCAGGCTGTTCCAATATGAAGGAATGATTAATATTGGTAGCCACTATCAAACCTCTTCATTCTCACTAGCAGAATTGGCTACAGAAGGAGCCATGATTTTTATGCCAAGTACTGATGAGAATGCCTCCAATTTGGGGTTACAAAACTCTTATATATGGGTCAACACTCAACACCATCCTGGGAAATTCTATATCATCACCGATAAAGCTTCATGAACTCTTGGATAGTGGCATCATGCATCGGTTTTCCCTTGAAGTTGTTATGTCATGTTTGGACCATTTTGTTCGAAGCACCACTGCTTTCATTGGAGTTTTTCATTATATTGTCTTCCTACCGCCTCTGCCAAAACCTCCAGATATACAGAGAAGCTGTCCAGATATTGCCTTGAGGACAAGGCAAATTTTAAAGGAGGGGATAATGATAGAGTGCCCACATATGCCATTATTTTATGTTATTAATATTTATGGTAGAGTCTGTTAGGATTATTGTTTATCAGGTCAAATGTTTTATTTAATATATATGTTAGTTACTTAGTAAATAGTGTGTAAGTGGACCTAAATTCTAGGAGTAGTTGCTAAGTAATGTGGTAGTGAACCTAAAGTCTAGGAATAGTTACTAAGTAGTGTGGTAGTGGGCCTAAATTATATGGATTGGTAGTTATTTGGCTTCTATAAATATTGAGGTTCATTATTTGTAAAACTATCAGAAAAGTAATTCAATATTTATTATTGGAGATTCTCCTTGGCTTTATTACTTATATGAGTTTAAGATTCTTGCTCATATTTTGATAAAGATTTTCCTTCATCTTTATTATTTATGAAGTTAGATCCTGATTTCATAATTTGATAAAGACTATCCTTCATTTATTTTCCCCACCAATCTCCAGTTCTACCAAAATAGCAGCTTATCACATACTCCCTCTGTCCCACCAAAAAGTTCCCATTTTGAATAGTATTTAGTCAAATATTTACACGTTTTGTGATGTTTAACACTCTTTTCATATAACTTAATATTTTATTTAAATTATATTAACCTAAGTAGAATCCTAGATCAAAACTATAGAGTTTAAAAAAATCGTAAAGTAATAAATCTAATATAAATTAAATACCACAAAGCGTATAACTGTTTGACCAATTTATGGTCAAAATGGGAACTTTTTTGTGGGACGGAGGGAGTATGTATTTATTCACCAGTAAACAGTTTGAAGGATGTAGGTAATGCTCTTCCGGGTTTGACCCAAAACACATCAGACTTAGTATCCTCATAGAGCCCAGGGTCTACTATTAAAGGCATGGCTCTCTGGCCCCTGCAATAGAATCATCCAGTTAAAAGTATGTAATAATAGGATCAAAGCTTTTGACACCTTGGATCGACAACAAAAGCAAAGATAATTAAAGAGACAGATAACATACTCTTTCCAGCCCAACCGGCTCGTGTGCTCAATGAAATTCAACTCTCGCCTTAAATCGGAGAAAGCAGAAAGAAGATCTGACGGAACAAAAACACAACATATCAAATGCCACGTCAGATCATAGAGAGCAAAGTTTGACTTGATAAATTAAATTCGATGTTGCAAAATTTTGGATACTAAGGGTGAAGAAAAAGAAAGGAACTAACCATCTTGAGTCACCAAGGGATAATCTGAAGCACTGAGATTTATAAACCAATCCCAATCCTGATGCTTCTTGAGGAGAATTGCACATGCATGAAGAGTGTTAGCAACCATGGTAGGTCCTCGATAGGTAACCATATTAGCTCTGGTAATCATGTGGACATTCCGGGCCTGCACAAAAAGGGGTTCGGTTTCTACTCTGTAGGCAAGCTCCAATCTCTCCTCGACTGATGACTCACGGTCTAGATGGACAACATAGTAATTCCGAGGATGATACAATGCTTGCAATGTTCTCCAAAGCTTTTCTAAATCACCTTTTGATCCGGATACCAAATAAGCAAAGCATGGAATGGAAGGAACAGGAGAAGGCATAAGTTGTTTAATTTTGGTTTCAGCATTGCCTGGGCTTGTTTGATTTAATGAAATGTGATAGGTAAAATTTGAAGAGAGCAGGCCCATATTGAAGAAGGTGGCAAGAAGAAATACACATATGAGTGCGCTGATAGCAAAAGGTAACACCCACTTCTTCTCCATGTTGAAGGACCCAACCATTGCAAAAACCATAGCATATGAACTTACAAAAAGAACTCAAATACAAATAGCTCCTCGTCTCATCTATTCAAAAAACACCTGCAAAGGTCCTCAAAGGCAATCCTAAGTACCAACAAGAATAAATGTGCATCTTATGTTCAAATCAAATCCTCAATTCGCATTCTCCTAATAAAGCCCCTGCATTGAAATGACAAACCAAATTAAGTCTCAGGACGTCAAAGAATTATCAATTGTAAAGACATAAAAGGTTCTGACCCTAAGACAACTTTTAAAAATATTGCTTGAATGCAGAAGAAACATTTAAAGCCCTATTTATAGTAACTTCAATTCACATAAAATAGACAAGAACAAAGATGGTGGAGAACTATTTAAGCCTAGCAGTTAGGCAAGATACATCAATAAAATGGCAAAATGGCTAATCTTTAGGATTAGAAATATTTTTTTCCTAATCGTTTCTCTGGAATGATCTGACATCAAACCCGTTTTTTTAAATTCTGTTTAAGAACCCGAATTGCATCGTGTGATCAAAATTGTACCTTAGATACAATCATCATTAACCCAGTCAAGGTAATTCAATTACCACAGTCGAACTCCAAATAACCTAGCAGAACTGCAGAAGCTGAATGAAGAATCTTTTTAAATTTTTGCGCCCACGCGCATATCCTGCCTGATAATCAATTCATTTCTCCTCTCTGAGATTGGAAATTGACCTCGCCATCTTTGAAAAAGACAGAGTGGCAAAGAAGTAGAAGAGGAATAACCTATTTAATGCCAGTTTTTGTGCGTTCGGATTGTTGCAGTGCAACCCGGTTGGCGTTGAAGACGCTGAATATTCAAGGACATCGCAGAGAAAATTAATGGAAACATAAAGGAGATCAGAGTGCTTACCTTCAATGGATAGGAGGGAGATTGTTTCGGATCGATTTTCGGTAGAACAGCAGCCGCGTTTGGCGTTAAGCTCTCTTTTTCTCTTGGACTAATCTCGGTGCACACTTTTATGAGTGGTAAAAATATGACCTTCCTTTAGGTACAACTTGGTATTTTTGTAAATTTTGCGAATTTTTTATCCAATGCCTAGAACATATATGATAACTATTATATATGACAATGAGTACCAGCAGATTTGAGAAAGAGTACCACTACTTATGAAAATTATCATATTCTTATTCAATACAAACATGAATAAACCTGGATTTTAAATTCTCCATGCTCAGAGAATATAAATGAGTAGAACGAATCGAATAAGGAAGAAGTTGATGATGGTACTGAACTTTTTAATTGTGAAAAAATTGAACAATACTTTATTTGAGAATGAACATTTCCTTATTTGAGAATGAGTATTGTTTTTTTAAGAATGAACACTATGCTATTTATTATAATTATATTAGATAAATGTGTAAAAATGAGTACTTCTTTATTTTAAAATGAGTACTATCTTTGCAAGAATGAGTACTACGTATTTCGAAATGAATGTTTATATTTGTACTGATGGTGTAGATATAGATGTGTGGGTTGACCGGGTTTGACCTGGACACTCGACCCATAATATAAAACACACAACAAGAACACAAAGTATGACCTAGACCGGGTAAATCTCCTCAGTCCGAAATATATTTCTTACCCTGTCTCAAGAGTGCACTAGTTTTAGTGAGAGAAAGAATGGATCCCCTCCTCTATGCAATATCATCATATTTATAGAGGAGGATTTGTGACCCTCCCCTGTTCACTCATGGACAAGATAGGAAACCAGGAGGAAGGCCACTGTACATAATCTAATCACTGTTCAATCATAGACTTGCTACTAATACAACCAAGGAGCACTGTTCAATCAAGGACTATAACATGGATATTCTCAATCCAATCAGCGCTGCAAGGTGACAAACATCCCTTTCACTGTTTGTCTCGTGATGGGCGAACGGCGGGGTGGTCCCTCCATCTTTGACGTGGTTCACCATGCCTGAGATACTGGATCAATCTTTGTAAAGTGAGATGATATGACCGGTCACCTTTTCTCAAAGGTTGACCGGTCATTTTGGTCTTCTGGGTTCTTCGCAACATTAGGTGACATTTTGGTTATCGCCCAAAATGTGACCGGTCATTTTTTTAGTGGAAGTGGCCGGTCAATATTTGACCCGTCCCAATTGAAGGGTTAACATCATTTGGTGACTGATAAAAGTGACCGGTCATATTTTGACCTGTCCCTTTCAGTTATCCGGGTCGGGTATAAGGATATAGCCATCAATAAGTCCTCCACTTACCGGCCTTGTGAGGAAATCATCAAGGGCGGGAAGTATACTTGTGTTGACCTATCACACTTTGAAATCATCAAGTCATTCTCGCTGACCAGTCCTTCCACATCATCAAGCCTTTCCCTCTAAGACCTGTCCTTATTTGAAATCATCAAGCCATTCTCGTTGACCTGTCCTTCTTTGAAATCATCAAGTCATTCTCGTTGACATGTCCTTTGAAATCATCAAGTCATTCTCGTTGACCTGTCCTTTGAAATCATCAAGACATTCTCGTTGACCTACCCTTCTTTGAAATCATCAAGTCATTCTCATGACCTGTCCTTTTTTGAAATAATCAAGCCATTCCCATGACCTGTCCTTCTTTGAAATCATTAAGTCATTCCCATGAAATGTCTTTCTTTAAAATCATCAAGTCTTTCTCATGACCTGTCCTACTTTTGAAATAATCAAGTCATTTCCATGACCTGTCCTTTGAGATCTTCCAGTCTTTCTCATGACCTATCCTTTGAAATCATCAAGTTTTTCCCATGACCTGTCCTTCTGGCACTTTGGGGCTCCTCAGACCTGACACTTTGTGGATCATCACACCTATCACTTTGGAGTTCATCAGACTTGGCACTTTGGGGCTCCTCAGACCTGACACTTTGTGGATCATCACACCTATCACTTTGGAGTTCATCAGACCTGGCACTTTGGGGTTCATCAGACCTGGCACTTTGGAGATCATCAGACCTG
>OOIL02002503.1:173319-188164 GCA_900332095.2 Cuscuta campestris
GTTACTTGGAAGAGAGTCTCTAGAATTCACAACTGGGCATATCAACACGTTGACATATCTGAGGGTTCTGAGGCATGGGAAGGGGAAGAATTCTCTACCAAAGCTGCATATAATGCTTGGAGGGACTCAAAGCCAATCTCAATTTCTTGCAAGATGATTTGGGATAAAACCCAAATACCAAAGATCAAACTCTTCCTTTGGAAAACTTTCAATAACCTTCTTCCATTCCCAAATAACATGTCCAGATTCAACATGGCAATCCCTTCAAGATGCAACTTCTGTAAACAAGGCACTCAGGACTCTAACCACACTCTCCTTCAATGTCCATACTCTCTGAAAATCTAGAAATTCTTCTCCACACTGTTCCAGGGCCCTCCCATCAACGGAAACTCCACAATACAGGAAGTATGTATGAACTGGTGGCTAGTCACTTGTAGAACCAACACGCGGGAGAAGCTCACTGCCAACCTCCCAGGATTCATTGTGTGGGGCCTGTGGAAAGCATATAATGCAGAGAAATACGAAGGAGAGGCGTTTAAGGAAAGCAAGATCATATTTAACATTATGACAACGATTCAACAGTGGTGCTGGGCACATCGTGGAAAGAAATGGATGATTATAGATGAAGATATGAGAACTATAGGTCTTCAGTCTTCTATTCGTAGAAGAATATTCCCATAGTTTTCTCTATTGTAGCATCATTATCGTACTTTGGTTGGGAAACTTGTTTTATCCTACCCGCTCTTATTTGTAACCTCTTTCTTATTCCCTTTAATAAAATACACATCTATTTAAAAAAAAAAGGATCTGGGCCGGATCTGGGCCGGGCTTGATATACATTATTAGCCCATTTACATAGGCGGGCCTGGCCCGGCCCGGATTTGATAGGCTAAATTCTTTACCCATACCCGCCCATCTTTGCGGGCCAGACTGCCCACCGGGCCGCCCGGCCCGGATAAAACATCAAGAAATTTTTTTTATAAAAAAATTAAAAAAAAATTGAACTCTTTTTTAATATTTAAAATAAAATAATCAGTCACCACATTTATATAGAAAGCATAATAGAGATATTGTTGCATAATTAATATACCCATCATACTGATTCATTAAAAGAGTATTGATTTTTGTTTAAAAGAGGTGAATGAATTAAACTATTATACATGAATTATAGAAAATTTTAAAATTTATATTGGCTAGGTAATTAGTAATAAAGTAAATATGTTTGATGAATATGGGCGGGCCTATTGGCCAGATGGGCTAAAAGTAACATCCAGATCCGCCCATATACAATTCGGGCTTGGGTCGGCCCGCCCATTTGGATATTTAAGGTTGTCCATATCCGCCCTTTTTAAAGGGCAGGCTGGGCGGGCCGAACGGGCCAACCCTTGTTTGCACAGGTCTAGTTATGACATATACTACAATGGAAATAATTAAATCTGTTCATATTCCCTCTGTTCTTATTCAGATCGTGACAAAGTGAAATGATTGGGAGAACATGAAGGGTAAGATGAGGGCACACTTTCTTCCCTTCGGATACACACAAACCCTATTTCAACGACTCCATACGTTGAGGCAGGGAACGAGGTCCGTTGATGATTACACAGAAGAATTCTACCAGTTGATTGCCTGCAACGATCTGTCTGAATTGGAGGAGCAGCTTGTGGCCCGATATATGGCAGGCTTGTGTCAGTCCTTGCAGAGCCTCCATTCATTATGGACTGTTTCTGAGGCATACAAAACGGGCCTAAGAATAAAAATAAATAGGCTAACTAAAAGATAGGCCAAAGGCCCAAAGACACAAAAATTGAAAAATGAAGGCCTTAACAAGGAGTTCACGTCAATCTGGATCCTCTCCTGCATCAGCTACCATGAAGTGAATGAAGAAATGTTTCGATGTAAGATCGATGATGACAAGCTACTGTACAATCAATTGACAGTACTTCTTCGTAAATGATGACAAATTTCCTATCCTTAAAATCTTGAACCGAGGAAATTAAAGTCATTTGATGATACTTATGCATCATTGCTGAACAATGTAAACAATGTGAAGATGTGTTGGATGACTTAAAGGACTACGCTATGATTAATGGATTAAAACAAACTCTAAATCCCCAACAATACCTATCGGGAATGTGATTATTTGAAACTGCAAATGCTACTGAAAGACCTTCAATCAAAGGAGGAATATCGTTAATCAATGATTGTGTAATTGGGAATTGTGTTATGTCCAGTATGTCAAGTTTACAACCCTATACACGGGAACCTTAGTTGTTGATACTGAAGAATCATTGAAAACCTTGCTTAATCAAATATTGTTAATATCTTGAAGAAAAAAACAAGAATAATGTTAACATCGATAGTTTGAGAATACATATCCATGTGGATAAAAACGTAAGTATGATTTAACCAAATGAACATGACATGGTCATGATTAAGTGTGATCACAACAAAATGTTGAACGTTAAACCTTGGAAAATAATTTATGTTACTAGTTATGATATAATATATGAAATTATTATGTTATAGAAAAAAATTAGTAAACAATAAATATGATAAAGTCACTTACCATTTCTACACTAATATTTTCTAATTATGGAGTATAATTTTCACCGCCTTCTCTTTTTTATTCGAGAAGTTTTTGTTTCTATTTATTTTTTCATTTCCTTTTCCTATTTTTTATACCTCATATGCTTGAGCATCACGATTAGAAGCTTTTTTTACTTTAGAATAAAGAAATGTCTAATTTGAGACCGATGAAGTACGCGTTATTTTTTCATTTATTTTTTTATTTAAAAAGTTAACATTTTTTAATTTTTAAAGCATAATAGAAAAATATATAGTTTAAATATTTTTTTGAAAAGAAATCAAAGAGAAGAAAAATAAAAAATGAAAAGATGAATGAAAATAGGTTTAGTTGCCCAGTAGTTCGGAAAATGAGCACTCATTCCCCTCGCTATCAAACTTCAATGCACTCTAGGAGCATGAAATACAAATGCCGAAATTTTACTGATGGAGGGAACATAAAAACCCTTTTTTTGAAACCAAGGATATTTTATATGTAAGTTTTAAATGAATTTGAAAAAATGAAAGGCAAAAACAAAAAAGTTAGAAGAAACTAAAACATGTACTTTATAGGTTAAAAAAGAGAAAAAACTCAAAAAAGCTGGAAGTAATGAGAAGAAAGTTGAAAAAACTAGAAAACATGAAGAAACTAGAAAAAACTAGATGAGACTGGAAAATTCAAAAGAAAGAGGAAGAAACTGAAAAGCCTAAAAGAAGTTGAATAAAATTGAAAAGAGTTGAAATTTTTTGGGGAAAAAAATAAAAAATGTTGGAATAAATATTATATTTTTGAAAAAACACTACAAATGAAAAATAAAATCATAATAAATGTTAAATTTATACTTTTGTAAGGATCGCTACATACTTTTGGGTCATTTTTTTATTTTTCATATTGTATAGGTAGTAGTATAATTACGGAGTACTATTTTATAATTTAAAATATTTATGTTTACTCGAATCCATTTTAGATTAATAAAAATATCCACTTTATCTATAATTTTTGGAACATAGACTAGTGCCATGTAGATTATTAAATAAAGTGTATTATGTATATTAAAAAGTGGAAAAAAAAATAATAATTAATGAAAGTGAATTGAGAAAATAATGATATGAGAAAAAAACAGACAAAGTGAAATAATTTATAAACTACGTACATTAATAATAAATAATAACAATAACAATACAAATAATAATATTACTGATCCGATAAAAAAATAATATTAATAACAAAATAAGAAGAAGTTGGAAGAAACTAGAAAAACTAAAAAACTTGAATGAACTGGAAAAATTTCAAACAACTTGAAAAAATTAGGAGAAATCTGAAAAACTACAAGTTAAGAATTTAAGCCTAAAAGAACACACGCAAAAAAGAGACGGCGTTCGAGAAAACAGAAAGAGTTGGATGCCATATTTCGTTGGGGAATAATATTTTTCAAAATTCTTTACGAGAAAATGATTTCCACAAAAAATTATTCCCCCTAATTTGTTTTCTAAACAACCACATATTAGAAAATTATTTTATAAGAAATTGGTATATCTTATATCAAAAGATATAGGCATATTCATAGTTTGTTTTTATACGTGATCTATATCAAATTTACATTAAAGAGTTTCATTTTCTAGCGTTTGGAAGGGGGAGAGGGAGAGATTTTTGCTTTTGTTCACAAAATTGGAGGACTCGAGGAGTGAGTATTAATTTAAATTTTCCTTGTCCTAAGACTATAATTTCTCAAATATAATTCCTTTTCACTTTTTAAACCAGACGTAAAATTTTGGATGGAAACTTTTATTTAAAATAATTTTCTCCCAACCAAATGAGAATTTTGCTTTGTTCGCAAAATTATAAGACTCGAGGGGTGAGTAAATTGAAATTTTCCTTGGTCTAAGACTATAATTTCTTAAAAATAATTCCTTATCACTTTTTGAACCAAATGTAAAAAACTAGGATGAAATTTTTCTTTAAAAAAATATTTTTCTCCCAACCAAATATGTCCTAAGAGATAGAAATTAAGGGGGTAAAGACTTAAAAAATTAAAAAAATTATATAATCAATAAGAATTTGTTTATCTCGTGCGTCGCACGGGTTAAAATAATGCTACTTTCGAAAAAAAGTAAGAAATCTTCACGAATAAAGAGTTAGCCGATCCTAAGAAAAGGTTAAAAAAACTCCACCCATATAGCGCAATATATATTGTACACCCGGTTGTACGGTGTTTCCCGTGTATCCATGATTCCACGGCGAGTGCTCATTTATGTGTAGCGGAATGCTTATTTTCGAGCAAGGAAATAGTCAGTCTCGAGTAACTGAACACTCATTTCTTTAAAATTCAATTATGCTCAAAAAGGAATATTTAGTTCAACAAAAATAAATATTCTGTTAATTGAAAATGAGTACTAAGTTACCTGACAATGAGTATTAATGAATATTTAAGTTTTATATTTAATATAACTAGCTTCATAAAAATTTTAAAATTTCTAAACCAAAAAACATCTCATTTTTTGAATGCTAAGAATTTCCGTTAAAATGTTACTAATTCGACAAATTGCACGAGTTAGGGGTGGGCACGGATCGGGACGTTTCGGGTTTTAGGTTGTCCCACATCTTGTCCCGTTATATACAAATGGTCCGGAACGGTTCGGATTACAACCTTATCCCGGTTTGTCCCATAAAATTCGGGATCGGAATAAAACGGGACGGATTCAAGTCGTCCTATTTTGTCCTAAATCGCAAGTATAAGAAGGGGAGAGGGTGAAATTTCATTTAAAAAAAGAAACATGTAGCCATCCAACAAAAAACAATGAGTGAAATTGGTCCAAATAAATTTCAAGCCTATGAAGTTAACTTAATTAAATAACTAATTAATTAAAGAATGAGTGTATTTGGATTTTGAACTAAAATTAGTATTATTATTTTTTTTTTGAAACAAAAATTTAGTATTATATATTAGTAGAGTATATGAAACGGGACGGATCGGTATAAATTTTAGTTGTTCCGCTTATGTCCCATTTGATATTGGGACGGAACGGGTTCGGGATAAAAAGAATGTGTCCCAATATATCGGTACAATTACAAAACAGATCCGGGATTTTTTGGAACGGTCCAACGGGAACAGATTTCACGCTCACCCCTAGCACGAGTAACGAACCTCCTTTAATTTCCTTTGGCAAAGCGAATTGGAGTCCCTTAGAAAAATTCTAGAGGTACATCCAAAAGTGTATCCAAATGAACACCATTCCATCTCCATCACACAATTTTAAGTGTGGAAAAAAATTTAAAAAAATAAATAAAAAATCAACAGTTATGATCAATGGTGTACAAATAGAATACACCATTTGATGTACCCCTAGTATCACTCTTCCCTTAAAGAGGAAGGCAAATCTACCACTGATTTGGACCATGCTACACTTACACCAAAAAATATATCCCATTTGTACACCACAGGTTTGCACAAACATTTTGATGGTTTACACCGACACAAGTGTTGGTGCGTTACTAAAAATTCACACGGACACAAATGTTGGTGCGTTTAAGAAAAATTAGTTTTACACCAACACAAAGTGTTGGTGCAAAACTGCGGGGTATAAATTGGGGTACAAACTTTGGGATACACATAGCATAATCCCACTGATTTACAATGAAAACCCAATTTACATTTTATCAATAACAGTCTCACCAAATTTCAATAACCGTGAATCTGAAGAAGTGCAAAACTTATTTCTTTTTTAAAAGGTGAAATAATTTGGGGGTAAAAGGGAGGGAGTAGTCTGCACGCAATGTCAAATCTGCAAAAGGACATAGATACATATATTTCGATCACACACAGTGTACGAATATGCACGCAGAAGAAAGCTAACGTAATAGGCTACGGAGTAGGGAGTACTACTAATAATGTCTCGGATAATCGGTTGAATTGAAAACTGAAATTTAAAGATAACAATCCAAAAGGGAGACAGGTTAAAGTTCAACATTAATTATTATAATCAATTATTAATTAATTAAACTTACACAATGATCGAGCTAGAGCTGAAATCAATAGGTCCACATGCAGTCGAGTTCGGAGTTGCCACCCTTCTGGGGTTCGGCTACGGGGGGCCAGATGGCGTAGCCGCCCATCTGGTCGGCGAGACCACCGTGAAGCGGCGGAGCACCGGGGATGAAGAACGGGAGCTGCAAATTCTCGTGGAGGGACCTCAAGCTGGGGAATGCCGACGGCGAGATTATTTCACCGTTGTTGTTGTTGGTCCTCGGAATAGCTGCAAAGCGGGACAAGGACGATGGGACCAGCGGCAGGTCAAGGAGGGAGGTGAATTTTGACCCGAGCGGCGGCAGCGCAGCCGGGAGGTCAAGGGAATTGGAGAAACAGGGCACGTGCTCCTTGGCGACGACAGGGTCTTCGTCGTAGGAGCAGCTCTCGGCTGTCGGAGCTGACGTGGCAGTGTTGTTGTGGTTGTTGTTGTAGGATGAAGAGTCAACCAGCGGCGGCAGAGAGACGGAGGACGGCGAGCTCACATCCGGGTAGAGGTTGATGACATCGGCCGTTAGTCTTCTCTTCCCCGCCGCCGTCGCCGACGCCGGGGCGGCGCCACTCTTCTGAAATACCCTCGATATAACCCACTCGTCCTGCACCGTTACCCGGCCAATAAATTAAAAATACAATTTCGACCATCATCGAAGAAAGAAAGGAAACAAAATATAGCTAGAGTTCGTGAAACGACGACGTACGGCATACGATGCATACCTTAGATGCTCTAGAGAAGTAATGGTAGGCAAACTTCCCGTCAAGACGGTACTCGTGCATGACCCAGTTAGTCTTTTCACCCTTGGGAGCCCTACCCCGGTAGAAAACCAGGGTTTTCTTCATCCCCACCAGAGCGCAGGTTTTGGAGCTGTAAATCTCTCGGTCTTTTCCCGTAGCCTTCCAGTATCCGGCCTCAGTCGCCCGGTTTGTCCTCAGCCCCGTCGGGTACTTGCGGTCGCGCAGACTGAAGAAGTACCACTCTTTCTCTCCCATCATCGCTTTCTCTAAATATATGCACCATTTAAAAAACAATTCATAATCAAATATAATTAGTCCCCGAGTTATTGATTTAACCTATATCTATGTCTGGCTAGCTGTTGCTGTTGAATTCGATATACATATACTACATATACCAGGAAGCTCCCAGGGCTCGCATTTGTTGAGGTCGACTTCCGCAATGGCACGAGCGGCGAAGGAGCTGTCGACGACCTTCTTGAGAAGGTAGTAGGTGATGAGCTCTTCGTCGGTGGGGTGGAAGCGGAATCCAGGTGGAAGATTGGCTTCCCAGCCACAGCCGCCGCCGCAGGAGTCCAGACACTCGTATCCACCGCCACCGCCACCGCCACCCAGCAGCTGGTGGAAGCTCTCCATCGATATCGATCTAGCTTGATTATTAGACTGCAGTTAATTAATTATTTGTTAATTGAAGCTAACTTAGCTACAGCTATATAGCTAGTTTGGGACTGAAGTTGGAAGGAAGTGACAAGGTATACTTATTTATAGAGTGCGTACATCCATATAATGCAACCTAACGCAATAAATAAAGGGTGGGTCGAGGGAGCGGTAGAAAATCCAAGAGGTACACACCAAAATCAAATCTTTGAGGACAGAAGGCCAGTGTATGGAAAGCTACCTAAAACAGCAGAAGTGCAGATATCACATTGTGAGCAGAGAAGATAAACGAGGAATAAGATTTGTGAGGTCTGCTACCTGCACCATTTGGTATACAATTTTTTTCCCTCTAATGTGTCGGTTTTGAGAGGGCCTTTGGGTATAAGACTCATTCATTAGAATACTCCTTTCCTCCAAATAATAATTTCTTAATATAATTATATACGGAGTAGTTAAATTTATTTACTTGGTTGACTTATTTTTGTTTGTGTATTTTATAAAATACTATAGTCATATTACCTCGAATTTTATAGATCTTTTAATATAAATTTTTTTAACTTCATACCATTTTTCATATAAAATAATTAGAAAATAACTTCAGTCAAATATCGTAATGCCCAACAAGAAGATAAGATTTGAACGGTGGCGGGTTGCTGTTGCGGTTGTTGACTATCGCTGTGCGTACGTACCATTACACACACACACACACACAGATATATATATATATATATATATATATATATATATATATATATATATATATATATATATATATATATATATATATATGTTCAAATAAGAAAAAGATCTAATGAAAGAAATAAAGAATAAATATCAACCGTTGGATCCACTTTATTTGCCACTTCCCATCTCAACCGTAGCAAGGGTAAAAAAGAACTTTACCACACTAGGCATTACCGTTCCACCTTCTTCTCCATGAATTAAGCACACGTCCCTGCGCACCTTCAGCCCCGGTTACGACACATTTTCAGTTACCGGAAGTCATTACTAAGGATGGATTCCTCTTTAATTCTTCAGCATGTACGCCTGCGCCCTCCTCCCTTCAGCATAATAGCCTCCGTGATAGGAATTACCGGCGTGCCCCGTTCAATTAACCTATGGAATTTCAGTCCGACAACGATTACGCGATGGAATTTCACTCAAGATCACAACCAGGTACCCTTTAAATTCAACCCTGTTTCATTGTAATTTTTGGTATCAGTTAATTATCATCTCTATTTTTTTTGGAAAAAATTTAGTATTTGTGTGATGGAAAATTTAGTAATTGTGTGAATTACGAAACTCTGGGATTAAGAACTCAGTACTAATCCCAACTATGAATGACGCATTTCACAAATAAATGCATGCACAGAACATAGTAATGCATTTTCCCAGAAAAAAGAAGCGATTCACACCAATTATTTAGCCATTCCTTTCCCAAGTCTCACTACTAAAGCTGTCAATACATTGCTTCATATTAAAACAGTTATGTGCCACTCACCGTTATATTGCTCCACTCGTGTGTAAGTCGCCTTCCACACATGAATGACCAGTTGAGGTCATGCTTCATGCACTAATATGCTGAAACCGTTTTTTATTAAACTAATTTAAAACTCTACATCTATGCTGAAATATTAATGCATTCCTAAAATGAAATATTTAGGTGTCATCCTCAAATTTTGCTAAATTTGCTTGGCTTGAATTGCAATATTCATCCTACACAATGCACTTTTATCCAATTTTATACCCAAATTCAATTCCCAAACTATGCTCCTACTACGTATGTTATTACAATATCATGCCTTCATGTTGCACCTGTATTAGTAAAATAGTGCTGAGTTATTCACTTTTATTCATACAGCTACCCCCACAAAGTATCAGGAAGTGCCAAATGAAGCCAGCAGCTCTTACGTCCAACGTCATTGGGTTCCGCAATGGCCTGATAACCACATTCCAAAGGTAGGCATGGTTTTTAAGGACTTGGATGATGCTATTCGATTTTATCGTGCTTATGCTGCTGAGGCAGGGTTTGATGTGCGCAAGACTACCACTACAAAGAAAAATGTTAGAATAAAGGCCCAACGCTAGAGGGGGGGTGAATAGCGTTTAAAACAAAATCGCAGGAAATTAAAAACGAGAGCGATAAAGTAAAGAGCGTAAGGAAGGAGCACACCGAATTTTATCCAGGTTCACCACAACGTGTGGCTAATCCAGCCTCCCGAGAGACTCTCTCGAGCTACACTAACTCCGTTAAGCTTAAGGGTGCTTAACAAACCGATACAACTTGAGAACCCGAGTCACACGAGCCTCAACGCCTTTGCTCGGAGATACCGCACTCCAAGACTTCTCACGAAGGAACAAAGAACTTCCTTCGAGTTTACAACAAGGGAACAACCTCCCTTAAAGTGTATAAAAACACTTAAACACTCAGGAATAAAACTCTCACAAAGAGTAGATATGAGTGAACTAGTAAATGCTCAAGAACACGACAATTTTTTCAAGAATTAGCTCTCAAATAGCTATGAAAAATAAGAATGTTTATGCAATGAAAGAGTATTGAAATGTTGAAGAATTGTATGTTAAATGAGAGGATTTGGGTGCCATTTTATAGCCCAAAAAGGGATAAATCCATTTTATCAGAGTTGCAGGGTGATAATCGATTGTCTAGACATGATAATCGATTATTAAAAGATTCCCTGTCCAAAAGTTTAAAAATCTATCCGTTGGAGGACAACGGTAACCCAGATAATCGATTGTCAACAAGTGATAATCGATTATTGGTCCTCTCAGAAGTTTCAAGGTTTTGGCTGCACAGGTTGATAATCGAGACTTGAATTGATTGTCGGTTTTGATCACAAAAGACCGACTCGACTAAGTCTTCAATTCTTGATCTTGTCCTTGAGTCTTTTGGGTCTTGTTCCATACCATTCTTCGCGCCTTGATTTATTCAACGAAACTCTTTATATCCACGGCAGTTTGGCAATTATCAAAACCTGTCAGAAATGAACACGACTTTAGTTAAACGTGCAAAGTGTGTTCCAACAATTTCCCCCTTTTTGATAATGGCAAACAAGACAGGGATATGCATAGGGTTTTGTTCTTTTTGAAAAAAAAGTTCCCCCTTAATAAAATTCCCCCTGAAAATATGCATAGCCCTTATCTTCCCCCTTTTGACATTAACAAAAAGATTTAATAACAAAAACCATAAAGATTTTTATTAATTATTTAAGGGAAATAGAGGAGTACATAATGAAAGCATATTAAAAGATGATAAAATAAGGAAGAGGAGAAAATAGAGCTAGAGCTCTTAGAAATCCGGGGAAAGATCATTGAGAAGTTGTTCTTCGTCAATGTCTTCTTCTTCATCATCTCCATCTTCATCACCATCGCCATCATCATCATCATCATCTTCTGCTTCTTCTTCCTCTTCTTCTGCTTCTTCTTCTTCTTCTTTGTTAACGTTCACCGCTTCTTCTCTTCCAACGTCGTTAGTCCCCTTTTGGTTCACCACCTAGGTTTGGCGAAGGAACATAAGGGACCATTTGAGCGTAGGGGTATTTGACAAAGTCAAAATACCCGTGAAGCTCACGGCTCAGAATATTGACGTTATGTGCCGTTTTGGAGACGTTGGTGTCTATCCGAGAAAGGGTGGTGGTCAAGGCCGCCATTTGCTCGGCGAGAGAAGGATTGGTCGAAGAGGTGGCAGTCGAGGCAGTGGCTCTCGGTTGGTGGCGAGGACGAGGCTGCGGGAACGTAGCTTCATCGGTTCCCGGGTGAAAGGAAGACTCGTCAATCACCCAATGCTTCGTCCCTTTGCATTTCGGTCCGACGTCCGTCTTGATGTGGTACTCATCAAGGATCGCCATGACGAGAAGAGCATAGGGGAGCGGCCGGTGGAAAACCGGGGAGGAAGAATCTCCCGATGCTCAAACTTCTCCGAGAACCTTGCAGCCTCTTCGCGGTCGTTGAACCAAAGGAACGACCCGTCGAGATACTTGTGCGCCGGTGGTGGAGGAGCCGAGGAAGAACCAACGTTCTTGCCGGTGCGGGAACGCTTTCTTTGACCGCCTGCCATATCAACAAAGAGAGAGAGGGAGAGCAAGACAAGAAGAATAGAAATTTGCAGGGATTTTGCAAGAACACTGAAGAATAATTGCAAGAAGGATGAAATATTGATGAATATATGAAGTAATTGTGATTTGTGTGAGTAAAGAATGAAAGGATATCACCAATTTATAAAGGAGAGGGCTGGAGAACCATTGTGGAGTTCAAAATATGCATTAATTTCTCTCCAAACGGCTAGAAAACAGTCAGATTTTTGAAAATTTGCCGTTGTAAATCGATTTACTTAACCTGTAAATCGATTATCAAACGCCTCAGATTCTCCGCTGAAGGACCTACAGTCTGCAATAGTCGATTGCCATGTTTTGGTAAATCAATTGTTGGAGTTTGCGCCTGAGTTGCCTTAAACTTCTGCAGGCTCAGATAATCGATTATCTTAATATTGATAATCGATTGTTTGCTCCTTCAGCTTCTGCGCTCTAAACTTCCGCGGGCTTTGATAGTCGATTATCACAAGCCTGTAAATCGATTTACACCAAGTTTGGTAAAAAAAAATCGATTTACTTTGTTCCCACTGACTTTGACACCTAAAAATAAAAACATTTGGTACCCGTTTTGTCTTTTGGGTCCTTGAGTATTAGTAACACGACTTTTTAAACTAATAAACACACGCACCCATAATTACATACACATGGTACGTAAACACACGCACACACACACACATGTACCAACATGCGTGTTTAAGTGTTACCTTGAACCGAATGTCTATACCTCGGTTTAATTTGTGTGGGTTCCGGGAGTGGTATGTGAATCTTCTTCTTTTCATCATAATAGAAGAAGTAATATGGTTTCTTTTGCATTGATTCCTGCAGGGATTGGTTAGAGCTCGAATATCCTTTTTCAAAGGATTTCATTAGGTTAGTTCCATGTAAAGTGTGTGTTTTGTTATACGTGCAATGCCTATGCCTACTAAAACACACGGGTGCTATATGACCTACCCTATTGCAATAATGACAAATAACATTTGGATTATGCATTCTCCTAGGTTGATAATAGTTGCTAGGTTTTCTAACTTGACCATTGTTCATCCTAGTGTTCTTTCTAGGTGGTCTAGTGTTCCTAATTGTTCTAGGTTGTCTATTTTCTTGATTTTTATTATTCCTAGGTTGAGCTTTAGGTTTCCTAGATGGTTGCTCAACCTTTTCCTTATTATTAGTTTCATTTTCAAAATCTAAGCCATGTTTAGTAAGTTGCAAATTGTCAAGAACATCATTAAGGTTTTTATGAGAAACACCAAACTTCTTCAAAGTTCCTTCAAGTTTTGCAACTTGTTCCTTAAGTGATATACAAGAACTGCATTGTGAACTTTCCGGTTTGTCGGCGCTTCTTTTTCCGAAAAACTTATTTTCTTCTTTAAGTTTTTCATTATCTTTTGATAGTTTATCAACTTCCTTCTCCAAGGAAGTAAGTTGTTTCTTCAAATCCTTGTTAATTTTAGAAGCGTTGACATATTCATCATAAAGTTCATTAAAGGCTTCTTGTACATCATCAAAAGTATAGGAGTCTTTAAAAGTGGTACATACCTCTTCTAGTGGTTCCTCGTGTGCCATGAGGCAAAGGTTGGCACTTTCATTTTCTTCGCCTTCCGATGACTCGTCGCCGGAATCACCTCCCCATGAGATGTAAGCTCGGTGCTTCTTGAACATTTTCTTCTTGTTCTTGGCGTTTGGACATTTTGGTTTTATATGCCCAACTTCTCCACAACCATAGCATTTGGGTGGACCTCCTTGCTTCTTTCCTTTCCGTTCATACTCTTGGCTCATGAACTTATGGAATTTCTCGAGCACGATCCCGAACTCGTCTTCGTCACTCGAGTCTTCCATAGCACGTTCTTGGTGTTGGAATACAGTTTGTATGTTTAACTAAAGTCGTGTTCATTTCTGACAGGTTTTGATAATTGCCAAACCGCCGTGGATATGAATAGTTTTGTTGAATAACTCAAGGCGTGAAGAATGGCATGGAACAAGACCAAAAAGACTCAAGGACAAGATCAAGAATTGAAGACTTAGTCGAGTCGGTCTTTTGTGATCAAAACCGACAATCAATTCAAGTCTCGGTTCTCAAAGAGTCAAAATTATTTTACAATATCATAAAATGTTTTTATGCATTTTAGATAAATTTTTTATTGTCAAAATCCTTGGTCCTTGCTCAGAACCAAAATCACCTAAGTCGGCGTACGGTGTTCGGCATTCGGTGCTCGGCGTTCGGTTTTTTGGCGCCCGAACCAACTCGGTGGTTTTCTATGTTTTAAACCTTGTTTTGATCTCTGAGCATATTTAAAATGTTCCCAAATAATTATTTCATAAAAACCACTTTTGTATCTTGGTCAATCGGTCTAACACGTGAAAAACGGTCAAAACCGTACGCACGTGATGTACGACCTTGGAGACTTGGTTTTTACCGAACAAGTCTTGTTTTCACTATTTTATACCATATACAATGTTTTTCAAACTTGGTTTTTTACTTTTGGGAACACTTCATTTTTGGACCTCGGTTTTTCAAAACGGGTTTCAGCTGGCTAGACTTTAGCTGGGTGATAATCGATTATCACCTTAGTGACAATCGACTATCAGCCCCTGCAGCTTTGGAACTCCAAAGTTCTGAAGCACGCAATAATCGATTATCACTTATGCAATAATTGATTATCAACTTGTGCAGCCAAAACCTTGAAACTTCTGAGAGGACCAATAATCGATTATCACTTGTTGACAATCGATTATCTGGGTTACCGTTGTCCTCCAACGGATAGA
>OOIL02002503.1:191421-234372 GCA_900332095.2 Cuscuta campestris
TGGAGTGCGGTATCTCCGAGCAAAGGTGTTGAGGCTCGTGTGACTCGGGTTCTCAAGTTGTATCGGTTTGTTAAGCACCCTTAAGCTTAACGGAGTTAGTGTAGCTCGAGAGAGTCTCTCGGGGGGCTGGATTAGCCACACGTTGTGGTGAACCAGGATAAAATTCGGTGTGCTCCTTCCTTACGCTCTTTACTTTAACGCACTCGTTTTTAATTTCCTGCGATTTTGTTTTAAACGCTATTCACCCCCCTCTAGCGTTGGGCCTTTATTCTAACACTTGGCTTGTAGATGCCTTGAGGGCAGTCCCATTCTTCTTTTGTTCACCTAGAGAGGGATAAAGAATGGTAGACTCATAGGTTTTGAGATTACCTCTTAGTCTGTCGATGGTGACGTTGGTGATGTCGATAGATTCTTGAATGGCATCGGCTTTAGAGCCCCACTCGGGTGTGAGACTTTGCAGGATTTTTCTCACAAGCTCCTTGTCCGTGTACGTCTTCTTGAGAGCATGGAGATCATTAACGATTTTGGAGAATCGTTCAAACATCTCATCGATTTTCTCATTCTCCTTCATACGAAACAATTCATATTCATGGGTTAGAAAATCTATCTTAGCTTCTCGGACTTGATTCGTACCTTCATATGTGATTTCGAGTTTGTCCCACATATCCTTAGCGGTCGAGCAACATGAAATTTTCCGGTAGTCATCCGGATTTACTGCACAGTAAAGAATGTTGATAGCCTTGGCGTTGTTCTCTATTTTCTTGTTATCCTATGCATCGTATTCGTCTTCGGTTTTGGGAACGGTGGTTTCCCCAACTTTCTTCATGGGCACTTCTTCCCCATTCTTGATAATTCTCCATAGGAGAAAGTTGTTTGATTGGATGAAAATTCTCATCCGCTCCTTCCAATATGTGTAATTCGTTCCATCAAATAATGGAGGCCTCGTGGTGGATTGCCCTTCTCTTAACCTGCGTATAAGTTTTGAGTAGAAGCCATTGATCGTTTCTCTCAAACGGTTAAGTCTTTCAGAGAGTAAGGCTCTGATACCAATTGTTAGAATAAAGGCCCAACGCTAGAGGGGGGGTGAATAGCGTTGAAAACAAAATCGCAGGAAATTAAAAACGAGAGCGATAAAGTAAAGAGCGTAAGGAAGGAGCACACCGAATTTTATCCTGGTTCACCACAACGTGTGGCTAATCCAGCCTCCCAAGAGACTCTCTCGAGCTACACTAACTCTGTTAAGCTTAAGGGTGCCTTAACAAACCGATACAACTTGAGAACCCGAGTCACACGAGCCTCAACGCCTTTGCTCGGAGATACCGCACTCCAAGACTTCTCACGAAGGAACAAAGAACTTCCTTCGAGTTTACAACAAGGGAACAACCTCCCTTAAAGTGTATAAAATCACTTAAACACTCAGGAATAAAACTCTCACAAAGAGTAGATATGAGTGAACTAGTAAACGCTCAAGAACACGACAATTTCTTCAAGAATTGGCTCTCAAATAGCTATGAAAAATAAGAATGTTTATGCAATGAAAGAGTATTGAAATGTTGAAGAATTGTATGTTAAATGAGAGGATTTGGGTGCCATTTTATAGCCCAAAAAGGGATAAATCCGTTGCTAGAATTTCCAACAAGATGAAGACAAATTTTTCAGAGACACAGGCTGATAGTCGATTATCCAAACTTGATAATTGATTATCAAAAGATTCCTTGTCCAAAAATTTAAAATTCTATCCGTTGGAGGACAACGGTAACCCAGATAATCGATTGTCAACAAGTGATAATCGATTATTGGTCCTCTCAGAAGATTTAGGGTTTTGGCTGCAAAGAATGATAATAGATTATTGCCTAGGTGATAATCGATTATTACGTGCTTCAGAACTTTGGAAGTTCAAAGCTGCAGGGGCTGATAGTCGATTATCACTAAGGTGATAATCGATTATCACCCAGCTAAAGTCTAGCCCACTGAAACCCGTTTTGAAAAACCGAGGTCCAAAAAACAAAGTGTTCCCAAAAGTAAAAACCAAGTTTGAAAAACATTGCATATGGTATAAAATAGTGAAAACAAGACTTGTTCGGTAAAAACCAAGTCTCCAAGGTCGTACATCACGTGCGTACGGTTTTGACCGTTTTTCACGTGTTAGACCGATTGACCAAGATACAAAAGTGGTTTTTATGAAATAATTATTTGGGAACCTTTTAAATATGCTCATAGATAAAAACGAGGTTTAAAACATTGAAAACCACGGAGTTGGTTCGGGCGCCACAAAAACCGAACGCCGAACACCGTACGCCGACTTAGGTGATTTTGGTTCTGAGCAAGGACCAGGGATTTTAACAATAAAAATTTATCAAAAATGTTTATTTTGATGCACAAAAATATTTTATGATTTTGTAAAATTATTTTGACTCTTTGAGAACCGAGACTTGAATTGATTGTTGGTTTTGATCACAAAAGACCGACTCGACTAAGTCTTCAATTCTTGATCTTGTCCTTGAGTCTTGTTCCATGCCATTCTTCGCGCCTTGATTTATTCAACGAAACTCTTTATATCCACGGCGGTTTGGCAATTATCAAAACCTGTCAGAAATGAACACGACTTTAGTTAAACGTGCAAAGTGTGTTCCAACAAAAAAGGGCTTCGTTGTTTTGCAATACGTTGTATGTAGTCGCGAGGGTAAAAAACATGTTCCCACAATCTCCCTCAACGATGCATCACATGACAATGCACATGCTGCGTTACCTAAACCTGTGAGAAGAAGATGCATATCTAAGCGTATAGGCTGTATGGCACGTGTTGCATTTCGCATCCTTGGACATGATGGTTACGTTCTCAGCTTATTCGAAGAATAGCACAATCATCCACTCACTTCTCTCCCCTACAGGCCATTTTTGAAGATCAATAGGAACATTGATCTAGGCCATAAGAAGTTCATACTCAACTGTGCTAAAGCGAACATTGGCACCATGAAATCATACCGACTTTTCAAAGAGTCCGTTGGTGGGTATTCAAGTGTTGGTGCACCCGCTGTGGACTTCAAAAACTTCAAACGCGATTTGAAGGCCTATATTGCTGGTGGAGATGCTCAAATGGTCATTGACAAATTATTCCGAAAATCAGAAGTATGCCCTGGATTTAGGTTTGATTGTGAAGTTGACGAGTACGACAAGCTTTCCAGGCTATTTTGGTGTGACGCTGCTTCTAGGAAAAGCTACTCCCTGTTTGGTGATGTTGTCTCGTTTGATGCCACATATAAAACCAACAGGTCACACATCTATTAATTTCCATTTATTACATCTCACCTTATACGAATATAGCATGCAACTCTTTGTTGATTCATAGCACTATCCATGTCCTTATCACTTGTTGTAGGTACATGATGATATTCGCTCTGTTCACTGGTGTCGATAACCATAAAAAATGTGTGACATTCGGCTTTGGCATACTGTCAAGCGAGGACACTGAGTCATATTCATGGTTGTTGAGATCATTCATGAACGCGATGGGGAATGCTCCAAGATGCATCATAACTCATCAAGATCCCTCAATGCGAATTGCAATACAAGAAGTCTTACCACAAACCAAGCATCGCTATTGCATGTGGCATATTATGAACAAACTATCAGGGAAAGTTGGTCCAGTGTTAAGCAAGGATACGGAATTCATGAATCGCATTAATCAGGTTGTCTGGACTCATTACTTGGACAAAAAAGAATGGAAAGCACAATGGCACAGTGTTATGGCAGACTACAACCTCACGGAGCATTCGTGGTTCAAGTCACTATACACATTACGTAAGTTTTGGATTCTAGCCTATTTCAGGGATCTATTTATGGCCGGGCTATTGCGCACTACGTCTAGATCAGAGAGTGAAAATAGTTTCTTTGACGATTTCACCGACCGCAACTTTAGCCTAGTTGAATTATTAATGCAATTTGAGAGTGCAATAGAGGCCCAACGGTTCAAATTTACTTGTTTGAACTCAGAATCCGAGCTGGGAATTCCAGTGTTCAAAACCCCATTAAAGATTGAGAAACACGCTGCATCTTTATTCACTCTCTCTGTCTTTTATGATGTGCAAAAAGAGATCTGTGCATCATGCTTTTCATGCTCTATTGTATGCATCCAAAACAGTGAGGATGCTTCCGAGTATCAGATCAGCGATGTAAGTGGGATGATATCGACTGTCCGTTAATGTGAACGCGATGGGACCGCACATTGCACTTGCAAAAACTACGAACGCATCGGCTTGCTATGCAGGCACATCTCTGTTGTTTTCAAAAACCTGAAAATAGAAAAGATCCCCGACTTGTATGTTACCAACCGGTGGTGCAAATTCCACTTGCTCAAACCAATGTTTGATGTCGGTGGCTCAGAAATGGACAAGGTATCATTTACGGATCAAAATAAGACTCTCGTTTCTCAGTTGATGTCAGACATCCACTTTTGTATTGCGTTGGTGGAACACAACCCTGATTTGCTACTTGCCTTTTCCAACACTATAAAACAGCACAAGGAGGCGCTCATTGACAAACTTCAAGATGGCAAACTATCATCTGACACATCCTCGATGTTTGAAAACTTTTGTGGCACTTCTGCACCTTCAGAAGTTCATGTATTACCCCCGGCACAAGTTTGTATGAAGGGCACCGGTAAGCGTATCAAAGCAGGAAAGGAAGTTAGCATTGAAGAATCAAAGAAAACCAAACGCTTGTGTCGGACATGCAAAGAATATGGCTTCCACGACAGCAGGAACTGTCCTATGAACCATGAGAAGTGATAAGTCTTTTTTCCTGTTCGACTTTTATTGTTTATTAATGTTTCAGTTATTTTTATTCTATTTATATATCTCTGGTTTTTTCCCATCTCTTGTATTGCTAAATAAAAAAAATCAATTCCAATGGTTGAATGACTCATTTTCAACACCAATTCCCCCCCCACCGTCACAGACAGAACTACTCACCTCCCATTATAACATGCTCATTGACTGAATGTATCACATACTTCTACTCCTGTAGCATTTCAACTTTTTTTATACTGCATAAATCATTTGAGTCAAAATAGTTTACTTTTTTACTGAATTTTCATATAGGAGTTGTGCATTTCATCTTTAAAATAGATTTCATACCAATATATGGATATATTGAAGTCAATATGAAGCATGTTTTTAATATGAGCACCATGTATGGATTTGGGATTGATTGAGGTTTTAAAACCATATACAGTGGGGTTGTGCTTAGTGAAAAGTGTTCACCACGTTCGCAGAATGTATATAAATGGTAACACATATAATGTACACCCTGGTATGTCTTCGACAATATATGCGGCTCACAAACTCAGAAATGCACAAGCAAATCCCTCGAATGCATCATTTCAAACATAGGTTTGGTTCAAGGATTTTTCAAGGAAAAGAAAAGAAAATGATGATTTTGAATTCCTTTCCCTAAATATATTTTGCCTTGTCATTTTCTTTTCCTCTTGGTTTCTTTTCCTTTTCCTATCAAATTCCATGAACCAAAAATTGTGTTAATAAACCATAACTAGTGTCCTTCACTATTCAAATGATTTATTATAACACTATTAGAGTCATTTAGTGATGCATACATTGGTACTGATGTTCTCTACTTTCATAACACAATGCGGAAACCTTTGTTTCGAACAACTACAATTTTCAATCACTTCATTAATCGTAATGTTCACAAATCTCGAAACAGAAAACTTGTTTAATAATCAATCAATCCAACCCCTTACAACACTCCAAATACCCGTAATGACAAACACATTAAAAAAAGAGACAAGTCTTCATCACTCTACACACCACATAAATCATGTCACAAACGCACCAAATCTTGCAACACCACAACTTCATTCAAAAAACCATAACCATTCACACCATCTACAAAAAAAACCACGGTCTCAAATCCACACAAAAAAAACACCCAACTATGGGCTGATAACTCAATCCCAAAACAACACTTCCATCAATGAATGGTGTCACCAACTTTCACCAACAACAAATTAAAATAATTCAACAAACACACAAAAATAAGATGCAGCCATTCCAGGGGTGGGTTCACTTAGGATCCTTTTCCTTCCTCTCCCTTTCGAGTTTCTCCGACTCTTCGTAAACCTTGTCCAACAGTGCATTCACTGGGCTTAGAAGTATACCTGCACAGTACTTACATCGCAGCAATAGCATAGGCTTCAGATTTAACCTTGACAAGCCACTGTTCCATCCTTTGCCACCATCCCCCATATACGTCTCCATATGGCGCATGGTTGCCACACCATAGCCAAACGTAGCCTTCGGATCTCTCCACGGGAACGTAATTCTCTTAGCAACCATTTCTCTAACACATTTACCTTTGAAAACAAACCTCTGCTGCTCAAGAAAATCAGCCAACAACCTCATCTGGTTGAAACATATCATGTTAATAAATCATCCAGATTGATATACCTTATCGAAAACCCATACACCCAATGCTCTTACAACTCGCTTTGGCATGTCACAATATTTGTCTTCGTTTTTTGCTTTCGCCGAAGAGCTATCCAGGATGTCACATCGTCTGCTTTTTAGGTCAACACACAACACATATGCCCAGTTGTGTTGCATTATAGGAAAGAAAAACTGCACATGATCACAAACATCACACATTAACAAATTCTCTCAAACACAATGAACTACTGATAAACCACGTAGAACGATACAACTAATTCCAATCGTTTACATTGCATCTACTATAAAGATTGTTACCACTTCAGCTTTCCCCTAGTTGAAATCATCTGCCATGTCATCCCACGCAGGAAGCAGCGCATTTGCAAAAATGTTCTTCACGTTTGCCTCAGACACATCCCCTATATCCCCGTTTGCAACCTTTTGTTTTTACAACACGTCAGATTAAGCATCATGAGAATCCACTTTCAAACTTAAGTACGCACACAGAAAAAATAACAGCTTACACAATCCATGCTCCTAGCAAACACACGCAACGGGGAATCGTCACTTCTGAATTTCTCATTGTGGTTGAGTATTATTGACCAAACATCTATCACCCTCTTGGAAATATGCTTCCCTATATCCAATGACGCAATTTCACCTCTTGTCAACTCAAATCCATCCTTCATGAACACAGCTTCATCCCTAAACATCGTAATATGCGATTATTAAAGAGCTAAAAATCAAATTTTAAACCATCCATATTCAATAATGCTCTATCAAATTTGCAGATTTCAAAACAACAACTTACTTTGGAGCATTCAGATTTTGCAACACCCAATTCGTAACTCTCCTCTCCAGGACAGACAACCCATCGGAAGGACCAATCGGTCGCGTAAGGTAGGGTGATCTCAAAGGCCCGACAGGTTTTATGCTCCTAGCCAACTTCCTTGCTACCTTGTATGGCTTCACCTCCTACATAACAATAATAGTTCTAATTAAGTCACGAAAAAATCCAACCACACCACCCATTACCATGCACGAATTAATTTATGAGATCTCCCAAAAAAGCATTCCTACCGCTGCTTTTGAAGATACTGGAACAGTTCCTGGCATATTTCCATCACCCACTGCACTCACACCAGCAACCTACGCATACAACAACCATTGGTGTTATCACCATGAAACATGACGTAACACACAAATCACCAACACCACTAAGAATAATGGTCTTACCTCTGTCATTCCAATCTGGTCCGGCTGAATCCTGCTTCCACCAGCCAAATCCCTATCAACTCCCTGCATCAACAAACAAAAAACAAAACATAACCACTATGAATTGTTATGGTATACAAAAACACCATGCAACACAACACCAAGGATCACTCTACGACAATAATAAAAATTACATCTCCCACATGATACTGCACTTGTCCAGGTGTTATGAACACATTTTCAACCACAGTGTTACTCTCCGGCTCATTCACAACCCGAACTCCAGGAGTACTAGGAGTATTTCTGCAAGCACCGACATCACCATCATCAATATTCACATTCTCATTCTCTCCATCCAATTGTGAGAACCCCAGACTGAACGATGACATATCCTCCATGATCTTCTTGTATTTTGAACGTGGCAGCACTGCATGTTCATTCGCCACTAACTGATTTATGTTTGCAGGGTCGCTCCAGAAACCTTCATCATAAGTCACCTCAGAAAAAGCTCCATCAGGTGTTTCTAAGCTTCCACCCCCTCTACGTTGTGCCAGACCCAATAATCTACCTGCTGCAACCTGTAGCTGCTTGAAAACATCATTCTCCATGGTACCAGGTGGTGCACTCTCTATCAACGACACTAGTTCGATGATTGTGGTAGCCAGTACTTTCCCCTTTTCTGCAAACTTTTGAACAAAAACCTGATGCATAAGGGTGTCATAAAATAAAAAGTATTAAATTTCAACAACCCAAAAAAACAAAATCAGTTCAGGGTTTGCAAACTAATCCCCCCCGCACTTACCTTGACCGGATCATCCCTCGGCTCTCCCCTCGGTTCTGGCGCATCATCATTACTAGTTTCCACATTCACCTCCTCAAAACCTGCCCTAACTTCTGCGTCACCAGTGCTCACATCCATCACCTCACCAACAAATCTACCATCGTCATACCCCAACCCGAATCCACCTGCTTTGCCCTCCTTGTTTTCCCTATCCCTTAGGATCTTAGATGTCCATCCCAGAAATGCAGGCGACATTCTCTCCACGTCTCTACTATAGAACACCTTAAAAAATAGATAACAAAGACTACATTAAAAAAACAACAACATTATAATGAAGTAAATTAGAGTAGACAGAAAACAAAACTCTTACCATCAAGCACAACAAAGGTCCAGTATAGTATTTTCTGTTCCCCTTCTCCCACTTCACCCTACTATCAATCAATGCTCGGGGCACATATTCACACCAGTTTAACTGTACAATCCCATCCACATCCTCTAAGCTTTTCAAAACCCAATTGTTTACATACCCATGGCTTGGGCTATCAACCAAAACTGACACGACTAACAACACGAAAAGATGAACAAACCATATACCACCATCAGTATATTGCAGTACCTTTTCACTCATCTATAAAGGGGTGATCTTGTTGTCCCTCCTTCCGATCTCTACCCTCAACTGCTCCACTAGATCACACTTCTCACCTTTTTTTGTTCACTACCTTCACACGCCCACACGGTAAACCCAAAACATGTCTAATATCATCCACCGTCACACGCACCTTTGTTCTATCTGAAAGTTCAATACTGCTGCTCCTAGGATTGAATTTCTCTACCACCCAAAATCCTAGTTTCGCCGGAAGCTCAGTTAACTTCATCCGTAACATAGACCCGAACCCAATCCTCACAACTTCCTGCCTCTGAACTTCGTTCAGAGCTTCAACCACTTTCTGCAAAACGTTTGGAGAAGCTCTCAACTGGATTCGCAAGTACTTCTCCTTCATTTTGGTTATCCCCTGTCTCTTTCGTTTCTTTACTGATGCACCATTCTTCCTCGAAGCACTCGGTGAAGGGTCAGTTGATGTCTTTCGAGGTGGGTCATCAAATGCATCATCACTGTCAGCCTCCTCTTCTGCACTCCCACCGTCATCTCCCCCACTCACTGCATCATCACCAGACACATCTGAACCAGCATTATCATTCCCATTTGCACCACCATCATCCACACAATCTTTGTCATCCTCGCCCAAGTCGACATGCGCTGCGTGTACTTTTGGCCTTTTCTTAATCTCTGCAAGCTGCAATCTACCGCTTCTTCGAATCGGTGAAGCCATTAGAACAGTTTGCTTGCTACGCTTGGAACATTTTTTCAAGGCAATATCTGCAGACCCCACAAAAAAATCCAAGAACAAATAATCGTCAACAATGAAAACAATGCCAAATCACAACACAAAACATAACAACGCCAACGTAGTGTTTGTGTGGCCACCCAAACTACCAAACCACATCAAACAACACAATACTAGAATATCCAAACCCTTTTACACTTTAAAGAAAGAAACCCTTCTTTATTAGTATAAAATGCACAAAATTTCTATACACAACATTTCTATAAAGCAAAACATATTACCCAGCACAAAGCAGATTAATAACTTACAGAATGATACACTACCATATTATTAACAAAGCTTGATGCACAGTAAGCCCCCCTAAGTGCTAATATTAAAACCATGCATTGTACAATGCTAAGCACACACAAACTACTACAGTATATGCATCAGACCACAAACACAATTTTTTATTCCAGCTGAACAGTATCAAACTCCACCGCACCATTGTGGAAATCATAAATTACTACAATACCATATCCTACAACTATCATTACTGTTTACCACACACCAATAATACGTTAATATGAATCCACGTTATAACATTTTCCACACTCACACTATCACATTGCCCAGACCGAAACATGCTTCATATTCATCCCAATTCAATCACATAAATCTATAAAATGCAAACTAAGTATATAAGTATTATGAATACAATGCACAGTATTAGTAACAAAAGGAACACTAAACAACAGTTGTTCATCAGGGGAAACCCCATGAAATAGCAGAACGAACACTACAAAATAAGCCAAACCATGGCATACATTGGCCATATCACACTGCTTTTACCATTCAATGCAATACAACTTTACCAATACACACATACCAAAATGTAAGAAACACAGTAATTTATACACAAGCACCATAGGCAACGAATGCATATTTCAAACGCAGAATACTTTACGAAAACCTATATTCTTTATATAGTAGTAACACATTAATTCAACACTACAATGCTCATATAAAAAACTCAGAAGAATGTCTATTGCACCACAACAATATAATCCACTTAAAAAAGCCCAAACATGTTGCACAATTACAATAATTTAGTGCAAATATGTAAAGGACACCTTAGTCAGACACAAACACTCAATCAGAACAAAAAAATGCACTATAGCCTATTCACAAGAAACAACTGAGGAACATTGTGTACATAACTTAAAACTGTAAAGTATAACATCACAAGACACATGCTTCATTCACCGAAACAGCATAACAACATAAAAAACCAGATATCCACATCAAATACACGAAACGCAATCACCCTACGCTAGTGATTTTGTTAAACAAAAAACCACACTATCTATTAAGTACACTATAAGGCCACCCAAAAGCATAACAAAGCCTTATCAATGTTCGCAACTGATGAAAGAATTATTTCACAAAACGCAATAAACTCTAAATTCAAAATAAAAATTCACATTTAACAAATTCAGCACACCCTATTTACTGAAACCAACCCAAAGTGCACATCAACCTCAAGATGATGCGAATACATGACAATGCACCACTCAAAATCATGAGAACATAAATAAACCTCCATCCTCTCTATAGTTATAATGCACAAAAAACCCACTCACAACTTAAAAAATAATAATAAATCCCCCATTTTGTCCCAGATTCAGTGAATAAAAAATAAACACAAATCCTCGAAATTAAATGACCGCTTTTAAACCAGCACGCACCACAGTCTCCTTCCTCAATCAAACCCACGAAATTCAACCCAAACAATAAAAAAACATTAATGTGCTCTCCAGAAAAAACATTTCAATGAAAAAACTAGACTAACAAAACACAATCAGTTTTGAAAAAACTTTTAATTCCAAAACCCAAAACCCTCACCGGTTGCAAAATTCTACAGTAAGACACCATTTTTCAACAATCAATCAGTATCATGAGTACAAAATGCATCATCGAACACATGCAAAAAAAGAAAATTCCCAAAACCCGAGTCGCCCAAAAAAACACCAAAAAAGTCGCACTTACCAGGTACTCCTTCACCCTCCATCTATGCAATATACTTTCAGCGGTACGAAAAGCGCACAAGTCCGACCCAAATGCTGCAATAAAACCTTGAGAATGAGAAATCCCTGCACCACTAGCGCAAGAACAGCAGCGCACCTAGCGAGGTTTATTGAGAAGTGAAGAGTTCTATTCTGAGCCTGCGGCTTATTAGGCGAGATTCTCCAACATTTACGCATTTCAATAAAATCAAATCTCCCAAATATGCCCCTCCACGATTCTACTGTCAAAAGGAGTGCAAAATAATAATTACACTTCCTATTTTAAAGATTAGATCTCAGCCACACGATTGAACTAATCCTAGGCTCCTAATTCATTCTTAGTTCTTTCATTGAGATATATTCTTATTAGAACCCACCACTATATATATATATTTATATATATAATTTATATATATATATATATAGACACACACACACACACACACACACACACACACACACACACACACACACATATATATATATATATATATATATATATATATATATATATATATATATATATATATATATATATATATATATATATATATATATATATATATATATATATATATATATATATATATATATAGGGGCTGGTTCAGGTGAGAATGCACCTTGGTGAAAGAAATAAGAATAAAATCTAGTCTTTGGATCGGATGCATCGTGCGACTCAGATTGCATCCTGCACTCAGATTTTGAGATAATGCATTTTCAAAGGATTTTGATGCATTTCGACATGATGCATTTTTAACCCATTTTGGTGCACCTAATTTTGATGCAATCTTGACCCTTAGATCTCACAATCTAAAGTACCAGATTCATTCTTATTTCATTCATAAGATCGCATTATCACTTGAACCAATATATATATATATATATGTATATATATATATATATATATATATATATATATATATATATATATAATGGCGAGATCTGTAGAGAGAGGCGAGAGCTTTCTACGCTCTGATTTACTCATCGGACCGGCCAACTGTTCAGGCCAATTTTCTTTACAAACCCACCGCCAACCTTCATCAACTCCACCAATCATCAAACCTACACACTCATTTTATACAAAACCGGTGAATGGCCATATCCCTTCCTCTTCCAAGGATCGTCCAGCCCCGACTAAGTCTTCAATCGAAATCCTTCAATTGCCCAAGCGACGACGCTTTCCATCGGAGAAAGCTACGCTGATATCTTAAGGGGGGCTCCGCTAATTTCCAGGGATGGAATCAAAAATCCCAATCAATAAATAGCAATCTCTACATCTCAAAAATTTCGAATTAAAGGTAAGACTTTCCTCTTTACCCCTTCAAGATTCAACAAGAAGATATGTATTACAGAAGTTCAGAAGAATAGGAAGCTAAATATTTGGCTAGGGTTAGACCTTAGTACTTGGCTCCTGGATAATCTCCAATCTGTCACTCAAGTGGGATACGTACACCTTCGATCCACTCACCTTAGGGAGAACAATAGACTGCTTTCAGTCTCATTCCAATCCTCTAGAACTGGTAATCACTTTAAACTTAGTGAATTCCACAAGGATGGAAAGGTTTGGATCAACATTCCAGAAGGAAACCAAAGTTTGGGTTAAACCTCCTTTACATCATACTTTAAGGCAGCTTTTGAATCTTTTAGAGTCTCTCTTCCCCCACCTCCTCCTTTTTTGGACAAGGCAGTGGTATGTTTTAACCCCTTCCCCTCCACGCCATTACCTTTTGAGCCCTCCATCTCTTCTTTGTTGTTCACCTTAGATATCCCAGGTGATTATAGTCACACACTTATAAACATTTCTCCTAATATTCCTTTTCCCCCCCTCAAGGAACCACAACAGCCAGTTTCTGCAACCCCATTTCCACCTTTTCATATCCTTCATAGCCCTCTCTCTCCAGTAGCTCCACCTTTCATTCCAGGTGCAAAGGTCTACTCACATCCGAGGGACCAACCTCACTTCTTGGGGTGTTCAAATTCTGATAATGATAATGATTTGGAAAGATCACAGTGGAACGTGAGCTATAACTCAGGCTTAGAGAAGCAGACAAAGCCTTATTTTAAGCCTCTTTTTGATTCAGAAGAAAAATGGGTCACAGATAGAGGGTTAGAAGATGAACCAGACTGGCATACTAGGAAAGAAGCAAGTAAAAAGAAAAATCAGAGGAAGTTTGAGCAACTCTGTCTTCAGTTTAAAGACTCCCCAGCGCCAAGGAGGAGCAAGAGATTAACGGACCTGAAAACTAGATTAATTCAGGAGAAAGGTTTGCTTTAAAGTCCCTAATTCTATTTTGATTGCTCACTTTACTTTATGAAGGCTAGGTTCAAAGTCTGTGTTTGTGCCAAGGTTCAAAGTCTGTGTTTTGATTCCTCTTTGTTGAGCTATATATATATATATATATATATATATATATATATATATATACATACATACATACATATATATATATATATATATATATATATATATATATATATATATATATATATATATATATATCTCTCTCTCTCTCTCTCTCTCTCTCTAGCACCACCGTGCATGTCCACCAGTTTCAGGCCGGCGGCCTCTAGGTCGTCGTCCAAAGCTCCGGGAACTCCTTAGGCAGCCCCTCCTGTCACGAAGAGCTTCAAAGAGGCTGTCTCCCCCTCTTCACATGTCCTTTACACCAAACAAATTGAAAAGTTCAGAGGTCTCCCTTGCATACTCTTCTCTAATGAGGAAGTGCATTCCCTGGTTGCTCGGTTTGAATTTGCGCTGGTGGGGAGTTTCTTTGGGAAAAGGCCACCAATGCAAACTCTACGAAGCTGGCTTGAAAAAATTGGTTTCGTTGGGTTCTCTGTTGGCCTCCTTCATCCTACCCATGTTTTGCTCAACTTCTCTTCAGAAAAAGATTATCAAAGGCTCTTTCTTCGCAAGGATTCGAATGTCCAAGGTGCTACAACGAGTATCACTAAGTGGACTACAGATTTTGATCCCTCCAAGGTAACACCAATCATCCCTGTTTGGATTTCCATTAATAATTTGCCAATCCACCTGCATGCCAAACAAGCCCTGATGTCCATTGCCAACATATTTGGTAAACCTCTAAAAATGGACTCTACTACTGAAAGCTTCTCCAGACCTTCTGTGGCTAGGTTCTATGTGGAAATGGACCTATCAAAGCCTCCACAGAATTCTTTCTATGTCAAGAATGGGGATACCCCTCTGTTGTTACAAGCTGAATTTGAAAATCTCCCTGAATTCTGCAAAGTTTGTAGAGGCATCAATAGGCACTCACCTGCCTGCAAGCTCTCCCCTTCTCCAATGGCTAAGATTCCATCCCCAAACAGCTATCAAATAACCAACCCTTCTCAAACTGACTTGGGTAATGTGGGCCCACTGCCCACTTCAACCAAACAACTCCACAACAAAAAACCTGCATCCAATGACCCTACGCCCAGCAACAACACCCACATCCCCACACCCACATGCCAGGCTCCTTCACACAACCAAAACAACAACAAACAGCCAAACCTCAAAAATCCACCACCAAAAGAAAATTCAGCCCCAAACCAACCACTCAAACCAAAACCAACTTTGGACCAACCTCAAACCATAATTATTCCGGATGACCCATCTTCCTCAAACCCCCTGACCCACATGCCATCCCCCAGTTCACAAACCCCCATCAGCACCCTGGCCCCCTCTGATGATCAGGATTCCTTTGAAATCAACTTCCAACAGGATATGTTTTCATCCCTTTTTCAAATCTTTGCTCAAGGGAGAGATGAAAACATTGAAGGAAAGCTTCTTGAGGCTGAACAGACTAACCCCCAACCTGAGGACAGAGGTTACCACTCAGATGGAGGAACCATTTCCAAGAATGGTTTTAAACCTGCAAACAGGAAATCACTTAAATCAACCAACAAACCCATGGATTCAGAAATCAAAAGGAGATCTGCAAGGCTCCAAGAAAAGGTTTCATCTCACAATTCTTTCTATATCCTTCAACAATGAATGCACTTTTCTGGAACATCAGAGGCATTGCCTCAAACCTTCCTAGACTCAGTTTTATTATCAAAGACTTGAACATACACTTTCTTGTTGTTATGGAACCTAAAAGTCCTAGTACCAAACTCGATAAATTCCAACTTAGCCTGGGTTTTGACTCCTCTGTCCATCTCTGTAATAATCAAATCTGGGCTTTCTGGAAATCTGATTTTCTATGCTTGGATAACTTTACCAACCACTCTCAATTGGGGCATCTTGTCTTCAGTAACACTCACCTAGGAACAAGACTGCATATCTCAGCTATATATGGAAGGCACACTAAGGAAGAAAGAAGGGATCTTTGGCACATCATCTCTAACCTCTCAAACAGTACCACAGACCCCTGGATCCTAGGAGGTGACTTTAATGCTATCAGCTCTGTAAACCAACACGAGGGCAAGAGTTCACCATGTATGGTTAGTATTATGGAGTTTGACACTTGCATAACCCAAACGGGTCTTATTGAACCACCTTTTACTGGGTCTTCCTTCACTTGGCAAGGGGTTAGAAGCCTAGGGAAAATTTGAAGGAGACTAGACAGAATTTTCTACAATACCCACTTGGAAAATCTTAGTTGGTCAATAACCTCTGACCACTTGGCCAAAGGAGGCTCTGATCACTACCCCATCCTTTTAAAGATCAAAAAACAAATGGTTTTTCAAGGGCCAATCCCTTTCAAATTTCTCAATTGCTGGACAAATAATGACACTTCTCTCCCCCTCGTCAGAAACAACTGGGAACCCTATAGAGGAGGAGGGATGAGGGGTCTTATGGAGAAGCTGGGAAAGTTGAGGAAGCTTATCCAATCATGGAGTATTAATACCTTTGGGAACATTTTCCAATCTAGAGCCAAACAAGAAGAAGCTCTAAAGGAAGCTGAAAACAAGTTCAATGATAATCCCTCAGAAGACAACAACATAAGGATGCAACAAGCCAGAACAACTCTAAACAAATGCTTGGCCACTGAATACTCCTATTGGAAGAAAAAATCAAATTTGAAGTGGATCAAGGAGGGGGATCTTAACAATAAGTTCTTTTAAGCTTTTGTTAAAAACAAAAGGAACTTCCAAAGAATTGAAAAAATAAAAAACAATGAGAACAGATGGCTCCATGAGTGGGAGGAAATTGCTACTAAAGCCATATCATTTTTTAGCAACCTATTCACCCAAGAAGACACTACACTCTGACCTGACATCCTTGACAACATCCCCCAAACCCTCAATCCAAATGACAACCTTCTCCTTACTGCCCTACCCACCATGGCAGAGGTCAAAGCAGCAGTCTAGGATCTCAGCCCAGACATTTCTCCAGGGCCTGATGGATACACTGGTCACTTTTTCAAGGTCTGTTAGGATATCATCAAAGAAGACATTTGGAAAGCATGCCAAGAATTCTTCTTGGGAATTCCCCCTCCTAAAAACCTATCCACCTCCACCATCATTCTAATATCTAAAGTTGATAACCCTACCAAATTCTCTGAATTTAGACCCATCTGTCTTTCAAACTTCATTGCCAAAATCTTTTCCAGGATCATGGCTACCAGATTGTCATCCTTTCTTCCTAAAATCATCAGTCCTGAACAAGGTGGCTTCTTGAAGGACAGACTCATTCAGGACCAAATCCTAATTACCCAAGAAATGTTTCATGGTCTTTCTAATAAGTGCAGAGGGGGAAATCTGGTTATCAAATTGGACATGTCCAAAGCATTTGACAGAGTCTCTTGAGAATACCTGTTGGAAGTTCTGAGAAGATTTGGTTTTGGTAATCAGATCATCCACCTAATACATAACATTCTCTCCTCTACCACCCTCACTGTTAACATTAATGGGAAAAATACCAAACCCTTCAAGACCTCTAGAGGCTTGAAACAAGGGGATCCTCTATCCCCCTCCTTTTTATCATTGCTTCAGAAGGATTTAGCAGATCTATCAACAAGCTCATCGCCAATAAACAGCTTGAAGGTTACAACATGGGAAGGCATTATCATCCTATTTCTCACTTGGCATATGCTGATGACCTAATCCTTTTCACAAATGACTCAGGATCTAATCTAAAAATTTTTTATAGGTTTTTGGGAAGGTATGAAAGCTGCTCAGGACAGAAGGTGAATCTGGAAAAATGCAATTTTTTTCCCACCCCCTAAAACTCCTCCTCACAAAATCCATTACATGAGCAAAGCCCTAGGTATGAAACATGGCTCTATGCCTTTTAAATACTTAGGTGTTCAGATTTTTAGAGGAATAAACAGAGCCCCATACTTCCATGACATCATTGAGCAATTTAACAACAAGCTGAAGGGTTGGCAGGCAAAGCTTCTCAGCCACAGTGGGAGACTTATCCTCATCAAACACACACTTAACTCTATCCCCCTCCACTCCCTGGCAGTCAACAAACTTCCCAAGTCTATTCTTAATCTCCTTCACAACAAGATGTGCTCTTTCCTATGGGGTAGCAAAGAAGGAAAGGAGAGCTATCACTGGGCTTTTTGGGATAGGATTTGCTTGGATGAAGACAAAGGAGGTCTTGGAGTCAGATCTTTGGACACACTCCAGGAGGCTTTCAGCCTCAAACTTTTGTGGAATTATCATGCCAATGGTTCTATTTGGAGCCAGTTTATGAGAGAGAGAGATATCCTAGAAACAATAACTTCACTCCCAAAATCACAGATTCCACTATATAGAAAAGAATTTGTGCTATACATGAAACAGCTACTAAAATTTATTCTGCAGGAGAGGAAGGAAACTATGTAGAAGATTTTTTCAGGAATCAACAACTATCTCTAAAGGAAGCCTACCAGACTATCCAAGCGCAAGTAGAAGTAGAGACAGTTCAACACATGGACATCATCTGGGAAATGAAGCAAATTACCAAAATTTCCTTCTTCCAGTGGTGGCTATACTTCAATCTGCTACCTTTTCCAATACAACTGAGGAAATTTGGGATCAAAATGCCATCCCAGTGCCCTCTATGCAGAAAGGACAATGACTCAGCCTTTCACACACTATTCTAGTGTTCCTACGCTATGTTTATCTGGTCCTACTTCGAATGGATTTTCAAAATTCCATGGCAGGCAACACATGGGGTAAGATCCTACCTACACAAATGGTGGCAAGAGTGCCATACCAAAACACTTGAAGGATGGATAAAAGGAATTATACATGGCATCATAGTACACCAAATGTGGAAGGAAAGGAACCAACGAATACAGGATGGCAGCAGCACAGAGCCGGGGAGACTACTTCAATAGTGCATCGGGCAACTTCAAGACTGGAACCTAGGTAGGGCTCCCTCCAAAATTAAAACCTTTGGAGCTTGGCGCCTACCAACAGAACTGCTCTCTCTGAATCAATGGTACCCCAGGCCCAAAATTCACCGTTGGAGGAGCACTGAAGACAATGCGCTAAACCTTTCTACAGACGTAGCAATCAATACCTCTTACGCGGTTGGGAGCGCAATTCTTCGCGCTTGGAATGGGAAATTCATCGCAGCAGGAACTTTGATACCAACGTTTTACAAGGAGAAGCAAAGGCGTTGGCATTTGGGCTTAAGTGGGCGGGGCATTTTGGTAATCACATTTGGGCCAACACGAACTCTGAAACTCTATCAAAATCAATCTCTAGGAGCACAAACTCGGGAATCAAAGATGACTTATGGCTTATCATCCATCGAGCCTTTACGCAAGAGGGACACAAACTACATCACGTTTACCGCGAGGGAAACATGGGAGCCCACTGCCTGGCTAAATGGGCCGGCAGACACAATTTTTTTAGTCCTTGTATTTCCCTTAACACTATTCCACAACACGTTTAGGGAGCCATCAAGGCAGATGTATCTTTACCTTTTTTGCGATAATCAATCAATAAAAACCCCCTTTTATTATATATATATATATATATATATATATATATATATATATATATATATATATATATATATATATATATATATATATATATATATATATATATATATATATATATATATATATATATAAGAACACAATGGAGAGCTAAACTCAAAGGCCAAAGCATTCCAAAAGAAGTAAGATGGAGCTGGAGATTGAGATCTCAAGAAAGAGCTTTATCGTTAGTTCTTTTAGGAAGCCACAATCATGACACGTTTTATTATACTTGTTTGTATGATTGAATGCATGTATGTATGTTGATCGCTAGAGTATGTGCGTGGCACATACAGTAGGTGAGACCACGTCAAAATCCCTCATAATATTAAGTTTGTGCCTTCCGACGCCGACTCACTCGTTGATACCAGTTTCGACCTGTCAACGGACACGCCAAAGCGGGACGCCTGGTTTACATTGGTATGACGCGAAATCCGTAACAATGGATACTGAGTACGCCTCGGGCAGGACTTAACTAAGTTAATGTTAAAAGATGAATAACTTAGAGGAACTTGGTTAGGTAAATAAATAAAATAAAATTCATCTAGCCTAGAGTTGTAAAATGTTACAATTGGAAATAGTTCCTACCTGAAATAGTTTAACTATAGGGCAAGATGCAAAGCACAACTATAGTTAGATGAAATAAGGATCTAGGCCCAATATAGGATTTTATTTAGAACAACCTAACAAACCAAGGATTGTAATTGGATCACAATTGGAAATTAGTTCCTACATAATTAGTTTAACTATAGGGCAATATGCAAAGCACAACTATAATTAAATGTAATATGGACCTTGGCCCACTAAGATACCTAATCTTGAATCAACTGGTTACGTACTTGAGGGTAGTTGATTTGTTAAAATAGTGGGAGAGTATTTAGTTAAAGACCTATCTAATTACTTAGATTCTTGATTATAATTATCTTGCAAATTATCTGTAGATGACTAGTAACCACCTAAGGACAAAAGTCGCTCGCAAGTTCCTTAAGAAGGAAAAACTACATGGCAAAAATTTCCTCGTCTGGCGTGCTGATTTGATCGAAGCACTTCGTGCGATTGGAATAGAGTATGTTCTTTATAGGCCAATACCAGAACGTCCAAAGACACCCGTTACAATCATGAGAGACATAAAAATCTATCATGAGCACGTACGCGATGATGGGATTGCTTTTGAAATCATGCTAGCCTCAATGTCAAAGAAGCTCTCGCAGCAACTTGATGGGGTCAATTCATACGATATGATCGTGCGATTAGGAGATGTCTTCATAAATGATGACGAGCATGAGAGATACTTGGCTGCAAAGAACCACTGTGACAACTTGAAGCGAAAAAGGGATGATTCCTCTGCTTCTGGTATGTATGTTATAGAAGTTAACATTTCTACCTCTTCAGCATGGGTACTTGATACGGGATGCGGATCTCATATTTGTACTTCCATGCAGGGACTAAATAAGAGTAGAAAGTTGGCTCCTGGTGAAGTTGAACTTCGTGTTGGCAATGGCGCAAAGGTTGTGGCACAAGCAGTCGGCACATATAGCTTAACTTTACCATCTGGTTTTGTCTTAGAATTGGAGAATTGTTTATTCATTCCTTCAATTAGTAGAAACATAATTTCCATATCATGTCTTGATAAAACTGGTTTTATTGTTTCAATAAAGGACAACTGTTGTCTTATATAAAAAGACAATTCGCTTTATGCTAAAGCTGTTATGATGAGTGGATTATATATTCTAGACTTAGACAAATCAATTTATAACATTTCAACTGAGAGATCCAAAACAAATGAGAAATGCATATCCAAATTACACAAAACTGGTGTATTGGAAACAATTGATTTTGAATCATATGATACATGCGAGTCTTGTTTATTGGGCAAGATGACCAAGACACCATTCACCCATCAAGGTGAGAGGGCTAGTGATCTTCTTGCGCTCATACATACTGATGTATGTGGGCCTTTTAACATTACAGCCCGAGGAGGTTTCTCATATTTCATTACCTTCACTGACGATCTTAGTCGATATGGTTATGTGTTCTTGATGAAACACAAATCGGAATCGTTTGAAATGTTCAAAGAATTTCGAAATGAAGTAGAGAAACAACTAGGGAAAAGTATTAAGACCTTGCGATCTGATCGTGGAGGAGAGTACTTGAGCCATGAGTTCGATGACTATCTAAAAGAGCATGGGATTCTATCTCAACTCACCCCTCCTGGAACGCCACAGTGGAATGGTGTGTCTGAAAGGATAAATCGGACACTGTTGGACATGGTTCGATCCATGATGAGTCATGCGACACTCCCAAACTCGTTTTGGGGATATGCGTTGAACACAGCGATGTACACTCTAAATAGAGTTCCAACTAAGGTAGTAACAGGAACACCATACGAGATATGGACTGGCCGTAGCGCAAAAATATCACACATGAAGATTTGGGGCTGTGAAGCATATGTCAAACGTCTATTGACTTCAGGCAAGCTTGACGCCAAATCCGACAAATGTGTCTTCGTTGGATATCCAAAGGAAACTCGTGGATATTACTTCTATCACCCGACTGACAACAAAGTGTTTGTTGCTCGAACAGGACCCTTTCTAGAAAAGGAATTCCTTTCAAAAGCAGGTGATGGAAGAAAGATAGATCTCGAAGAAATCCAAGACAACGAAGCGGATAACCAACTAGACGAAGAGAGACAGCAAGAGGAGCAAATTGTTGTTCCTCAACCCACCCAAGAAACACAAGCCCTTCAAAGGTCAATGAGAACACGAAATCCACCCGAAAGGTATGGATTTCTCCTAACTGGCAAAGGAGACGTGTTGCTCATAAAGAATGATGAGCCTGAGACCTACCTTGAAGCCATAAGTGGCCCAGAGGCTGAGGAATGGCATCAAGCCATGAAATCTGAAATGGATTCCATGTACACAAACCAAGTATGGACTTTGGTAGATGCACCCACTGGAGTGAAACCCATTGGATGCAAGTGGGTCTTCAAAAAGAAGACTGACATGGATGGGAAGGTACAGACCTTCAAAGCACGATTAGTGCCAAAAGGTTATAAACAAATACATGGTATTGACTATGATGAAACCTTTTCCCCAGTCGTGATGATAAAATCCATTAGGATACTACTTGCTATTGTTAGAATAGGTGCCCTTCACTAGAGGGGGGGGGGGTGAATAGTGAGGCACGAGAATGTTTATAAATTTTCGCGGAATAAAAATTGCAGGGATAAAGTAAAGAGCGGAATAAAAAGGAGTAAAGGGAGCACACCAAGATTATACTGGTTCACCAGCCCGTGTGGCTAGTCTAGTCTCCCGAGAGACTCTCTCGAGCTACACTACTTCCGTTAAGCTTACGGGTGCTTAACAAACCGTTACAACCTGAGAACTCAAGTCCCACGAGCCTCAATACACTTGCTCGGAGATACCGCACTCAAAGACTTCAACCCGAAGGAATATGCCCTTCCTTCGTACAACCAAGGGAACAAACCTCCCTTAAAGTGTTCACAACACTTAACCACTCAAGAACAACTCTCTTAAAGAGTAGAATATGAGTAAACTAATTTAGATCAAGAACACACTCAATTCCTCAAGAAATGGCTCTAAAAAGCTATGTAAAAAGTTTATGGAATGATGCAATGTAAAGCTATGAAATGTGTGAGGAATGGATGTGTAAAGTAGACCCAAGAGACCCCTTTTTATACCCAAAAACAAGGTGCAACGGTTGGTAAAAGATTGGGGTTGATTGGCTTGATTTGTGGAAATCAAATAAAAGTGGATCTACTGAAATCTAGTCCGATAGCGCTGTTCATGTAGTGATGTAGCGACAAAACCGAAACTGAAAGGAAATTTTTACCGATTGCCAGTAGTTTTGTAGCTACAGATCTTCAGATGTAGCTACAACCCCACAAACTGAAAGTTTTTACCTTTCTAAAACAGAATTTATCGGGTTGCCAGTAAACTTTTGTAGCGACAAGTTGTTACTTGTAGCGACAAGTTTTTGGATGACGGGAAGACTGACGTGAGCCAATCTGGCCAAAACATAGATGTTCAAATCTCAACATCGCTGTTCAGACATAGATGTTCAAATCCCAACATCGCTGTCCAGACATCTATGTTCAAGATCCTACATCTATGTTGGGTCTGGTCGCCAGAACCATGGTTTGACAGCCAACGCCGAAAACCGATGTCAAAAACCAAAGTTCTCCAAAATGAAAACCAAGTGTTGGAAAATCTTATATAATGTATTTAATATAGAAAAGAAGTATAAAAACTTAAAAACCACTTCATTAAGGTAAAAATCACGGCTAGCCAAGTTTATGCCGTTTCACATGGTTTTCAGCAAAAGACCAAAAACGAAAGGTGGTTTTTAACATGTTTTTGTTGGAGAACCATTTTGATATGTCCAGAAGTAAAAACCAATCATAAAATATTAAAAACCACTTGATTGATTTGGACGCCAAAAACCAACGCCGATAACCAGCGCCGAATGCCGATAACCAACGCCGAAAAAACAAAGGTTATGGTTTTTGAAAAATAATGATTTTGAAAACCTTTTAATGTGTCCAGAAGCTTAAACCAAGGATAAAAACCCAAAAACCATTTGGTTAAAATCAATGCCAATAACCAATGCCGAAAACGAACGCCATAGCCAAACGCCGATAACCGATGGTTATGGTTTTGGTTAAGCAAGAACCATGGGTTTTAGAAACTTAAAAACCATTTATGAAAACACTCATTTGATGCATGAAAAACATATTTTGTTTTGAGCCATGACGTAGAGAAATTGAATGAGCTTGTTACAATAAAAACCTAAGTATTAAGAATACGTCTTAAAAGCACCAATGTCGCCATCTTTAGACATCTAAGCTACAACAATCAATCTATGGATTGGAGCAAGCCTCACGGAGTTGGAATATTCGTTTCCATGAGACCATAACTAGTTATGGTTTTCAAAGAAATGAAGATGAATCTTGTGTATACAAGAAGGTTAGTGGGAGCACCATAGTCTTTCTTGTTCTATATGTTGATGACATATTGTTGATGGGAAATGATGTTCATACTCTATCGTTTGTCAAGACTTGGTTGAGTAAGAACTTCTCCATGAAAGACTTAGGTGATGCAAGCTATGCTCTTGGAATTAGGATCTATAGAGATAGATTTAGAAAGCTGATTGGCTTAAGTCAAAGTACATACATTAACAAGATTCTCAAACGATTTAATATGAATGAATCTAAGAGAGGGAACTTGCCAGTGATCCAATGAGTTAGTCTTTCCAAGACTCAAGGACCTTCCACAGAGGAAAAAAAGAAGCGCATGGAAAATGTTTCATACGCATCTGCCATTGGATCAATCATGTACGCCATGATATGTACAAGACCTGACGTTGCCTATGCACTGAGTATCACAAGTAGATACCAATCCAATCCTGGAGATAGTCATTGGATGGCAGTGAAGACTATCCTTAAGTACTTACGAAAAACTAAGGATGCCTTTCTAGTCTTTGGCGAACAGGAAGAGCTCAGAGTAATTGGTTACACTGATGCAAGCTTCCAAACGGACAGGGATGACTTTAAGTCAAGGCAGGCTATGTTTATTGTCTAAACGGTGGAGCGGTTAGCTGGAAGAGTTACAAACAATCTATCTGTGTGTGTGTGTGTGTGTATCTATGTGTGTGTGTGTATGGCCACCCCACTTGTACTTTTCTTTCCTTTTTCTCCATTAATAATAAATTTCCTTTCATTTAAATATATATATATATATATAGACACACATATATATACATACATATATATATATACATACATACATATGTATGTATGTATATATATGTGTGTCTATATATATATATATATATATATATATATATATATATATATATATATATATATATATATATATATATATATATATATATAAAAGGATCCCCCCTGGTGAGATGGTCTAAACCTTAAACGGGGATCCTTACGACCCGAGTTCAATCCCCAGAGAGGGCGACTTTGGGGGAATTTTAGAAAAGTTAAGCGTGCTGCTGCTGGAGTAATGAGAGGATGGGTGACCCCTTGGGAAGGCTACCAGGAGTGGCTCTATAGTGGGCTTCCTACCTCGGCGGTTAACGGGCCCCGGGATGGACACGAGGTTAACGGGCCTCGGCCCCCCTGCTTCTAAGAGATCCCTAAAAAATATATATATATATATATTATATATATATATATATTATATATATATATATATATATATTATATATATATATATATATATATATATATATATATATATATATATATATATGGAGACCTTCTCTCTAGATCTGCTCTGGCGATAATGGCGATTCCCGATCGAATCTCCTCTGCAAGCTGCATTTCGCCATGGATACACTACAAGAAAATTGGGATTTAGCCGCATTTAATTTGCCACACTTGACTAAGTGTGGTAACAAAATTTAACACTTTAAGATTCCCCACATTTATAAGAGTTGTTATAAGTTAATTCATGTACCCACATAATTAAGTGTGCCGAGTTAATTAAATTTAATTAAATTAAAAAACATTTGCACTCCAATTCATATTTAAAAATATAGCACATATTAGCCCACCTCAAAGTTGAATTCTTACCCACCTTTTCCATCCATTCCGATTAATTCACTTCTTTTTTTCATCCCTACCACCTAAATTGAGAAAACTCAAAATCGACATTCAACATCCATTTCGTTTCCTGAGAAAGGCGATGACCACAAAATTGCATCTTCTTTCGATCTTCTTCTTCATTTCCTGAGACGCGAGAACACAACAAAGGGAAGAAGACGACTTTCTGAAAACGCGAGAACACAACAAAGGGAAGAAGACGACTTCAGATCTAGAGTTTGAAACCCTAGCACCCGTCCATGGATCTCCAAGCGCTCTAGAGAAAGGCGATATTCTAGAGAAGCTACCACCGTCGAAAAGCTACAGTAACAAAGCCGAATGACATCCAATGGCCTTTTCAAGGGTAAAGTCTTCAAATCCAAAGTTTTTCTTCACTATCTTCTTTGTTTATGTGTTGATTTCGTGTTAATTGTTCAATTTTAGTAGTATTGTGAACTTCATTGGGATTGAATAGATCTAAATTTTTTAAATCCTGTTAAATCATTTATTTTATATCCATTTTGAATTTAATACATTCTATGGCTGTGATATGTTTTTTTACAATCAAGCAAAATTTGATATTTTAGTATTTAATTAATAATATTGAGGCTTAACTGTGAATCCTTGGTTTAGATTAGATTTGTTCAATCTAAAGATTTGAATTTTGCATTTTATATTAAATTATTCCTGTAATTTGATGTTTGGGTGTTTAAAGAAAATATTATCACTGGTTTTCATGATTGAAATTTAATACGAGTATGTTTGAATTTATTTGTTAGGTTTTTGTTTTTTTGCTTTATTTCTAGAAGGGAATATTCAATCTGTTTATGTGAATCCAAGGGGTGAAACTAAAATATTTTATCTCTTTCTAGACCATCTGCGCTATATATGGTTGTATGTGAATTGTTCTCCAAGGGCGGAGAGGACGTCCGGTCGAGGTATTTCGTTTGATGCATGTGTTACTGTTTTCTTTTTTATAGCTTGAAATTAGGAGTGTGAAGTATGTTTTGGATGGAGGAAGTACTACTCAATTGACATTACAGATGCAATTCTGTTATATTATGTTTCCCTTTTTCCATGCACAGCTTCTTGTGTTTAGTTTTTGGAAGAAAATGCTTAAGACTGGTATTAATTTGAGAGTGCTAAGGAATTTTGGATTCCTCCAATTAAAAAAAAATTCTTTGTTAGTTAGTAATACTAAAAAAATTTCTTGATGGGGTGAAGAATACTTGTGCACCACCACCTAGGAAGATTATTGTGCAACGATGTCTCCGTGATATGGGGGTTTTGAAAATTTTGTAGGTACCGATGCTGCACATGAACTCCCCACTTTTGATCTTTTACTTTCTTCATTTCCCGTGACTAAAGATTTGGGTTATATTAGGCCACACCGACAAAGAAGGTTCAACCATCTGTACCTGTAATTCGAATATGTACTGCTGTGGTTGTTGAGGTGCTGGGCTCCCTAATGACTATTGGCCGATATGTTCTGAATGACCAAGACTTTTGGCTTGTGTGCTAAGTATCTATTTTTTTTTGTTTATGCATTGTTTCCCAGTGGTTGATAGTTGGCTTACATATTTTACTCTATATTTTAACCATATTAGTAAATCTGATTCCTTAACTAAAATTTTAAGTTTAACGTCATGCTCTTATTTGAACTTTCCTTCTCCAATTGCAAGCTATGGAATTACTTCCAAAGAAGAGCATGGACATTCTGAATGAGATCAGGTAGTGCTTTCTAGCCTTTGTATTTATATAGATACAAATAAATGAGTCTATTCATAATTATTTCAGTTAATTTCTGCCATATCTAACTTTTTGATACTACTTGGTTTTTAAAAGGGATGTTCCTGAAATTCTCAGAGGTTTGACAGAATAGTTCAAGATTGATCTAGCAAACTTGTTATTAGGATTTCGGATGTTTACAATTTGTTGGTCACTGTTATTTTTCGTTCAGTAGCATTTAGCTAGGGCTGCAAAATCCTCTTTTAGAGTATCGTGTATGTGCAAAAGCGCTTGGTTACTATTTGAGTTATTTTTCTTATAGCCTATTAGCTCAGTGGTAGAGTGTCGTGTGCAAAAGTGCACGGAGATGTGGGTTCAAGTCTCACATAGGCTTTTTATGAATTTAAAATATTTAAAATGTTGATATTTTTGTGTGATGTATATATATATATATAGTGTTTTAATTTTTTTCAAACAAGTAAAAATTACCGCATTTTCGTGTGTGGTGCATTAGAAACACATATAAAAGTGGCAAATTAAAATATTAACAACACTTGCAAGTGTGGTTAACGTATTCATTTGCCGCACTTAATATAAGTGTGGTAAAAATTTCCCCACAGAGCCAGCCGCCACACTTAGTACATGTGCGGCGAACGCTCTCTCCCACACTTATATGTGTGGAGAATAGCAATTTTAAGTGTGGCAAAATACGGACTTTCTTGTAGTGATATCTCTTTCAGAGAGATCGAAGCATCTGGGAACTTCAAACCAGCATCTCGATTTAAAGGGTCACCATCAGTTTCTTTTACTGATGAAGAGATTAAAAGGTTGGCTGTGCGATTTAACCTAGCATTGGTTGGACGTTTCCGCAAAGGTAGACCAAATCTAGCTACAATTCGTCAGGTATTTGAAAAAATTGGATATGAAGCTTCGTTTACTGTCTCCTTGCTAGATGAACAGCACATTTTGATTACCTTCGTTTCATACAATGATTTTCTGCGGTGTCTTCTATGTAAGAATTGGAAGATCAATGGTTATTCCTTAAATGTATTTAGATGGACTCCTGAATTTGATCCCACTGTTGAATCCCCATTGCTACCCGTCTGGATAGGAATGGAAGGTCTACCAATTCACATATTTGATTCTTCTGCTCTTTACTCCATTGCCAAATTGATTGGGAAACCATTAAAGGCAGACAATGCTACAATCCATTTAACTAGACCATCAGTAGCTCGTGTTTGTGTGGAACTGGACTTATCCAAGGAACTGCCAACCTCTGTGTGGATTCACCTAGGGAAGCTTTCTTTTCTACAACCCATCCATTATGAAGACCTTCCTGCCTTCTGCACATCATGTAAGAAATATGGTCACAAAAACTGCAAAAAATCACACTCCTCCTCAAGATGGATCCAAAGGGAGGTCAAGACAGATGCTAAGGCCTCATCAAAAGAAACTGTAGATGTCAAGGGTACTGAAATTCAGCCCCATTTAGTTACTGCCCAATTGATCTTAGAATCAGAAGAAGCTGAAAATAATGCTCAGTTGGGTGTAGACACTGATATTGAACCTGCAGTTGTCCCTGATGAGGATACTACTGAAGCAACTAATGAAGCCCAAGTTGCTACTGAAATTCCAAATGAAGCCGAAGCCATCGAGGAAATGGAAGGAACCCATTTTGGTGGAACCCATTCTACAACTACTAATGAAGTTGAAGGAGCCAAAACCATTGATGAAAGAGTCAAAGCCATTGATGAAGGAACCGGTTCTGCAGCTAGAACTGTTATTACGGAAGGAACCCATTCTGCAGCTCCTATTGAAGTTGAAGGAGCCAAAGCCATTGATGAAGCCAGTTTTGCATCAAAAATTGCTACTGAAGCTGTTACTAAAGGAACCCAAGATTTTGAAAAATATTCTAGGAATACACTGCCCAGCGTTACAGGCTTTGAAAAACTGCCACAACAATCTATTGCCAACGAAAATCTGATTTCGAATGATATTTCCACAATAAGCAATGCTACACCTGAACTCTCAAGCAACAAGGTGATCAATGATGACACAAAAGCATCTACAGAAAGCCCACTGGAAGAAACACCAGACCCTCAAAGACTTCACTTGAAAAATAAAGACTTGCCACCAACAAATCTCGATCCACCAATAGAAGAATTCCCGCAAGATAAGCTCCTTTATCCAGAAATCGAAAATGATCCACGATACAAAGAGGTCTTAGAGAATATGCGAAGGAATAACCCCGGAAGATACGGGAACATGTCTCTTAACCAAATTGATGACTTTATTGAAAAAAGATCTTCTCCTCATCAATTTAACTCTAAAGGGACCTCCAACCTTAACCTTGATGACTTCCAGGAAGTCCACCACAAAAGCACAAAGAACAGAAGCAAGAGACCTTCTAACCCACGAACAGTAACAACAAGGAACTACGATCCCACTCTCGAAGTTGGAATAGTTAGCCTTGTTCCAAAGTACTGGCCAAGCAGGAAAACCACAACCATGGAACGCATCATCACAACAAAAAGCTACACAGGCCAATTTTGGTATGTAGGCCCTGTCGGTCCAATTGGAAAAGACGGGAAAAGGCCAAAAAAAGTCATGCCTAAAAACAGGACATTCGATGAACACCCGGGCTTCATAATCTGGGAATGATCAGTTTCATGCACTTTTCTTTTCGCGTAGTTTCTTTTCTTCCAGTTATTTTCTTTCCCTAGGGGTTTTGGCCTAGTCCCCCCCTATTGTACTCGCCTTTTTTTCAATAAAAATTTATATATATATATATATATATATATATATATATATATATATATATATATATATATATATATATATATATATAGTTCCCCTTGTAGAGATGGTCACAAGGTTGATTGGCGAACCACATCACTCGGGTTCGATCCCTAGAAGATGCACATTTGGAGGAATTTTAAGGAGTTAAGCGTGCTGGCATGGGAGTAGCAAAAATAATGGGTGACCCCCTGGGAAGTAGATTTGGGCTTATGGGGTTGGGCTTTATATTGGGCTTACTTTGGGCTTTCTATAGTGGGCTATTTACCTCGGGTGATAATGGGCCCCAGGCTATCTACCTCGGGTTTATTCTGATTTATTGATGTCATTTTTAAACAGTTCTTTGAGTCATACTAACAGGAGTGAGTGGGACGTTCTACTAACGTCACCATTTACGTTATCGGCGTCACCAATGCCTACTACTTAGAATTTGTAACGAGCCAGAAACCCTTCAACGCTGAATTGCCTAGTGACAACCACATATCCACATGTCGATGTTGTAACTTCTTTTAGGTCTGCTTCTTTCGGTTCATCGTGTCAACAAGGTACGTCGACGCGTAACATATTTCTAGATAGATCATTCCTCAAGTTCTTTTGGTTTGTATCCAGCAACATCATTACACTATGATTTGCTGGTAGAAAGTACTGCTTTCTTTAATATTCAAACAAGTTCTTTTTGCCCTTTATACGGTCATTCTCGTTTGATACCAAAATAAGACTACTCCCTCATCCATCAAGGTCTGTAGCCCCTTCAGAATTTGGTTATCCATTTCGGTGATCAAATAAGATAATCGAATATCAGACAAGATATGATACTCTATGTACATTGTTACGCTATCTTCTTTTGTTATCTAACGTCTCATTGTCAGAGTTCATACTAACGTTCAACTTATAGTAAGTAGGTTCCATCTACAGGATGTGAATTCATATCTTAGACTATAGTATTTCAGTATGCACAATAGTCAATAATTCACAGCTCAACACAGACATTCCAACAGTCAACTTGACACAAACATTAAGGCAATCATCTTTCTACAATATTTGAGCAATTAGCTCAGCATGACTATTCGAATAATCGGTTCAGTTCAAACAATTTGAGCAATCAGCTCCACACAAACAGTTAGTCAATAAGACAATAACTTATTACCTTTCGGGGGGCAGAGATGACGTGGAGGATACAGATGCTGTACTTGGGAATATCATTTTGTCATTGCTAATATAATCAAAATAATATTAATTTCACTTATTTCTTTCCAAAATAGTAATTGCAATGGTCCAAAGACCAATTTTAAAACCATATGCTCCGATACCAAAATGTAACACCCCAACCCGCGTAACCCGAATAAATAGGTTAGCGAACCGGGTTGCTACTAGATTGGTATCCACATACAATATTTCTCAATAAATAAAAACATTTAATTTAAAACTAAATAATACAAAACCATTTAAATACATATCGGAGTTTATACAAACAGTGCAGAAGCTTAATAATTTACTCAAACATTTTTAAATCCCTGCATCCATACATCTCCTCCGTCCTACTGCCCTCTAGGATGTATTTCAAGGTCAACCCCTCCATGATTACCTACGTGTAATAAGGGGAAAAAGGCTACACGCTCAACAACAAAGCTGAGTGAGAAATATCTAACAGTTTGAACATACACACATGCGAATCCACTAATTCATAATCATAACATTATATCATGCACATAGGTTTAATATCATGCAGTTCACATAAACAATTCATCATATAATTTACCTGGCACCTGCCTTTTTCCATTCTTCATCTGTGCTGGAACTCTACACTAGACCTAAGGACATACTACTTTTTTAGGAGTCATGATTGTTCCCTCTGGATCAGCGGATCATGCTCAACCAACGAGGGAGTTCTCACGGTTGGTGGATCACCAAGAACTTGTCCCTATTAATTATACTAAGCTAGTCTAAGGACTATAACTATACTGTATGGGAGACATGAGGGTTCCCATTGGATCAGCGGGTCATGCTTAACCAACGAAGGAGTTCTCCGTTGGGTGGGTGGAATCCCCACATGATGGATCACCAGGCAGTTCAAGGATACCCGTACGTACGTTTTTACCTAGTTCAACTTAACCATTGGAGCCCAGCAGGCGTCCACCTGGTTTATACATTGACTTTCCTAATAGCAGTACTTGAGTCAGTCTTAGAGTTCCTCTAGGTAGACTTACATTGGCTCATGGGGTTGGATTAACACCCATGTAACCTGTGCTTCGTGTGCTGGATCAGCCTGCTCTTATTATTAAATTCGAGGTTGGATCACTAGAATAATGTCAATTCACATAAGTGTTGGATCAACAGAGAGCAATCACAATCATAACACATAGCGGCCTAGAATCGGGTATTGACAGCCAAACTTGCCGTTATACAACACATAAGGTCTCAGAATCAATCCTTGACGAAAACACACATCGACACACCCGACATCAGGTACCAGACGGTACCCTTCACGAAACGGGGTACCGTCCTCACGGTACCTGGGTACTGGTCCTACGGTACTGGGGTACCGTCCGAGCTAACTAGACCCTTCTGGTAGGACTGCCACGGTAGCCGTCTACCGACCGGGCGGTAGGGCCTACCGTTCGTCCGGTACCTAAGTACCGTATGGTCACAACTACCGGCAGAGGTGAAAGAAGTGATAGTGTATGCTGGTAGCACGGTACCGTCCCAGCGATACCTCCTACCGTCTAACACAAGAAATTCTAGCTTTTTACCTGTTTCGTTTTCCAGCGCCAAACCAACAGAAATCTCATAGTAGTATACACCAATGAGTACATATTACCATTCTAAATATTATCACGCACGTTATTTCATCAATCAGCACCTAAGTCATGCATACTACCCTTTTCAATCGGCATAGTCCCCCAAACCACCATCAAACAGTTCAGTCACATAATTCACGCAGATCAATCACAATAATAACTATAAACGGAATTTCAAACATATATGTGTATTCTAGTGCTAGATGCCCACGTACTCACCTCGATACGATTTGGTTCAATCCAAAAGAGGGAGTCGCCTGTGTACCGTCATCGGGGTCGGTCGTCAGGTTGCCACGGCACCATCGCCACTGCCGTCCGAACATATTCACTGTCCGAACTCAGCCTGCTGCCCCAATTTAGTGCGATCCGGATGCTGCTGCCATAGGACCCCTCGCGGGACTACTACCGCCGTTAACGAAGGTCGCTAGAAAACATTAGAGTCAATTCTATCGCCGGTTCAATTGCTACAAACTGGAATTACTTGTTGCCCGAACTCTGTCGCCGATGCGCGGAGGTCGTTGATTCACCCACCAGGTCACCACCATCGCAGACCTCGCCGGGGCAGAGAGAGAGGTTCCCGAAGGGGACTGTTTGTGCTGCTCGCTAGGGGGTGAGGTCGCTGCTATAAGGTGGCCGCGTCGCCTGGACCCGCCATTGTGCTAGAGTTCGTCGCTGGATTTTTGCTGGATTGGAGGTCGTCGCTACTCTCGCCAGAAATCCCACAGCGTCACCGCTACCTTGTCCCAGTCAGGGATTCGAGTTTCCTCTCCTGCGGTTGCGTCGCTGGGTCGGAGAAAGGGGCACGTGGCGGCGACTATCGTCAATCAGAAAGATAAGGAGCAGAGAGTGAGGCGGCGATAGATTAAAGAAGAAGAAGAACAGTGTTGCGGCTTGGAGGCGAGAAAATGTATTTATGTACCTAGGGTTTTGAACTTCGTATTTTAAAATAATGTGTGTGAGTAAAACATACTTTCCGGGCCAACATGCTCCGAATTGAGATCCGTTCCTGTCGTTGGATTTGATTCGTCAATCCCTACCCAACGATATAACTTTTATATTCAGTTGACAAACATTTATACGTTCCACCAGGTCCATCTTAATTCTTTCGAAAAATTGGTACTGATCAGTCCTTTAATTTAAATCTTTACAAATATAATCAGATTAGTCACATTACATTGAGACAATTAGAATCTCTAAAATATGTTTTAATTCTTTAAAAGAATAGATTTTTGTAAATAAATAATTATATTTATTTAATTATTGATAAACTACTAGACCAGTTTCTAGGGCGTTACAAGCACGGTCGACTGCCGTGTCAAACGGTCGACCGTCTTGAGCCTAGTAGCTCAATTAATGCATGATTATATATTCATATTGTTTACAAATTGTTCATATCATATGATTCATTTCATCATTCATATTGAAGCATATCACATCATATGCATGCGTAAGAGATCATGCCTCGTGCGTCTCTTATAGCGTGATTGTGCGGGACTTATTAGTCTGACATCACACGTTCGGGCTTAGTGTACGTACATGGTATTAAGGCATTTCGTGAGTTTGTCGTACCAACTAGGCGAATCTCATAGCGCAAGGGTCGTCCTTGCACGTTAGTTTCATGCATCATGTTATCATCATCAAGTACAATTATATTGATTATATATTAGCCATCATGTAATCATCATCAAGAACAATCATATTGATCATATGTGCCATCATGTGACCATCAACAAGAACAACCATATTGATTATATGTGTCATCATATAATCATCATCAAGCATAATCATATTGATTAAATGTCCCATCATGTTATCATCATCAATAATTTATCATTATGAACCATCAACTTGATCATATGATATAATGTGCCATATCATGAATATTATTATACATTTTTGTGGACGTATATATACGTATACCTATATGCCTGTGAATTATTCTACAATTCTAGCGTGGTACCACTCAGCGGTTTTGATGAGCATGTAGTTTGTATTTTTCATTGACTACATGTAGGTAACAAGAAGATAATGACGGAACCACTCCCGGATGGCAATGAGTTGGAGGAGATGTAGGGATTGCAGGAAAATGTTTGATCATCATGATTTTAAATGTGTCATATTTTGATTATTGTTGTATTTTTGTGTTACTCTGTAAATATTTTTAATGGGTCGCGATCTAGAGTCTGTAAATTTAACATTTATAAGTAATTGTCATTTTCAAATGTCAAGCGAAATTTTTATTAAACTCCGGTTTCACCTTAATACGTGTAATTCCGGGTTATACGGATTATGGTTTTACAGAACTAGTCGATCTTCAAACAGCGGAAATCTGCTTCTGCGAGATTCAGTCGCCGCTCCTTGATTAGGACTAATTTTGGTCCAGTCGGGGTACACCTTTTGGTCCTACTTTCTCTGAATTGAATTCCGTTTTCACCGTTGCGATCAGACAGTCGAATTCTATCCAACGATATAATTTTTATATTTATTTGGAATACTTTTCACAGGTCATATTTTTGGGTGTTGGACATTGATAGAGTCAAAATTGGTTTAATTGACCTTTATTCAAAAAAGTTCTCACATTTAATTAATATCATTTGTTCTAATGATTTATTTCAATAAATCATTTCAAAGTTCACATCATAAACAATTTCTTTATTTTTTCTTCATTTGGGTCTGTACTCAGGTTCCCAATGAAGACCACACAAATAGTCAACATATTGGATTTATCTCTATGAGATTTATCCTGATTGTGATATATGATATCAAATTAAAACACCTTTTATCTCGGCCTAAAGCCCAACAATAATTTATTTTAATCAAAACAAAATTGATTAATTGATTAATTGTTCATTAATAATTCTAGGGTATGTGTTGGGGCGTTACATTTCTCCCCCCTTAAAGGAATTTCGTCCTCGAAATTCTTCTAAGGTTCACAATCAACATCTTGTTTTATTCATGACCGCGTCTTGTTCACAAGGTTACGTCGTTATCTTACAGATACATATTCTCAATCCGTTGATGTCACCAAACTCGTTCAACCTTTGAGAGATTAACAATCTTCGATCAAGGCATTCACTGATCCTTTGCTATTGATGACAAAAGTTTCTTCATAGTGTAGAGTTGGTCAACAGAATTCTTTTCTCGATTGAAAAGTTCTTCAATAGCCTTTGTAATAAGGTTCACCATAGGCATAGTTGGGAATTTGGATTTTATTTCAATTCATACGTCGTAACGTAATCTTTCAAGTTACTCAAGGGGTCGTTGTCTTAGGGCATTAGACTTTTTGTCTCGAATTTGTACGTATTTCACGACAGTGAATCTAACTATTCATAAGTCTCGATATGTCATATCGTCAGCAGATTGTAGTATTGGCGAGTACGTCATTGTCATAAGTAAATCAAAGCGAATCCACTTTTCTGTACGTATTTTGGCTGGTGATAATTACCTTTTACATCAATGGTCAGGTTTCAGAGGCTATATATTTCACGATTGTGGCAAAAGCATCTTATATCCTCACATTATGGAAGGAACGTCTCGAACACTTCATTACACCATAAAATCAATTGGTCTACGTGGTATTCATGCTCTTGGTGGAAATCTAAGATTCATGGGTATGGCATTTGAATTAGGAAGGAAATTATTACAACGAAGAATTTGACTTACAAGGAGCTGTTGCTTCAACAGTCTATAACAATGGTGGTATAGTCAGAGGTTTCATACCAGGGCATATAGCATCACGAGGGGTCTACGGTCCAATAATTAATGTATGGTGTAGAGTACACAGTTTCCAGTACCTATTGTAAGTACTTCGAGATGAATCATGTTGTGGAGGCTTTCATCGTACTTCCCTAAGGAGTTGATACTATCGAAGGTTTGTTCAACTTAATCTCATGGGCATCTAAAGGGTTGCACAGCAGACCCATTGGTCTCTTAAATATTGACGATTATTTCAATAACCTAATCAAATTTCTAGATGATGCGGTGAGACAGAACTCATGGCTTCCAGTCAGAGAAAACTTTTTATTTCTTCTTTCTTTATTGATGAGCTTTTAGACAAACTAGAGTTTGCTAAAGCTTTTCTGGGTTCTGGGGCTAGTTATGATGAGTTTGCAAATCCTGGAAGATTAGACTTAGAGTTGCATTTGTAATGTCTTTTTCGTAAACCAAGTTGTATTTGTGTTGAAATAATATTGTCCATGAACATTATAAGTTAGCCATAAATATTGTTCTAAGCTGCATGGCAAGTTCAAGTTAGAAGAATATCTATTTCCAACATCAGAATGTATCATGAAAATATCAAACATTTTATTCATCCTTCAATCATACACTGTTGGTGTCACTGTTGCACGTCTTGTTTGTATTGTAATCACGTTGCAATCTCTCACGTCAATAGGGTATATGGACAAGACAATGATTTGTCTTGTCAGCATCACTTTATTTCGTTAGATCGGACTATGCTAAGTTCATTTTTTTGTTATTTTATTCTACATATTTTAAGCATTATTGCACGGAAATAGTAATAAATTTACCCATTAAAAGTGTCTATTAGTGACAAAACTTATGTTTTGTCTCAAAAAGAATAAAATACGAGCTCCAATTTAAATTAAGTATATTTTTCAATTTTATGTCTCAAATTGGAGAAAAAGTTTCAGATTTTTAAGATCACAATACTTCGGAGGTAGAACTCAGTGTCCGGGAGTCAAACGGAACATTTCGAGCCCAAATTCACAAGGAATTGCGATTGGAGGTGGATTGGGCACATGATTCGGGTCTTGGGCATCCAAAGTTGGACGCCCGGGGTAGTTGGACACCCAAGAAATTAAACCACAGCTTACACGGGAATGACACGCGGCAACCAGCGACTCGACGGAACACGTGTTGGTTGTACGGGCATCCAAAGTTGGACGCCCAGAAAGTTGGACGCTTGTAGTTCGTAGCCTATAAATACAGCGCGGATTCTCAATCATTTCACACCATTCTACACCCCATTTTCAGGTTTCCTCTTCCATTTTGCTCCATATTAGTTGTATATTAGTTTCAGTAATAGTTTTTAAGTATTTTCGGAGGATTTGACTCCAGATCTGTTCTGTTCCGCTTGTACGAAAGCTGTAAGTTTTCCTTATTTAATAAAATGCTGTTTTAATTTATGTTTGCATAGTATGAGTTAAGGTCCGGATCTCTGGGTCCGGACTAGTTTGGTTGTATATTTTGAATGTTAAATTAATATTTGAATGGTTAGTCAATTGTTCTTGCCTTATTTAGTTAATTAATCTCAAAAGATTTAATTAGCTATTTATTGAGAAAATATTGTATGCCAAAGGGCTATGATATTCAAGTGCAACGGATTAAGTACAAATCTAGAAATGGATGAGTAATAATAGAAATATTATTATTCCAATTGTTAATTAAAGGGAGAAAGACCAAAGTAGGACTAAAACATTGAAAATATACCAAAATAGGACTTCCATGTTTTTATTCCCGAAATAGGACTTACATTACCAAACATGGTCATATACATTACCAAGAAAGTATAGTAATTTGCACATGTACACTGTCACATTACCATAATGCAAAGTCACATTACCACAGTGCAAAGTCCTATTCCGGGAAAAAAAACATGAAAGTCCTATTTTGGTATTTTTCTCTATGTTATAGTCCTATTTAGGATGATTTCTATTAATTAAATATGATAAAATAGATCCAAATGATGTCCTGACCCTAAGTTCAGATTTATACTTATACTATGTAAAATTAAATTATTATTTTTACTCTGCTCTTTTTATAATCGTTCCGAGAAGACTTTCATAAATCAATCCTAACCTTCGCCTAGTTAGAGTAATTAGAATAATTCCCTTCGTCCACTTCTCGAGAGACACAACACTCGGAGAGAAAACTAACCCTTTATTGGGAAGGTTTACTACCCGAAAAAACTACGATCATCATACTACAACAATGTTTTTGACAATAAGCAATAACTCAGTAGCTAGCTGTTTCATGAAAAGTCATCAGTTCATTCAACAAGGTTGACCTGTTAGGTTCTTTGATCGAACAAATCATCAACACATAGTAAACGGTAGCAATTCTTGATCGTCAGTTTGTCCGTCTCTCTTAACAGGGATGTGATAGTACCCTGACCCTAAGTCAATCTTATAAAATTTTTTTGTGTATTTTTATATAATTATCATTCTAATTCTTGTTGTTATAAATAACTAATATTTTTGTTGTTGTTGTTGTTGTTATTATTATTATTATTATTATTATTATTATTATTATTATTATTATTATTATTATTATTATTGTTATTATTATTATTATTATATCAAAATGTTGTTATTTTTCATACACAAAAAAAACTATTTTTGAGAAAAAATGTATTTAGAATATAAAATTAGAATAAATATCAAAATGTTAAATATTTAAAAGTTATTGTGGGTACGCTACACGTCACTTTATTTATTCAATATTTATCATAAAATAATATATTTGTAATTATAATTTAAATACTACAAGACTTTGTTTTAAATATCAGACATGCCACTTAATGTAATCAAATTTTGAGAAAAAATATTGTTATTTTTCATACACAAAAAACACTATTTTTGAGAAAAAATTTATTTAGAATATAAAATTAGAATAAATATCAAAATGTTAAATATTTAAAAGTTATTGTGGGTACGCTACACGTCACTTTATTTATTCAATATTTATCATAAAATAATATATTTGTAATTATACTTTAAATACTACAAGACTTTGTTTTAAATATCAGACATGCCACTTAATGTAATCAAATTTATTTTTTCTTTAATGAATGATTTTTTTCATTGTAACCCTACTTTGGAATAAAGACATAGAACTTTTTTTTTACATTTTTTATGTTTTATTTCTATAGAGACAGCGAACAATGGAAGATATGTCCAAGGTGATGTTGTTTGATGAACAAACTAAAGATGCAATGAAGCAGTTTATAGATGAAATAATAGCAGTTAATATTCTATAATGTAGTTAAACTTAATTAAAGATACTAAATACGGAGTGTAGTTTTTACGATGTGACTGTTGAAAATGATTGGATTATTTGCATTCATATGCACAATATTTAACATATTAGAGACAATAAAAAGTAGATCAAATAAATGAAAGTATAACTTTTTTTGTTCGTTGTATTTTAATTATTGGTGATATTATTTTTTATCTGAATTTGTTTTTTACACTTTTTCAATCAGTTTTTCTTTTTCAAGATGTAGTTCTCTCTTGGTTTTCATAATGTAGTACTCCCCCACCCCATTTAATTATTATATTTTAGATTAAAATATTGATGTTTTACTTATATAAATTTTGATTTAAAAAATATTTTATGTAACTATTTTATGCATAGTTTTTCTAAGTAGTTTAAAATATTGATGATTTCCTATTTTATCTTGTAGATTAATATACAAAAAATGGTATTATTCATGATAAAAAGTTGAAGAAAAAATAATAATCAGTGTCAATCATAAAAATAGTGAGATGATAAAATGAAATAATTTATAAACTATAATTATGAACATAATAGGTGTAATAATAATAATATGTCATTTTTAGAATAGTTGGTCGGTAAGGAGAATGAGTTTGAAGAAAATGAAAATAGTTGGAAGAAACTGAAAGGAACTTGAAAAAACTAGAAAGAAGTGGATTAAACTGGAAGAAACTAGGAGAACTATAAGAAACTGGGCGAAACTTAAAAGAACAGGAAGGAACTGGAAATAACACGAAGTTAAGAGTTCAAGCCCTAAAGAACAGGCTCTAAACTTGGAATGGTACCCAAAGAGCGCGAAAATAATATTTGATAATTATGGACTAAATATGAAAAATTTACAATTATAAAAAACTGTTTAGTGAATTTACTCTTTTTAAACCACTTTTAATACATAAATTAATGAATAAAAAAAGTGTATGATTGAAGTTTAAATATAAAAAGTCGAAATTTGTACATCATTAAAAATAATTTATCAAAAAGATCATTTTTTTAATACGAGAATTATTTTGGAATAGATAGAAATTAAGGATAATTAGAAATCACTCTAAATAGGGGTAAAACATAGCATTTATCCTTAAATTCAAAATCCATTTTTTTTTTCTCAAAATACGAGTTTGCAGTATGACATTATAAAGTGATATGTCAGTGTATCTTTTTGTACTATATATTGGCATTATTAGCATTGTACTCCTATTTTGGAGATAAAAAACATGAAGCTCCTATGTTGTTAAAACGGGATAATAACTTCTAATTTGTTTTTAATTTCTATCTATTGCAAACTAATTCTTGTATTAAAAAATGAAATTTTCGGTAAATTATTTTTTATGGTGTACAAATTTTGACCTTTTTTTATGTAAACTAAAACTGCACACTTTTCATATTTATTAATTTATATATTAAAAGTGGTTTGTGAAGAATAAATTTCCTAAATGATACTCCCTCTATCCCAAAAAGATTGAGACATTTTGATTGAAGTGGGAAAATAAGTAGGGATAATTTTGTGTTAACTTTCCAAAAATATCATTGATGTGATGGGTAAAAGTAAGATGTGATGGGTAGATTATTAGGAAAAAGGTATGATGTGATAGATAGGGTATGTATGTGGTGGTCCCAAAGTGGTGAAATACAAAGTCTAGAGGGGGGGTGAATAGACTTTGTTACAGATTTAAAATCTTTTTCGTTTCTTTAGAAAACGTGAAAATAAGTGTTAATCTAGAGTTCTTGTGAACTTTAGATTATGTGCGGAATTTGGTGGGTAGAGTGAGCAGCAATCAATATGGATGGGTCAGTTTTCACAGTTAATATAATTGCGAGTAAGAGTAAAGATAAAAGAGAGAGACACGCAAACTTTAACGAGGTTCGAAGGTGGGGTAATCCTTCTACGTCCTCAAAATCCACTATGTAGTTGGTTGTTGAATAATGAACCAACAATTACACTTGTGTGAATTTCTGCACGGTATATCTTCCCAAGGCCAATGTTGCTACTGCACTCGTGCTGGCTTTGTTGTTCCTTCGAAGGTCGCGCTTCTTCAACAACTGCAACGTCCGAACAATAGGACTTGCAAGATCAACTTGTAAGAAAGTTGATCTACCCCCTTTTTAATCAATAAGTTTGATCAAAAAGTTGTATCCTTCAACGTGGTGTGGTACTTGAGGCAAGGAAACCTTCAAGTGTTTACACTATAGCTCTTTGGAAGGAGGAGGAGTTTGCTTCTGGATAAGGAGTTTAGAAAT
>OOIL02002503.1:235293-257106 GCA_900332095.2 Cuscuta campestris
CTTTGATGCGCCTTAAATTTTCACGCCTTTCTTCTGATTGAGCAGCATCTGAGAAGTGGTCAACAACTGCACCTATAAATTCTGTTCCATCCAGTCCTGAACTGGATAGGTGCTGTGCTGAGTTTTCCGGATTTCTTTGCTGTGCTTCAAGGATCAGATTAGTCATGTTCAGATGAGAAGGGATATAAGATGCTTCTCCTTCTTTGACTGCAATGGGGAGCTGCGGTATTGGAGATGGACTGTGTTGTTGGAGAATCACTTCCATCTTGCGGTTCCCAGAATGTGCACCAATAAGTCTGAACAGCTTGTATGCTTCCTTTTGATTGTCAATGATCACCTTCAAGTAGTCTTTGATTACTACCTGATTTGCTGAAGCTACTGCTAGGGCTGATTAGATGTCCATTTGGAGAAGGGACATCTGTTTTTGTAGACTAACTGTGACACTCGCTATTTGCTCTTTGACTTTGTTGAATTCTTTGAATTGAAGTTGACTATCAGAGGCATATATTTCCATAATGTTGCTCACAGTGTTACTCAATAGAGAGATGATCTCTAGAGTCTTGTCTACTGATTTACCTATCTCCTTTAGATCTGCGCTGTGTTTCTCTTCTGATTTCTCTAGCAGTTGAGTGTACTTGGCTTCCATTTGCTCTATCTCTTGTCTAAATGAGGCCTGTTGAGATGCTAGGGCTGACTCAATCAGCTCTTGGACCTTCTTTGTCCAGATTTCCGGTATCTCATCCGGAAGGGTAGGGTTGAAGAGCTATGGAAGTGAAAATTGGTTACCTGATGAGGAGATGATGTCCTTTAGAAGAGTTGCAAAGGAAGAGATTCAGCATCTTCTTGTACATCTTCTTCATCAGTGACCTTTAGTGTCCTCTCAGATTCTCCTTCTGCTGCATCAAGTGCAAAATTTGATATGTATCTGGAGAGGGAGTCACTATCTTCAGCTTCATTTGGTTCTTCGAAGATGGCTATTGGAGTTTGAGAGACCTCCACTTCTGCCATCTGAGATTCCTTCTCAAATTTTCCAGAGTGCCTTTGGATTTCTACTTCTTTCTCCATGGGTTCTGGAATAGCTGACTGTTCCGGAATTTCTGCTGACTTTTCCAGAATCTCAAGTTGTGTCTGGTTGGAGATCTCACAAGGGGTTGTGAGGATCTCGAGCACTTGAGATTGGATCAGTTGCAGAAATTCTTCTTCTTCATTTGCTTCCTGGTTCTGCTCTTGTGGGGGAGAGGCTGCCTTCTCTTGAATAGTTTCAGTCAGAACCATTTCAAACGCAGGTGAGGTTTCCGGAAAGATAGGGAAATCCTCAGCTGTTGCTTCCAAAACAGCTATTTCTTTAGAGGTGAGAGCCATTTGTTCTTCTGTGGCTCTAGTGAAGACTGGCTTGAAGACAGCAGTGTCTTCATCATCTGCTTCACAGTCTGAAACTGGTGTGTTGGCCAGGTATTCCATATGTAGGTCTTCAGGATTCCTTTGCCATACCCAGTAGTCATCCAAAATGTCTTCACAGTTGTGGTTGACTGGAATACTTAAGCACTTTTTGATAATCTTCTCATTCTTCAGCTGTTGGTCCTAATCCAACAGTTGCTCTTCTGAATTTCCAACTTTTCAAGCTCTCCAATTATAGTAGAGCTGCCAGAATTTGTTGTCAGCATCATCTGTATGAGGCTGAGATGAGGGGGTTGGAAGGCTTGGGACTTGAGGAGTTTCTTCTTCAAATTGTTGAGGGCTCCGGTTATGGGTAGAGGTTTCCTCAGCAGGCTCCTTCTCCTTCAACTCATCCGGATTGACATTTCCAGATGTTGATGGAGAGTTGATTTTCCTCTTCTTCTTCCTTTGAAGTTCTCCAATTTTCATATTACTGAATTTGATTAAGTCTTCAGGCATCAAAACGCTTAAAGAAATATCACAGCTTTATTGGAAATCTCAAGAGCTCGGTTTTGACAATATTTCTAAAAAGAAAAAATTACATTGAATATTGGGGGAGACCTAAAGTCCCTATTACATTCTAAATATATCATCATCAAAATCTATAATATTTTTCCCAACAGTATGAAAAAGTAAGGGGTAAAAGTGGTTTTTTAATAGAAATGGGACGGACTTTAAGGGATGCAAACTTTTCGAAACGGGACTGACTTTTTGGGACGGAAGGAGTACAACTAGTTATTTTCCATATTTGATCCATATTTATCAAATATCGTATTCGCAGTCCTTATTGATTAGGTATCATTCCATGCTTAGGCCCCGTTCCGTTCAACTTATTTTTTCTGCTTTTTTCCTAATCTTATTAAAATCAGATCAGATCAGATCTAATCAGATCAGATCAGATCAGAACCAATCAGATCAGATCAGATCAGATCAGATCAGATCTAATCAGATCTGATCAAATCCAATCAGATCAGATCAGATCTAATCAGATCAGATCAGATCCAATCAGATCAGATCAGACCAGATCAGATCCAAATAAGAATTATTATTATTATTGTTATTATTATTATTATTATTATTACTACTACTACTACTATCATTATCAATATCTTTATTACTCCTTACTTTTTAAATTCCATATTTTTTAGTTGTTTCTTTTGATACGGTTCTTTTAAAAAATAAATTTAATTCTATTTAAAAAATATAAGAAGAAAGAACATGAAATTTTTTGTGTGATTATAATTTATGTAGACTAAAATAAATGATATGAAGCACATTTGTTTTCTTAAAAATGAAAAATAATAAACTTTAGAAACAAGCTAAATAGAAACCCGAGAAAGTAATCTTTAATTATTAATGAAAAATGTATTATTTCTTTTCTTAACATTGATAATATAAGGATGTGATCTTTTAATAAAAATATTAATGATTAATAACATTGATTATCTATATTAAATAACATTTTAGTGCATATATAAATTAAATAATTATTCTAATGTTTATATAAACTAATTATTAAAATATTAAATCAATATTATTCATTAAAAAAATCATAAAATAAAAAATATTATTACATTATAATATGAATGATTATTCTAATATATGAGTTAATTAATTTTGTTTCATTAAAAAATAATCATAAAAAAATATTGATTATATTATAATATGAATTATCATTACAATTTTCAATCAAATCAGAACCAATCAGATCAGATCAGATCAGATCCAATCAGATCAGATNATAAAAATATTAATGATTAATAACATTGATTATCTATATTAAATAACATTTTAGTGCATATATAAATTAAATAATTATTCTAATGTTTATATAAACTAATTATTAAAATATTAAATCAATATTATTCATTAAAAAAATCATAAAATAAAAAATATTATTACATTATAATATGAATGATTATTCTAATATATGAGTTAATTAATTTTGTTTCATTAAAAAATAATCATAAAAAAATATTGATTATATTATAATATGAATTATCATTACAATTTTCAATCAAATCAGAACCAATCAGATCAGATCAGATCAGATCCAATCAGATCAGATCAGATCTAATCAGATCAGATCAGATCTAATCAGATCAGATCAGATCAGATCTGATCTGATCTGATCAGAACTTATTAAAATCAGATCAGATCAGAAAAAATAAGTTGAACGGAACGGAGCCTTAGTCCTTGTCGAACGCCACGAAGATGGAAAAATAGATGGAAGACTAAACGTGGAATGGTACCCAATTAATAAGGACTGTCAACATAATATTTGATAAATTTAGACTAAATATCGAAAACTTCTTTTTAATTTTATTTTAAAAAATATATAGAGTGATATTTTATTGAATTAAAATAAAATAAAATAAATTTAATATACTCCCTAGCTTAAATTAGCTATGGAGTAGAATTAATGTAGTATTTGGATGAGGAGAAATTGGGGAGAAAGAAAACAAAGGAAGAGAAAACACAACATTCAAAGAGTTTTCTCTTCTTTGTTTGAAAGAGAAAATGGAAGAAGAAAAAAAAGTACTCCCTCCGTCCCAAAAAGTCTCTTACGTTTCGAAAAATTTGCGTCCCTTAAAGTCCTTTCCATTTCTATTAAAAAAACCACTTTTACCTCTTACTTTTCCATATCCTACCTTTCACATCATACTTTTTTTCTAATAATCTACCCATCACATCCTACTTTTACCCATCACATCAAGGGTATTTTTGGAAAGTCAACACAAAATTATCTCTCCTTATTTTACCACTTTAGTCAAAATGTTCCAATCTTTTTGGGACGGAGGGGGTAATAGATTTCACCCCAAAATATTTTCTCCTCTAAAGTGGTGAGAAAACCACAATGGAAGAGAAAACTTGACAAATGACAAATTTGCCCTCAACTCCTTTTCGTTTTTAACCATTTAAATAAGGATACAAATGTATTTTTACTTTATCACATTTTCTTTTCTCCTACTTTTCCTCTTATTTTCTATACATCCAAACAATAACTATTTTATTTCTTTTATTTTTCTTTTCATTTTCTCTTAGCTTCTATATTGATTTTCTTTCCTTTTACTTTCTTTCCTTCAATTTTCTCTCATCATCTAAACATACCATAAGGGCCATTTGGGGTAGAAAAAAAGATACTTCCTCCGTTCCTAAATATTTGTCACACTTGTTTTTTCAGCAGTCCGGGAACTTTTATTTATTTCTATGTTATCATTGATTATTTGATAAAATAAAATATTTTTGATACCTCTTATTTCGAAGAACTTTTCATGTAATTTTTTCATATGTAAATTTTATTTTTTATTTCTAGACCAATATGCAAATAAAATGAATTGAAAAAACTTACTCCCTCCGTCCCGAAATATTTGCAACGTTTGCTTTTTCGGCATTGCGGGAACTTTTGTTTATTTCTACGCTTTCATTGGTTATTTGATAATATAAAATATTCTTGACACCTCTTATTTCGAAGAACTTTTCATGTAGTTTTTTGATATGTAAATTTTAGTTTTTATTTCTATACCAACATATAAATAAAATGAATTAAAAAAACTTGATATTTTATCTCGGGAATACAAGTGTGGCAAATATTTAGGGACGGAGAGAGTAATATTTTGTCTCGAGAATACAAATGTGACAAATATTTAGGGACGAAGAAAAGTAGTTTTATCCGTGCATCACTGACTGATGTGATGGGATTCTGTGATGGTACTCAACTGCGGCCCTCTAATTATCATTTTCATAAGCATAGGCTAGGGTGGACTAGTAGAGTACTAGTGATAGAGAGAGAATGGGGCTAGGGTGATGTATGTTTGGAGCTATGTATGCGTGCGTGGGGAAATATGCATGTGCAGGTATTCCTCTTGTCAGTGAATTGAAGTTAAATGGTGGCAAAAGTTAAAAATTACTTCCTCCGTTCTCGAGTGTTTGTCCACTTTCATTTTTGCACACTATCTAATGCACTTCTTTAATCCATTTTATTTTGTAATTTATATATTAAAAAATTATAAAAATTATATATTAATAATCTATATGTTAAAGACGAATCAAACAAGATCACACATGACTATTTTTAGGCTTACACATTGAGAGAATTTGATGAGTCAAAGTGCTTAGATGAACAGTTCCAAAAGTCAAAAGTGGACAAAGACTCAGGGACGGACCAAGTATGTTGAAAAATCCAATTGTGCTTCAATTGCTATGAATCCTATGATACGACACCGGATTAGATGGCTATACTCCCTCAGTTTCTAAAATATTACGTAGTATTTGAGTTTGATTTTTTAAATTAAATTGTAATATTTTTTGACAGTGAATTATATAAAAAATATATTTAGTGATAATGTAAATTTAGTAAATTAGGTTTATTTTAAAATATAGTTTTGAAACATCTAGTTCTTATAATCTTTAATTAATTTAAAGTATATTTAATTCGTTATTAAAGGAGGTCAAAGTTTGACAAAAGAAATCAAACTGTGACAATTTTGTAAAGACGGGGAGTATCTGTTATGCATTTGTTACTCACGTCATGCATCTCCATTTAATTAACAATAGTCATTATTTTTACTTTAAAATTTATATGTTTAATTAAAATATTTATTATTAATAGAAATAGATAAATAATAATAAATAATTATAAAATGAATTATAAAAATATATAAAATGAAAAAAGTTAAAAAATAAAATGGACCGGCGTCGCGTCAAAACCGTGCAATGGTAGTCGTCGCTGACCAGCTGCTCCTAATTTAAACGTACGACCCGCGCTTGCGGCTAGGGGTGAGCATGGTACGGTATGGTACGGTATTTAGCTCGTACCGATACTGTACCAAGTATTTCGGTTCGGTATGGGATTTTACCCTGTACCGATCCCGATCCCGAAATATCGGTTCGGTATGGTTCGGGATGGTTTGGTATCGGTTTCGGTACAAATCGAGATGAATATACATACCTACTTTACACGTTAAAATTTAACAATGCCCCTTTATTTTTGAAAATTAAAAAGTGAATTTAAATAAAAAACATGAAAATTAAAAAAAATGAATATTTAAATGCAAGAGATGTGTATCAAAACTTAGTTTATATTTCACAAACTAAAAAAATGAACGACAATAAAGGAGTATTTCAAATTTTTGTGAATACTTTTATGTTCATACACAAAAACTTGAACCAATTTTTTTTTTTTAAATTACCCGGAGTATTTTTTAGTGAAGGAATATAAAAACATTACTCCGGGATATTATTTTTTATAATATTTTAGTATATATGTTCGGTTCGGGATTTTCGGTATGGGACGTCCCCTCATATCGTTCCCAAATACCGTACCGACCATTCGGTTCGGTATGGTTCGGTTTCTTCTCGGTATTTTTTTGGTTAGGTATTTTTCGGTTCGGCATTCTCAGTTTTTTCGGGAAATTTCGGTATCGGTTCGGTACTTACTCACCCCTACTTGCGGCATCAGACGTTGGCCCTGGCCTCCCTGCAATGGCGCGTGTAGCTTGCCGACTGAGCGGCATAGGCTCCCATTTGCAATTGCCCTAAGCCTTTAAGGCTATATCCAACCATTTACAATGTCAAACTCAAACATAAAATGAGGTAAAAGTCAAATTAAACAGTAATTCATCGCAGTCCACTGTACTTATAAACTTGAGCTCAAAATAATCTACTTATCATATACGGAGTATTCATTGTCTCACTATTTTTTATACTTTTTAAATATTACAAAATTTTTTATCGAATTACATTCTTTTCAAGTATTACAAAGTTTTTAGTGCAATTTTATTATCAAATTTACAATTTGTGCCCTCAACTAATTCATTGGATATTCACTTTTTAACAGATTCAATATTTAGTAAATTTTACGGAGTAAGTTTTTAGGTTTATTGCATAATTTATATCCTAATGTATCAAAGCAAATATCTTCAATGAATAAAAAATACTCTCTCCGTCCCTAAATATTTGTAGCATTTGCTTTTTCAGCAGTCACGAGAACTTTTGTTTATTTCTGCGTTTTCATTGGTTATTTGATAAAATAAAATATTCTTGACACCTCTTATTTTGAAGAACTTTTCATGTAGTTTTTTTGATATGTAAATTTTATTTTTTATTTCTATACCAATATGTAAATAAAATAAATTGAAAAGGCTTGATATTTTTCCTCGAAAATACTAGTGCGACAAATATTTAGGGACGGAGAGAGTACTAAAATAAATACACTTCAAGAAATGCACTTAGAGCATGTTCATTAGGACATGAAAAAAAGAGCTGGATGTTGGAAAAACTAGAAGAAACTGGAAGGAACTGTAAGAAACTAGAAGGAACTGGAAGAACAGGAAGAAACTGAAAGAAACTGGAAAAAACTAGAAAAACTTCAAAAAATTGAAAAACCTAAAAAAACTTTAAAACAATTTATTTTAGTGTATTTTTATATTATTCTCATTCTAACTTTTGTTGTTATAAATTATTATTATTATTATTATTATTATTACTATTATTATTATTATTATTATTATTATTATTATTATTATTATTATTATTATTATGATCATCATCATCATCATCATTATCATCATCATCATCACGTTATATTAATGAATGCCTTTAAGAAAACAAAGTATGGTTATTTGTCATATAGGAAAAAATTATTTTTGCAAAAAAGAATTATAATATAAAGTTAGCATAAATATAAATATGAAAATGCTAAATTTTAAAAATATATTATGATTACGTTGCACCTCAATTTATTTATGCAGTATTTATTATAAATTATATATTTGTAATTGTACTATATACGTAGTATATTACAAGGTTTTGTCTTAAATATCAGACATGTCACATAATGTAATCAAACGTATTTTTTCTTTCATGATTGACATTTTGTTTTCATTGTAACTCCTATTTTTAGAATAAAGACATAAAACTTTTTTAAATATTTTTAATGTTTTACTCCTATTTTATCATTTTTTTCTCTAATCTATTATGACTTTCAATTTTTATATTAAAATTAAAAAAATATAAAAAATTTGAGTAATAAAGGGAAATGTGAGGGGTTTTATATAAAGTTAGATTAATAAAAATTTTATGTAACTATTTTATTCATAATTTTTATATATAGTTTAAAATATTGGTATTTTCCTATTTATCATGTAGATTAATACACAAAAAATTGTATTATTCATATTAAAAAATTGAAGAAAAAATAATGAGTGCCAATCGTAAAAATAGTGAGATGAAAAAATAATTTATAAACTTAAGTTATGAACATAACAGTTGTAATAATAATAATAATAATAATAATAATAATAATAATAATAATAATAATAATAATAATAATAATAATAATAATAATCATAATCATAATCATAATCACACTAAAAATATATCGTTTTTAGAATAATTGGTTAGCGAGGAGAAAGAGTTTGAAGAAACTGGAAGAAACTAGAAATAACTGAAAGAAACTGGGAGGAACTGAAAAAACTAGAAGAAAAATGGAAGGAACTGGAAGAAACTGGAAGGAACTGGAAGAAATTGGAAGTTAGGAGTTTAAGCCCTAAAGAACAGGCTCTTAATAAGGATTAACTTGTTGGTGCTGACCAAGAAAAAAGTGTAGTGCTTCCAAAGAAAAAAAAGCAGTATGTGAATAGTACAGAGGCATATATCCATCGGAGGAGATAGAGTGTGACAAGTCGGTGGGCGTTGCGCAGTTGGCAAAGACAAAGAGTGTCAAGGGGATAAGACCCGAGTTTGGTTCTTGGCAACTATGTAGTGAGACGACAATGCTACGCATAACACTTCTACAAGTACCAGGTGCTGTAAAAATAATGCATCGGGAAAAATAATAATAATAATAATAATAATAATAATAATAATAATAATAATAATTCGAACTTATAACGCATTCGGATTTTACAACGAAAAGATAAAAAATTACAAGAAGTTGCCAGTGGTCGGAAAACGAACGGAGAAGGAAAGTAGAGTGTCCGGAGCTTTCCTTAAGGTAGTATCGCCCGCCTCCCGCACTGGAAACAACGTGGACGATCTCCTCCCATGATAAAACCGCTAACGCACAAAGTCTAGAGCGGTAAAACAATGCACTGACGAACTAGAGTCTAGAGCGGTAAAACAATGCACTGACGAACTAGAACGAAGTAGAGTTATTCACTGGAAGAAACGATCAAAAACTGTGAGGGATAGTTGGAACGCAGAGATGTTTTTTGAGTTTTGTTCTCTTAACTAGAAAAAGACCTCCTTAAATAGGAGATGGTCTTGTGCGGATGGGACGAACATGGACGGCTTGGGCGGAACAACCAAGGAGTCACCACAGACCCTTCGAATATGTATGCATGCCTATTATCTTCGTCACGTCGTTATTAACGAAGTGTCCATGCATGTTCAATTTGGTCTCGTAATAAAGATAAGAGTTCGACCCACGCCCTCGTCATGATGCGTCGCGCGCACGCACGTACGTACACGGCAACACGCGATCGCGTGCTTGTGCGTGTTGTGCCGATTCGAAAATACGGCGGCAGCAATGGTGCGCGAGGACTCTCTTGGTTCTCCCTCCACTAATTGCTTTGCAATGCTTAAAAGACTAGCATATAAATGGAGGAAGTTGAAGGGTCTCAAATCGATGTGGGGTGCGTGGGTATTACCCCTTCTAAGTGTTCAACTTTGTGAATTAATTTCTCATTTGCCCGAGCACCAATTTTAGCGCGCAATATATGGAATTAATCGTCTCACTTAGAAGAATACTCGTCCATAATTATTTTGGAAAAATAATTTTGTGGACCCTACCAAATTTATGTCCAAAGTTGTCCCATTTATGAGTAAAAAATCCAACAATCCCCCACATGAATGAAAATTAATTCATGTGCTTGACAAATAACTCTATGGTTGAAAAATTGTAAAAGTATGTAGGTTTTGTGCCTTTGAACCTATTCGTTGTAAATTATACCTTCTTTAGTAGAATGTGATGTCTTTGAACTGCACTGTTGTTTATGTAAACGATGATATACCATACACAGGTTTTATCCAACCATTATTCTGTTGTCATGGGTGTGCCCATTATGGTCGTGGAACATGCATCTGGTTTTGCGAGAGTTTAAGATAGGATCAGCCCGAAATCCTTCTATTGAAGCGACTGCACTACACTCTTACACAGGTGATTCTTCTAAGAGTATCCCGATTATTCCACTTAGACCTCGTTGTCCATAGTTCAAGAATCATTAAAGAATCGTGCTAACCTCAACGTTTTCAGGAGACACTATATCTCGGTAGGAACGGAGGGGTGTTAAGTCGGTAATCCGGCTCGCCCCACAGTGACCATGCTTCGTCCCACAAGTAGATTTTCTCATTGAACCTAGGTACCACCTATGTTGGGTTTTCCTTCATGGAACGTTCCCAGCACAGGGTAGGGATTTCAAACCCATTCCAACCACTAACTTCACATGTTGCTCATTTGTTAATCCTTTGGTTACTGGATCTGCTAAATTATCCTTTGACCTAACATAGTCAATTGAGATGATACCCGTATTGAGAAGTTGCCTAATAGTTTTGTGTCTATGGTGAATGTGCCTAGACTTACCATTGTACATATTGCTCTGAGCTCGTAAAGATATATCCACTTATGGATTTTGAATCCTTATTATCCATAATCCAATTGGCATCAGTGTACCCTTCCAGCACGGGTGGATACCTACTATAACATAGGCTATAATCTCGAGTATACCAAAGGTATCTCATCACTCGGACTCTAGCCTTCCAGTTCTCAATGCTTGGATTACTAGTATACCTACTTAGTTTGCTAATAGCGCAAGCTAAATCTAGTCGGATGCAGCTCATGAGATACATCAGGCTTCCAAAAGCTCTCACATATTCTATTTGAGAATTACTATTCCCTTAGACGATCTAGTCTTCTTATTATTTTGATTCCAAGAATCACGTCAGTCAGACCTAAATCTTTCATTTCAAAACCTGCATTTAACATGACCTTGGTGGACTTGACCATCTTGTCGTTACTTCCAATGATAAGTATGTCATCTACGTTTAGACATAGAATCACATATCCTTCCGTTGTGTTCTTGAAGTAAACGCACTTGTGTGACTCATTGATTTTAAAACAATTACTCATCATTACCTGGTCAAACTTGTCATGCCATTGTTATGGCGCTTATTTGAGATGTATAATGATTTCACGAGCTAGCAAACTTTCTTTTCTTGGCCTGGAACCTTAAACCCCTCAGGTATTCCATATAGACTTCTTCATCTAATTCACTATTGAGAAAGGCTTTCTTTACATCCATTTGATGAATATCCAAATTATGCAAGGATGCAATTGCGAATCATTCTAATAGAGTCAATTCGAGTCACCGGAGCATAAGTGTTGAAATAGTCATATCCTTCACATTGACTATAACGTTTGATCACAAGTGTAGCCTAATACTTGTCAATGGAACCATCAGGTTTTATTTTTCTCCAAAAGACCCTCTTAGAACCCAATGGCTTGCAGCCTGGAGGGAGATCAACCAACTCCGAGGTAAATAGCATTTAATCATCTCATGAAATGTGTTTTTAATGACATAAACTCTCATTTTCGTTCTAAGAGTCATAAAAAGGGATTCCACATGAAATCATCATAAATCATCCATTTTATATTCAAATACTTGAGAAAGATGGAAGCAGTCATAAAAGGATCAAGATTCGGGCATGAACGAGCTTCCGAGAGGTAAAAAATAGTATTCGAGGCGAAAAAGAAGTGAAATTGGGCCAAAATCATGAACCAGCTGCAAAGCCCAACAAGAGAAGGGCCTGAGGCGTCCAACTCGGACGCTTGGCCAAGTTGGACGCTTTAGTTGAATTGCAACCCGAAAATGACACGTGGCAAAAGCTGATTGGTCGGAACAGCTGTGGTGTCCATATCTAGACGCTTGGACTTGGGCGCTTAGAGTTGGACGCCTTGGATCCGTCCCTATATAAACAGCGTGATTTTTCCCATTCCACCATCAAATTTAATCCCAACTTCGGGATTCAAACTTCTCCTCTCCATTTTAGCTTTTAGATTAGTGTATTAGTAGTTTTGAAATATTTTTCGGAGGATTTCGACTCAAGATCTGTTTTTTTCCACTTATACAGAAATTGTAAGTTTTCTTAATTTAATATAATGTGATTTTAATTATTTTGCATAGTATGAGTTAGGGTCCGGACCCATTGGGTCCGGACTAGTTTGGTTATATACTTTGAATGTTTAGTTAATATTGGAATGATTATTCTGAAATTGTTCTTGCCTAATTTAGTTAATTATTATTAGAATATTTAACTAACTATTTATTGAAAAAATATTGTACGCCGTAAGGCTGAAGTATTCAAGACAAACAGGGTAATTACGAATCCTAGTGCGTAATAGTAGAAATAGGATCGTTCCAACTGTTAATTAAATATGATATAGTAGACCCAAATGATGTCCTGACCTAGGTCCAGACCTTGCTTATACTATGTAGATAAATTTACTTTCATTATTTCTCTATTTTGTTTATTTTCAAGAAGACTTTCATAAACCTATCCTAACCTTTGCCTAGTTAAAGAATTTAGCCAATTCCCTTCGTCCACTCCTCGAGATACACGATACTCTGAGAGAAAACTAAGCCATTACTAGGAAGGTTTACTACCCAAAAACTACGATTATCATAAGTCAGTGGTTCCTTTTCTAACAGACACGTTAGAAATCGGGTTCATTCTCCATTAGAAAGGATAGATTTCCACTATCAAGCTCCATCAAGTAGGTTATGAAGTCAGAACCGAATGTCTTTTCAGTTTGCATTCTCTCACTTGGCTTCAACTCAGTTTCAGGTTCAATTTCATTGTCATCACCGGAATTCAACTTATTTGGATAATTGTTATCCATCATCTCGATATAAGAACGTTTGGACGAACTAGTTTCGTCGTTTGACTTGCAAGGAAAAATGTGCTCAAAGAACATTGCATTCCGTGACTCCATAATTGTGTTCTTGTGAATTTTAGGATTATCTGATTTGTACACCAAGAACCGGTACGATGTATTATTGTACCCAATGAATATTCCATCAACTACCTTTGGACCGATCTTCATATTGTTTGGTGGTTGTGTAAGTACTTTTGCGAGACACCCCCACACTTTGAGATACTTATAGGAAGGTTTCCTGTTATGCGAAAGTTCATATGGAGTTTTGTGAAGTTTCTTACGAGGTATTTTATTTAGTAAATAATTACTTGATAAAACAGCCTCTCCCTTCATGTTCTGGGGTAAACCAAAACTGGGTAGCATTGCATTCATCATGTCTTTCAGAGTGCGATTTTGGCGCTCCACTACACTGTTAGACTGCGATGTGTAGGGTGGGGTTACTTGATGCACTATTCCGTGTTGTGCACAAAACTCATTGAGTGGAGCATCATACTCTCCACCTCCATCACTTCTCAATGCTTTGATCTTGCGATTGAGTTGATTTTCCACTTCGTTCTTATATCGAATGAAAGTATCCAACACTTCCTCTTTACTTTTCAGCAAATAGATATAGCAATATATCGTGCTATCATCGACAAAGGTGATAAAGTACTTTTTACCACCTCTTGAAGGTGTTATTCAAAAATCACACAAGTCGGAAGCCATGTTTGATCAAGAATGACTCCGACACAAGATTTTTGCGAATATCTGGCACATAGAGCACGTCATTAAGCTTTAGCTCTTTGCCGAAAGTCATTTGAGCTTGATCTTACTAGTCTTTTTGACCTCTGATTGGGTCATGCGTTAGCCATCCAGACCTTGTCACCGGAGGTCTCTTTAAATTTATGGAACATGCTCTGGTTGGAGCAAATATGGTGTGTGGCTCCTGAGCCCACAAACAACTTTTTTGGGTTTGACCCGAAGAGATTCACCTCATTGACAACTACACCTAGGTCCAAGTTGTCGAGCTCTGCGCACATGGTCTCAGTTGTCTTCTTTTTATTTTTCTACAGCTTGTTTTTCCTACAGTCAAATAAGCGATGCCAGTAATGACACGTTTGTAGAACTTCCCTGCAAATTTGAAAATGCCACCCTTAGGACCCATTTTCTTTTATTTTCTCCTTCCCACCATGTGAGGAGCCCGAAGGATGTTCTACAACATTCACCTTTGCCCCTCCACCCGAAGTGTGTGTGTGTGTGTGTGTGTGTGTGTATGTATGTATGTATATATGTATATATATATATATGTATATATATATGTATATATATATATATATATATATACATACATACATACATATATATGTATATATGTGTCTGGTGATAAGAGTTTGGGTAGTGTACGTCTGCCTAAGGGGTTTGGGGAGTTTGGGGAAGCAGTAGGAGATTCAGGGGATTTAGCATTTGAGGTTGCTGTCTTGGGAGAGACGGAGACTGGTCCGGTGCACTCTGGTGATAAGATTCGTACACTTGCTTCTACAGATTTGAAGGAACTTAAGTTAAGCTCTAACCTAAACAACAAAGGGGTAGGGGATCCACTTTCTGACTTCCAATCCAAAGAGGATCTATCACAGGAGGTGGTAGAATCAGCCCAAGAGTATGAAGAACAGCTTCTCAGTCTTGACATAAGAATACAACCTTTGGAAGGGCAGGAACTACAACATGGAAACTCTACGGAATAGTCTTATGGCTCGGCAGAAACTTCTGTACTGGACCTGCATAAGCAAAAGGAGAACAGTCTGGCAGAGTCTCCTTCATCTTACGATACTCAATACCCCCAGCTCCCAAGAATGTGTCTATCCCCATTTGCTACTGAGTTCATCCCACTAAAGCCCAACTCTTATGCAGCTCTATTTGATCAGGTTAATGAGCTGGAAGATGGCAGACCACTCATGGTTGATGAGTTTGTCAAGATTGATGATGGGAACATGGCTCTTAGTAACAATGCACTAGAAGACATCTGGGAAGAAAGAGAGGGACCTATTCTATATACGCATTCAGAAGGAGAAGACAAGGTCTTCAATGACAACATTCTCAAACCTCTTCAAATAGATTACTCAAGGATGTTCAAAACACCTTTCGAATTGGGGAGAGAATTCAAGGGTAGGCACATCTACTCTCCTTCTCAAATAGTAACTCGAAGTAAAGCAAAGATTCTGGAAGAAGGAAGAAAGAAAACCCCAATTGGATGGGAGGAAAGGTCAGATGGTTCAGAGTCTAACTTTGCAGAAGACATTAGGAATTTTTTCAAGGAATGTTGTCCAAACAAACCAGAAAAAGCAACCAAGAAACAGTCCACAAATAAGCCTTTAACCAAGAGCCAAAAGAAAAAATCTAAAAAGAAGCTTAAGAAGAAAATGGCAGGAGGGCAAGAAAAGAATGAATCCGATTGATCTCGAATGGTTTTTTTTACTCTCATATTAGTCTAGTCTCTTTTATGATGAGGCCTTTGGCCTTTGGTTTATTTTTAGCTCTACGGTAGCTTGTATTCTGCGGGAATGCAGTAGGATTTTGTTTGCAGGTTTTAGAGGCTTCTAAATGGTTACATGGATGTTTTTAACATTTGGGAACTGCCATTTATTGGCATGGGCTTGCTTAGGGTTTGCACAGGATTGCAGGGATTAATGGTTGAAGAAAAATTCAAGAGAAGGGTCAAATTGGCTGGACTAGGCAAGGTTTCACTTTATCCTCCAATTCAAACATGGAGGTATGGGTTCCGAGGCTGTCACCTGAAGGCTACTAGGACGACAGTGGGTTAGGCCCTACTCACTTTTAGATCATGCTAGGTAGTTTGGGTCAAGAAGAAGAAGACGTTTTGGGGTTGTCTTTTGAGCTGTGTCCCTCTCCTTTTGTTTCAACCCATTTGGTTGTTTCTTAGCTTTGTATTCATTTTCTTTGCTTTGGCCTTTTGTTGGTGTTGACCAACACCACCTTCTGTACTTTGATTACTTTTTGAATAAAATCTTATATATATATATATATATATATATATATATATATAAGGGATCCCCCCTGGTGAGATGGTCTAAACCTTAAACGGGGATCCTTACGACCCGAGTTTGATCCCTAGAGAGGGCGACTTTGGGGGAATTTTAGAAAAGTTAAGCGTGCTGCTGCTGGAGTAGTGAGAGGATGGGTGACCCCCTGGGAAGGCTATCAGGAGTGGCTCTATAGTGGGCTTCCTACCCCGGCGGTTAACGGGCCCCGGGATGGACACGAGGTTAACGGGCCTCGGGCCCCCTGCTTCTAAGAGATCCGTAAAATAATATATATATATATATATATATATATATATATATATATATATATGCATAAATAATAAGTAGTTTATTATTTGTATTATTATTATTGAGGCACAAGAATATATATTTGATATTTAGACATTTTAATTATATGATAATTAAGTTTGTCAAATATCATTTTAATGTTCTCTTATAATTGAGTTGATTTTAGTGCATGGAATTGAAGAGAAGTTATTACTTTGAATTCCCATTTTATTTCGAGCGTGAATTATATTTGAGGTGCTTCAATGTCGAAATTCTACTTTTGTTAAGATATGAGTGGTTCAATTCTACATCATGCTTGAGTTAATTCATGTGTCTTGGTTTAATAATGGATTAATGATGATTTGCTAAACAAATGAAACTTTTTTGTGCTTAAATTGATTTTTAATTACTTATGGTGATTGAAAATGGATTTAATTTAATATTTGGGGTAGATTATTTGAGTAAGATTGCGCAGCTTATTTGTTTAATTTTATCCCAAAATTGACAATTTATAAACCTAGATTACGCAAAAGCTCATGTCTTATGAATCTAGTGTCAACTATTTGATTGAGTTCAAGTTTTACTTGAATGTGATTATTTAGAATTTTCAATTAGTCTAAACGGAATGTGTAGGGGTTGTTGTTGTTGGCTATTTGTGCAGCAATTGTCTCGTGGCGGAGGCTATGTGGGCTAAGTCATAGTCGAATATCGTGGGCACTTCTATGTTGAATGCACTATAATGCTAGGGTATGCGCCTCTTCTAACACCAATTGGTTTTAGAAGAGTTGGTAGCGCTTGAGGTCCTACAAGTGGTATCAGAGCAAAGGTCACGAGTTCGATTCCCAGCGGGAGCAATTGCTGAGGGGGAGATTGTTGGCCATGTGTGCAGCAATTGTCCCATGGCGGAGGCTATGTGGGCCAAGTCATAGTCGAATGTCGTGGGCGCTTGTGTGTTGAATGCACTATAAGGCTACGGTATGCGCCTCTTCTAACACCAATTGGTTTTAGAAGAGTTGGTAGCGCCTGAGGTCCTATACAGTTGTTTTTGATAGGGATTTAGATTAGGGCAGCTCTTAATCTAGTCTAAACGGAAAGAAAAAGTAGGGATGAACCGCAGGTGGATAACCTTCTACAGTCTAGTCCACAAGTGATTAAAGACGCATTCGAGTTAATGATTTTGCAAAACAATCATTGAAAATTCAGAACTAAACCAAGACACCTTCCATATTCTTTAAGAAAAAAGATCTCCTTTTCTACTTTATTTTATTGGTTATTTGGTATTTTACTTCTTTTAAAGAAATAAAAAAAATATTTCTAGTTAGTTCTTCAAATTTATAGTCTTCAAGTAAGTCAATTTCATAACCAAACCCCCCCGTGTGAGTGAGTTGTTTCATCTTTAAAGTAAGAAGTATTTTACAGTAACTTGGGTTGAAAAATAGTAATCTATCCCTGTGGGATTGATCCTTTAGTAACATTTATAAGCACGCTTGATAAAGATCAAGTGATATTAATGCCAAAGTTACATAATAGGAAAGCAAAAGTGATACGATCATGAAATTAGCTAATTTCTCTAACTAGGCGAAGGCTTGGACAGGTTTATGAAAGTCTTCTAGAACAAAATAAAAGAGAGCAATAATGAAAGGTAGACATCGAAGAAATTTGAGAACCACAAGAAGAATTCCCGATAGTGTTGGAACCTGAGCAAAGAGATTAAGCAATTAAACCACGTAGGTCACACCGGATACGTAATCCTCCAGTTAAATATAAATTTCTCATGTCTGATGAAGGTGACGTCTTGTTGGTAGATCAAGACGAACCAGAGACCTACCTTGAGGCAATTACAGGCCCTGAATCCAATCTATGGCTCAAAGCCATGAATTTTGAAATGGAGTCTATGTACACAAACCAAGTCTTGACCTTGGTTGATGCGCCCGAAGGGGTAAAATCCATTGGATTTAAGTGGATCTTCAAAAAGAAGACAGATGTAGACGGGAAGGTTCATACCTTTAAAGCTCGATTGGTAGAAAAAGGTTATAAAAAAATCCACGGAATTCACTACTATGAAACCTTTTCTTCAGTTGTTATGCTGAAATCCATTCGGATAATGCTTACAATTGCAGCCTATTACGATTACGAGATTTGGCAGATTGATGTCAAGACTGCTTTCCTTAACGGGAACCTCAAAGAGGATGTCTACATGACACAGCCTGACGGTTTTCAAATTGATGGTCAGTCTGGAAAAGTTTGTAAGCTGCAACGTTCAATCTACGGGTTGAAACAAGCATCTCGAAGTTGGTACATACGCTTCAACGAAACCATTACTAGATTTGGTTTTGAGAAGAACTCTAAGGAATCTTGTGTACACAAGAAGGTCATTGGGAGTGTAATAGTATTCCTAGTCTTATATGTCGATGACATATTGTTCATGGGTAACGATGTTCCCGCTCTCACTTCTGTAAAGACGTGGTTGAGCGTGAACTTCTCCATGAAAGACTTAGGGGATGCTAGTTAGGCGTTATCTCCTTGGCATAAGAATCTACCGAGATAGATCAAGAAAGTTAATAGGTCTGAGTCAAAGTACATATATAGGTAAGATCCGTGATCGATTTAGCATGTATAACTCAAAGAAAAGATCTTTTTCTATGACACCTGACACAGCTCTTTCAATTCTAAGAACCAGAGTCCTTATACTCCCGAGCAGAAGGAACTCATGACGAAAGTTCCATACGCCTCTGCGATTGGATCCATCATGTACGCCATGATATGTACTAGACCTCATGTCTCATTCGCTTTAAGTGTGACCAGAAGATACCAGGGAAGTCTAGGAGAAGTACACTAGACACCGATACAGAACATCCTCAAGTATCTTCGCAATGCTAAGGATGCATTCCTAGTATACAGTGGTGAGGAAGAGCTAAAGGTGGTCGGTTACACTAATGCTAGCTTCCAAACCAACAAAGATGACTCAAAATGAGAAGCAGGATATTTGTTTTGCCTGAATTGAATGGCGGAGCTTTTAGTTGGAAGAGTTTCAAGGAAGACACAACCTCCTATTCGACTATAGAGGTTGAGTACATAGGTGCCGCCGAGGCAGCTAAGGAGGCTGTTTGGATCCAGAAGTTCATCACTGAACTTGGAGTGGTTACAAGTATTAATGAACATATCCCATTGTTTTGCGACTACATTTTGGCCATTGCATAGGCAAAGGAACCACGATCTCACTAGAAAACCAAGCACAACAAATCCATACTAGTTCTTGATAACGTTGAGTTTTATCAGATTGAATTTTGGATTGAACTACCAAAATATCCAATCTGAAAGAGTTCGACACGACTCTCGATTTATCCGCGTTATACTTCTCGTCTATCCCCAACAATCTTTTGTTTTGATTTTTTTTAGTCAAACCGTGAGAGTCTTTGACCACAAACTAAACATAATATAACTAAATAAATGAAAAAAAATTAATATATCAAAACTATATTCTAAGATGAATCTAATTATATTGAAGGAAAATGCTAAAGTCACAAACAAATAGTTTACAAACTTCACAAACTTTCCTTTTGTTGATTTTAATTTAAAATATCTTATATTATTTGGGTGCATCTTATTTCTAGAAAAATGTTAAATAGGCAAGTTTGTGAATTTTGTGAGCTGTATGTTTGTGACTCTAGCATTATCTATATTGATTATATATTACTCCCTCCGTCTCAGAGTATTCGTCCAGTTTTGACTTTTGGAACTGTTCATCTAAGCACTTTGACTCATCAAATTCTCTCAATGTGTAAGCCTAAATATAGTCATGTGTGATCTTGTTTGATTTGTCTTAACATATAGATTATTAATGTATAATTTCTATAATTTTTTAATATACAAATTACAAGATAAAATGGTTTAAAGAAGTGTATTGGATGGTGTGTAAAAATGAAAGTGGATAAATACTCTGGGACGGAGGTAGTATAATGAAAGATATTTTCTCGCAATTTATAATAAAAAAGTGTCAGTATTTGATAAAAAGTCAAAGCAGAAAATGTTTTTAGATTCAATAAAAATCAACATAAGGTTATAGAGTCTACATGGAATTTTTCACCAAATTTTTTTTAACTTATTTAATTTAAAATAAAAATTGTAAAATTTTCATTTGAATAGTAAGCAAATGTTTATATACTACCACGAGTACATTTTAAATGAAGATCCACGGGGTAATAGCATCGGTGCCCCCTGTGGTTTACAAAAGGAGCGTCAAAACTCCCCATACTTTCAAAAGTTATTTGTAAAACCCCTGTGGTTTTTAAATGGTGCACAGACACCCCCTCTTGCCTATTTTAGATATGAAATGACATTTTTGCCCTTGGTTATTTCTCTATCTTCAAATTTCACTCTTTTTTTACATTTTTTGTTATACAAATAAATAAAACAAAATATACGCCCTCTTTCTCAAATTTAAATTTTTCATTTATTTAATTTTCAAAAAAAAAAAATTTTTTTAGAAAATGTTACAAAAATGAAATAAAATACACTTTTTCATTATAAGTAAAAGTAAAATAAATAAGATAAAAAATTGGATAACATATACTCACTCTATCTCTAATTAAAAATTCTAACTTTTTTTTAAAGTAAAATAATTTTTAAGGACTTTAAAAAATGAAGAACAAAAAGATGAAATAAAATATGGAGTTAGAGAAAAAGACTACTATTTTTTATATTTTTTTCTTTTCATTGCCTTTTTTAACTATTATTTCTTTTTTACTTTGTACATAATATTTTATTTTTCATTTTTTTGTAACATTCTCCAAAAAATTCTTTTGTTTCAAAAGTACATTATGAAAAATTCTAATTTGAGTTGGGAAGCGTATATTTTATTTTATATATTTGTATAATAAAGGAAATTGAAACTGGAAAAATTCAAGACCGGGAAAAACAAAGGGCATAAATGTCATTTTTGCTTTAAAAATAGGTCAGGGGGCATGTGTGCTCTATTTAGAAACCACAGGGACTTTACAAATAAATTTTGAAAACAGAGGGGGTTTTGACGCCCTTTTTGTAAACCACAGGGGGCACCCATGCTATTAACCCGAAGATCCACTATGGATCTTAGGTCAATAAACCTTAATTTCTTTTAATTCCTTTTTATTTAAA
>OOIL02002503.1:257163-283739 GCA_900332095.2 Cuscuta campestris
CGTTTTTCTATAGTATCAAGAACCACACATCTGACACAAGCCTGTTTCTGTCTCATATCTTCCTTGTGTTTTAATTAGGGTTACATTTCCATTTGTTCGAAGTAAAACAAACTGCAAGGGCTCTCATCAACTTCAATTCATCTCTATAATTTAGAAGCCCTGAAAGGAAGAGAAGGTAATTCCATTCATGTAATGCTTCTGTTAGTTTAATTTATTTTTATACTATTTCTCACACAGTCACACCTGACTTCTCCTTGCGTTTTGGTCTACTCCGTATTTAATAAAAGAATTAAACAAACTAAAACCAGAATAGCACATAAATATAATGACTTTTCCTAAATACTCGTAGTATTATATGTATTTTTTCTCAATGTAGTAATTTTAGTCATTATCCATTACTTATTACTCAAGTAATGTTCATTATCACAGGATAATATTCCTCCTTCTGAATATTATTAAGTGTTGTTTATGGAATAAAACAGTTTAAGTTTATTTAAGGAAATGACTTAAGTTTTAGTGCGATTTAGTGTAAATATTTCTATTTAATATTGCATGAACTGTTACATTTCCATTGTGATATACTACCTCCGTCTCTGAGTATTTGCTCAATTTTGACTTTTTATAGTCAACCATTTTCAACCTTTGACCTATAATTCACAAAAATATACTGTATATTTTATATTAACTAGATAAAATAATATTTTGAAAATATTTTATAAAACGAATCTATTAAAATTATTTTTTTATCAATATCTAATATCATTTTTATTTAATTTTTAGTCAGAATTTATTAATTTTAACCGAAAAAGTCAAAAGGGGAAAAATACTTAGACGTATAGAGTAGGATTTCTTTGTTTCAGGATATACCCATCAATACTATTCTTAAAAGCAGGGGAAATTTTTCTCGCCCAAACGCACCTACATTGTGAACCGTCTATTAGCGACTTAGCGTCAGAATCTTGATCCACGACCATTATTCATCTTTGGAATGTTTCCATGTATAATTGTGCTTAATAATTAATAATGTTTACATGTATAATGATTAATAATAATTGTGCATATGACGTATTATATTATGGAATTTTTAATAATATATCGTGTTTAATAATATTAAAATAGAACGCTCACGTGTTTAATAATTCATAATTATTAAACGGTTGAATATTTTTATATACATATATTATTTTTCTTAAGCATGTATTACGTTGAAATAGAAATAAAAATACTAAGCTAAAAAAGGTAAGAATGGAAATAGTTTTGAAATAACGTTTATTTTTAGGAAACTTTTTGTACACTATTGCCCAATATATCTTTTATATGATTTCAATTTAATTATGGAAATGTTTTAATAGCTTTTAAAAATTTTAATTAGCTTTCAATCTTATGGTAATATATTACCTTTTATAGAGATAATTAATTTCACTTACGGCACATTATTACCTTTTAAAAAGGAAATAAATTTTTATTACTTTTTATGAAAATTTTGGTTATAAACTACAATATACATTATTAAAATAAATATAAATAATGTTAATTTTTTACCTTTGATGTTAATTTTTTTGACTCCAAAGTCAACTAAATTTGCACCCCGCAATTGACGTGGTTAGGAGGATGAGTTGGGGTCGGAACCGGGTGGGGGGGTTTACCGGGGGGGCTAGAGGGGTTAGGAATTATCAATTTTGCAAACGGAGCACCGTACGTGTCCCAATTGGGTGAGTGGCTTCCGTAGCCACTCTTTTTGAGTGGCTCTAGAACCCAGCCGTTGATATAATTACGTTATGTTAATATTTCATCCGTTCGGAAATGATTTTCTCATTTGACTTTTCGCGCTTTCCAATTTATACTTTGATCATTAATATCTATATTTATACATAGATATATTTTATGTAAATTTAATATTTCAGAACTATGTTTCATAAGGAAACTATTGATATTATATTTATATCGAAATACATTTTTTAATTTTTCTATACATCAAGGTCAAAGTTTACAAACTTTGACCAATAAAAATCATGGAAAGATCATTTAAGGAGGGAGGGAGTACCTTTTATGGAAATATATTATTTTTGGAAAAAATACATTATTACCTAGCCTTTTCGTCGAAATACTAATAAAAATACTAAAATAAAAATGGTACGAATATATATAATTAAACAAAGATGAGTGCATTTTATGTACCATACATTATTATTACGTTTTCATTGAAATAGTAATAAAAACAATAAAATAAAAATGGTAATAAATGTTTTTATTATATCACTTCCAATTTTATAAAATTCCGGTACTAAACAGAAGTTTATATAAATAAATTATTTTATATTTTGTTTCCTTTCCAGAAACCGTTTACAAATTTACGTTACATTATTACCTTTTATGGAAATATATTATTTTTGGATGAAATAATTATTACCTTTTCGTCAAAATAGTAATGACGAAAATTTCTTCAATACAAACCTCGGTAATGGTGTCGTAGGAAGAAAACGTTTTGAATTCCTTAGACGTGAACTTGTGGAAATCACATCCCTCAAAAGAAAATTTGAAAAGTTCACCGATATCCTTGAGAGTCATCTCAATGTCGGTGCCATTTACAGAGGTTTTGAGGACCCGTCCGTTGAAAGTGAGATTTGTATAAAACAAGCGAATGAGATTCGGACAATAGACATCAAAATTCTCATGAACAAAGGAAGTAACACCGGGTCTATCAATGAAAATAGTAGCATCTTTGAATGGTAGATAACAAAATACGGTATGAAGAACAGATTTGGGCGTTAAAATAGGACAATTCAAAAAATCACTATAGAAAAGGCGTTTGAAATCACCTCTCAAAAGAAAAACGAGGAGACGAATCGTTCCTCTTGGGTTGTTGATTCACCGACATGAGACTTTGTGCGCATCTGTTTGTTGCCTCGACGGTCCGACATGGTGGCTAGGGTTGGTGCATGAAAAAAATGAGAAACCCTAAGAGAAGAAGAAAAGCACTTAAATCTCATATAATCGAGCAAATAAGTAACAATAATCATCAATTTGCAACAATTAACAAGCAATTTGGAAGAAATTGAAGAGAATTCGAAGAAAAGAGGTGAAAAATCGAACCTGTGAAATTTTTTGTGTTCGTCGCAGCAGAAGAAGTGAGACCAGGTTGCGAAAATGAAAATAAACGAAGAGGGGAGAGTATTTATACCTTAAGTTAAAGTGATCGATCCAATTAAAGTGATCGATCCTCCATAAAATGAGTACCTGCGCGTTAAAGTCCAGGTGATCGATCCCTAAGCTTGGATTGATCCGCCGAATCAGAGCCTGGAATCAGATAAAAACATGGATCGATCCACGGGACTTGATCGGTCCTCTGACGTTGGGCTGAATCCGGATTTTGAGCCATTTGCCCAGGTGATCGGTCCATCAGTTTGGATCGATCCGCCGAAATGTACCTACGAAAATCAAAGGCCCAGTGGATCGATCCTATAGCCTGGATCGATCCGCCGAAGTTTTACTTGAAAAAGCTTCGGTTTGAGTGATCGATCTAATTGTGGGGATCGATCCCCACTGTTCCAGTTTCAAAAAATACCCTGAAACACTGAAAAAATACCCTGCAAAAAAGAATTATTGCGTCTCCGACGCTCAAAATAGTATCATCAATAAAAAGAATGAATTATTCATAGAGATATCCAAGATGCCAAGTTCGTTCCGAATGTGGAAGAAACTCTCCCTACTAAGGGGTTTCGTGAAAATGTCCGCCAATAGATGTTTCGTTTCAACAAACCCAATTATGACATCTCCCTTTTGGACATGATCTCGTATGAAGTGATGTCTAATTTCTATGTGTTTAGTCCGCGAGTGAAGAACGGGGTTCTTCGTTAGACTAATAGCACTCATATTGTCACATCTAATTGGGATGTGATCATGTATAAGGCCGAAATCCACTAGTTGCTGTTTTAGCCAAAGAATTTAGGCACAACAACTTCCCGCAACGACATATTCCGCTTCGGTGGTGGAAAGTGCAACACTAACCTGTTTCTTACTAAACCACGAGATTAACAAATGACCGAATAAGTGGCAAGTACCGCTGGTACTTCTCCTATCGAGTTTGCAACCTACAAAATCTGAGTCGGAATAGCCAACAAGATGACATGTCGAACCTTTGGGATACCAAAGACCTACGTTCAACGTGCCCGCGAGATATCGCATTATCCTTTTGATCGCAACCAAGTGCGACTCTTTAGGACATGATTGATACCTAGCGCATATACAAACGGAGTACATGATATTCGGTCTACTCGCAGTAAGGTAAAGTAAAGAGCCGATCATACCTCGGTAGCGTTTTATATCTACCTCTTTACCTTTTTCATCCTTGTCGAGATAGCAAGAGGTACTCATTGGTGTGTCAATAGATTTGGATTCGGTAATGTCGAATCTCTTAAGCAATTCCCTGCAATATTTCGTTTGACACACGAATGTTCCTTCTTTGCATTGTCTAATTTGCAGCCCAAGGAAGAACTTTAATTCTCCCATCATCGACATTTCAAATTCACTTTGCATCATATCAGAAAAATCCCTGCACAAAACCTCGTTAGTAGCACCGAATATGATATCATCTACGTAAACTTGAACCAAAAGGATGTCTTGGTTATCTTTCTTGATGAAAAGAGTAGTGTCGACTTGACCCCGTTTGAACTCATGGTCCAAAAGAAATTTGCTTAACCGTTCATACCAAGCACGAGGTGCTTGTTTGAGACCGTAAAACACCTTTTTGAGTTTGAAGACATGTTCGGGAAACTCATAGTCTTCGAAACTCGGGGGTTGTTCGACATACACTTCCTCTTGAATGATACTATTAAGGAAGGCACTTTTAACATCCATTTGATAAAGTTTAAAATCCATCGTAGATGCAAATGCAAGTAATAAACGAATAGCTTCTAAACGTGCAACCGGTGCATAAGTTTCTTTATAATCAATGCCTTCTTCTTGATTGTAGCCTTTAGCTACAAGCCTAGCTTTGTTTATAATGGTTACTCCATTTTCATCGAGTTTGTTAGAAACACCCATTTTGTGCCAATAACGGAATGATCATTAGGTCTAGGCACCAATTCCCAAACATCATTGTGTTTAAATTGGTTAAGCTCCTCTTGCATTGCCATAGACCAATGTTCATCATTAATAGCATCCAAAACGGTTGTTGGTTCAATTTGTGAAACAAAGTCCATGTGATTAATTGTGTTCCTAAGAGAATTACGAGTAGAAAATCCCTGCGTTATGTGACCAATGACGTTGTCAATCGGGTGATTCTTCAACGTTCTCCATTCCTTAGGAAGCTCTGTTTGCTCCTACATTTTCTCTTCTTCTGGTTCCTTTTCCTTAATGATTTCTTCTTCATCGTCATAAGAACCTGCAACATTATAAACAATACCTTTTCTCGCCAAGCGAGCATCAAATTCATCGAAAACAACATGAATAGACTCCTCTACGGTCTTAGTACGCTTGTTGAACACTCTATATGCCTTACTACAAAGAGAATAACCTAAGAAAATTCATTCATCCGACTTAGCATCAAATTTTCCCAAGTTATCCTTTCCATTATTATGAATAAAAACTTTACATCCAAAGACATGAAAATAGGAAAGGTTAGACTTTCTTCCTTTGTAAAGTTCATAGGGCGTTTTCTTGAGTATAGGTCTAATGACGGCTCGGTTTAACACGTAGCACGCGGTACTCACGGGATCCGCCCAAAAATATTTAGGAAGGTTTGCCTCATTGAGCATTGTTCTAGCCATCTCTTCAAGAGACCTATTTTTCCGTTCAATCACGCCATTTTGTTGTGGTGTACGGGGGGCTGAGAAATTATGCTCAATGCCTAATTCATCACAAACAACATCAAAGCCGTCTTGATCAAATTCTCCCCCATGATCACTTCTAATGGATGCAATGTGAGAATCTTTTTCATTTTGAACCAATTTAATGAATTTCTTAAAAGCATCATACTTATGAGCTAGAAAGAGTGTCCATGTAAACCTCGAATAGTCATCAACGATAACAAAGCCAAAGTAATTACCTCCTAAACTCATAGTTCTTGAAGGTCCAAAAAGGTCCATGTGCAAAAGTGGTAATGGCCTAGTCGTAGAAACAACGTTCTTTGACTTAAACGAGGCCCTTACTTGCTTCCCCTTTTGACATGCATCACAAATTAGATTCTTCTCAAACTTAAGTTTAGGAACACCAATTACTAAGTCTTTAGAAACCAACTTATTAAGATGGTCCATATTAACGTGAGCTATCCGACGATGCCATAGCCACGTTTCTTCCTCTTTGGTAATGAGGCACTTAGCTAAGATAGACGGGGAATTTTCAAGATCAAACATGTAAATGTTATCTACTCTACTACCACAAAGAATAGTCTTATCATCACACAAGCGTTCTACAATGCATTTACTAGAATCAAAGATGACACGGTTACCTCTATCGCACAATTGGCTAATGCTAAGAAGATTGTGCTTGAGGCCCTCAACAAGAAGAACATTCTCAACGGTTGTAGCATTGTCTCTCCCAACGGTGCCACTTCCAATGATCCTTCCCTTGTTGTTGTCGCCAAAAATGACATTGCCACCTTTGAAAAACTCTAAACTCTAAATTTGGATGCGTCTCCGGTCATGTGCTTGGAGCATCCGCTATCGAGATACCAAGAGGCACTCGAAGCCTTCAAGCACACCTACAAAAAGATATCAAGGAGACGGTTTAGGTACCCATGTATTGTTGGGTCCTTCTTGGTTAGCATATGTGCGATGTGTGTGCGTTTGTTGGAAATGCCTAAGTTTGGTGAAGCACACAGGTGCAATGTGACCTATCTAATTACAATAATGGCAAATAACATTTGGATTATTCATCCTATATGGTTGAGTGTAATGAGTTCTAGGTATGCTAGGAGGTGCTCTTCTAGTTTGATAATTTGTCTTAGCATTTTTATTTCCCTTAGCTTTAACAAATGTTGTTTTTCTAGGTGGGTTTTTCTTATATCCAAGTCCTTGGCCATTACTATGTTTTTACCTAAGTATTTTATCTAATGTGTTTGAGGCATTATTAAACTTTCCCAATTTGCTTTCTAAACTAGCAACTTTAGCTTTTAATGATTTACAACTAGAGCATGTAGAAGAAGAAGTAGATGAAGGTTCTTGTGGCCTTTTTCCAAAAGAGATAATTTCTTGTTTAAGTTTATCATTTATATTTTTGATTTCTTTGACATCATTCTCAAAAATCAGGATTATTTGCTTTATTTCATTGTTTTCTTTGGAAGCCTTTTTGAACATTCCTACAAGTTCTTCTACAATGCAAACTACATCATTAAGAGTTAAAGGATCATTGGGCGAAGGTTCTTGATCACTTACTTCTTTTGATGTTTCTCCATCTTCAATGGCCATGAGACATAGATTGGCCACTTCCTCCGTTTCCGAGTCTTCGCTCCCGGAGCCGTCGTTCTCCCAAGAAATGTAGGCACGTTGCTTCTTCGGTGCCTTCTTGTCCTTCTCGTTCTTGAGCTTCAGACACATTGGTTAGATGTGTCCAATTTCACCACACCCATAGCACTTGGATGGAGTGTTCTTCTTGGCTCCCTTCTTGAGCATCATCTTCTTGAATTTTCGGACAAAGAGTCCGACGTCAGTGTCGTCGCTGTCATCATCTTCATCATCAACGTTGTTGTGGGTTGATGTTGTTGTGGGTAGAGCAATAGACCTCTTGCTCCTCTCTTCAACCACCTTTGAGAGTTGGGTGGTTTCGTAGGTAATAAGATTACCTCGAAGAGCATCATAGGTCGTTGTTTGGAAGTCACGACCTTCTTCGATTGCGTCCACCTTTGAACGCCATTTGGGGGATAGGCTTCGCAGCACCTTTCTCACGAGCTCTCGGTCGGTGTATGTTTTCCCAAGAAGATTGAGAGGATTAATGATGTTAGAGAACCTCTCAAACATTTCCTCAATCTTCTCGTTTTCCTTCATTGAGAAGAGTTCATACTCGTGAGTGAGGTGGTCGATTTTGGCCTCCCGAACCTGCGCGGTTCCTTCGTAGGTGACCTCCCATTTTTCCCACATTTGTTTTGCGGTTTCACACCGCGAGATTTTGCGGTAGTCATCCGCATTAACACCGCAATAAATCATGTTTATTGCCTTTGCGTTGAGCTCCATCTTTTTGCAATCTTCGTCGGTGAACTCCTCTTTGGTTTTGGGGACGTTGACCTCACCGACTTTCTTCATCGGGACTCCACACCCGTTCTTGACTATCAACCACAGTTTGTAGTCGTTGGATTGGATGAAAATCCTCATCCTTTCCTTCCAATAGGAATAGTTGGTTCCGTCAAACAACGGTGGCCTTGTGGTTGATTGTCCCTCGCTAACTCCTGCGTTGAACATTCTAGATGCCATTGATCTTTGAGTTCCTGAAATTTAAGAGATATTCGAAGAACTTCCTGCTCTGATACCAATTGTTAGAAAAAAGTGCAAATCTAGAGGGGGGTGAATAGAGTTGTTCGCTAGAATGAGCGTAAATCACGTGTGTGATAATTAAACAAAATCGCAGGAAAAATGTAAAGAGCAAGGGAAAGGAGTACACCGTGATTTATACTGGTTCACCACCTCGTGGCTAGTCCAGTCCTCCGAGAGACTCTCTCAAAGGTTCTACTAAACCTCAAGCATCAACGGGTGCTTGAAAAACCGATACAACTCGAGAACTTGAATCACACAAGCCTCAACTTCTTACAACAAGACTTGAGTCACACAAGCCTTAACAACAACAAGACTTGAATCACACAAGTCTTAGCAACACTCAAATAAGATTGATTTTACAACACAAGAATGAAAGCTCACACAATTGAGCAAGAAATGTTGAAATATGAAAGCTCTATGGATGACAAAATCTTTAGCACTCAATAAAAATATTTCTAACTCTCAAAATAACATATTTGATAAGAAAGATGGAAGCAAGAATTGAATATTAAGCAATGAAGGTTTGGAGTGCAAGAGATGTGTTTTTAATGAAGGAGGATGAGGGTTTTTATAGCTAGGAGTAAAAGAAATAAATCCATTGGAAGTAGGGAAGAGGTGATTTTGACAGATTATAACGTTGGGGATCGATCCAAGGGTGAGAATCGATCACCTGGAGTAAAGAATTGAAAAACAATATCTGTCAAAGGCACGGGGGATCGATTCAAGGCAGGGGATCGATCCTCTAGAGTCAAAAATCTGGAAATGATTTTTGACAGAGTTACGGCGGATCGATCCAAAGGGAATGATCGATCCACTGACGGATTTTCCGAAAAACAAAATGATCGATCCTAATGAGTGGATTGATCCAACTCCCAGAGCGCTAAACATGGTGATTGATCCAACAAAGAAGATCGATCCACTGACGAACAAACCTCAAACATGAGGACCCAAACCATGTGTGCGAGTGGGATGGATATTTGGAGCTAAATGAATTGTTTTAGACAACAATTTGAATATGATAAGGCTCTGGAAAACAAACAAATCAAATGAGTTGAAAAGAATTAATTCAAATTCAAAATTTGAATTAAATATTGAATTTTGTGTAGAAATTGAGTCCCAAAAATATTTTGTGTGTCAAACGTTGTACAAGAAAAATATTTAAGTTATATTTTTCTTACCACAAAAAAATTTGTGTATCCTTAAAAAGTATTTTAAGAAATTTTGACACACTATTTTGAAATTGACTGAGTAAAATATTTTTAGACAGAGAAAAAATAATTTTTCAACTGACTCAGAAAATAATAATTTTTATCCCTCAAAAATTAATTTTTTTATGCAAAAATTATTCTCATCCTTACAAATATTCCTAGACTCAATAAAAAATAAAAAGTCTTCGGAGTCTTCACTTCATTTCAAAAAACTGCGTAGGGGTAATCATTGATTTTTATCGCCGTAAATTTCTTGATATGCCTCTTTGCTTTTCTCGATACGAAAAATAAATTTTCGATTATCCTTTGAATTTAATCATCCTGCTTGTTATACATCAAAACAAAAATATTCCAGAATAATAAAGGGGTTTGAACTCATGTCCAACAGCTAATGTACTCCTTGCGCCCAAGCCTCCAAGCACGAGAATGCGCATAGACTACACTTATTTAAATAAGGCATATCCGATAGATACCTTCCTGTTACCAAGCATTGATTAAATGGTGGATGGGATGGAATGGAAGGGTGTGAGCTAATGAGTTTTTGAATGCCTTCAATGGGTACCACCAGACCCAAAGCATCTAGCTAGCAAAATATTTTCACAAAGTTTGGGAATCACTATGAGGTTGATGGTCTAAACATTTTGTTGTTTTTGAAGGAGGTAGAGGGTCCCGCATCGTCCTTATGGGTCAGTGTTTTTTCCAAGTGAGAATCATAAAAGCTTACCTTCTCGATAAGGAAAAGCAAGTCTAGCCCCTCAGGTCCCCTCCTATTATGACGTAAAAATCAATCGCAAGACCCAATATCTATCATTCGTAAAATTATGTGTTTTAATTTAGCCAATGGGGAAGCAAAGTTTACTATGAGGTATTTTAATTGTGAGAGGTAACGACCTAAGTCACCAATGCACTAAGAAATTCAATATGTTGCCTTGTATAATAAATAAATTACGAATTAAAATAGTATTCCTCGTCTCTAAGTCTTTCTTTTTTATTTTTTCTATGTCCCTAATTACTTTTTCTCCTTTCTATTAAAAAACTATTTTAGCTCTACTAATTCATACCCTATTTATCACATCACTGCTATTCACTAATAATTGATCTTCCTATCACATTCAAGTCATACCAATCACATCAAGAATATTTTTTGGAAAATCAAAACAAAAAGATCTCTCGTTAATTTTTGTTAAAATCACAGGAAGAAGTTTAGTACCAATCACATCAAGAATATTTTTTGGAAAGTCAAAACAAAAAGATCTCTCGTTAATTTTTGTTAAAATCACAGGAAGAAGTTAAGAGGCGATGGAATATATTCTTGACACATTCATCTAACTTCACACATAATAAGGTAAAGTATTTTCTTTAACTACATGTATATGCAGTACGTAGCTGAAAGGTATATATATAAATGGATTCATCATCATCAAGCACATATTCCTCTCCATGTGCTGCGTGCAAGTTCCTCAGAAGGAAATGCTTGCCAGGGTGCATTTTTGCACCATATTTCCCTCCAGAGGAGCCACAGAAGTTTGCCAATGTCCACAAAATCTTTGGGGCAAGCAATGTGTCGAAGCTACTGAAAGAGCTCCTCCCGGACCAACGAGAGGACGCCGTGTGCTCACTTGCGTACGAGGCCGAGGCGCGTGTGAGAGACCCTGTCTACGGCTGCATTGGTGCCATCTCTTACCTACAGAGGCAGGTGGATCGCCTCGAGAAGGAACTCGACGCAGCAAACACAGATCTCATGATCCAGGCTGCCACAACTGCGAGCAAAGATGTGTTCAAACGACGCACTGCTGGTCCATTCAATCGGATTTAATCCATTTGTGATGATTGTCTCGGATGGGAAACCTTGGCTTTTTATAAACTTGAATTGAAATCATTGATTTTGCACGATATGGCACACATCTTAACATTATTCACCTAGAGCTACGTACACAATTATCAACTACTTTAGTTCAATGGGCTACCATTAATAATAAATTAGCTAATATCATTTTAATCATTTTGGTCTTTTTCAGACAGAAAAAACAGAGGTTGTTGGTTTCTTAAAACTTGTAGTTTCATTAATATTATGGTTTCTTCTTGTTTATTTTGCTTTCTAAACTACTCCCTTCATTGTAATGTATTGAGTTTAATCCCTATTAAGTCTCTCTATTTAATTTATATAGAGTTATGCGGTCCACGTTGGTTCTCTAAGTTCCCATCAAATGTAATCACACATCTTGCACTTTTAACAAAACACACACACACATCAATAGATATATATATATATATATATATATAGATTTTGGTTCTGGTGAGAATGCAATCTTAGGAGAGAAATGAGAATGAATCTGGTGCTTTAGATTGTAAGATCTAAGGGTCAAGATTTCATCAAAATTAGATGCACCAAAATGGTTCGAAAATGCATCACGTCGAAATGCACCATAAACCTTCGAAAATGCACTATCTCAAAATCTGAGCGCAAGATGCAATCTGAGCCGCATGATGCATCAAATCCGACGGCTAGATTTTATTCTTATTTCTCTCCACAAGATGCATTCTTACGGGAACCGGCCCCTATATATATATATATATATATATATATATATATATATATATATATATATATATATAATAAATGAGATTTTATTTAAAAGGAAGCAAAGTACAGAAAGGGGCTGGCCAACCCCAACAAAAGGCCAAAGCATAAAAAAAAAGAATATAAAAGGTAAGAAACAACCAAATGGGTCTAAACAAAAGGAGAGGGACACAACTCATAGAACATCCCCAAAATGTCTTTATCTTCTTGACCCCCACTACATAGAAAAATAGTGAGTAGGGTCTAACCCACTGTGAATGTCGACCTTTTATTCTTCAAGTGACAGCCATGGAACCCAGACCTCCATGCCTGAGTTTCATTCTATTTGCAGGACAATGTGAGACTGCCCACCCCCACACCAATAGTAAGATAATAAGGTATCAGGAAAAACCATCAAGTATGAGAAACTATGTCTGCCTTAAATGCAACCCAAACCCTACCCTAGTCCTGCCAATTTGAGTGCCAGCCCTAAGCAAGCCCATGCTTCCTGCTAAGCAAAACCCTACTGCACTCCACCAGCAAACAAGCAACCATGGAGCAAAAACAAACCCATAGGCTAAAGATCACACCATAACAGAGACTAAACTAATATGTCACAAAAGAAACCATTCGAGATCAATCAGAATCATCCCTTTCCTGCCCTCCTACCATTTTCTTCTTAAGTTTCTTTTTAGACCTTTTCTTTTGGCTCTTGGTTAAAGGCTTATTTGAGGACTGATTTTTGGTTGCTTTTTTTGGTTTGTTTGGACAGCATTCCTTGAAAAAATTTCTAATGTCTTCTGCAAAATTAGACTCTGAACCATTTGACCTTTCCTCCCATCCAATAGGTGTTTTCTTTCTTCCTTCTTCCAAAATCTTTGCGTTACTGCGAGTTACTATTTGAGAAGGAGAATAGATATTCCTACCCTTGAATTCTCTCCCCAAATCGAAAGGTGTTTTGAACATCCTAGAGTAATCTATTTGAAGAGGTTTGAGAATGTTGTCATTGAAGACCTTGTCTTCACCTTCTGAATGCGTAAATAGAATAAGCCCCTCTTTTTCTTCCCATATGTCTTCTAGTGCGTTGTTACAAAGAACCATGTTCCCATCATCAATCTTGACAAATTCATCTTCCGAGAGTGGTCTGCCATCTTCTTGGTCATTTACTTGATCAAATAGAGCTGCATAAGAGTTGGGCTTAAGGGGAATGAACTCCGCGGAAAATGGGGATATGCACACTCTCGGAAGCTCGGGGTATTGAGAGTTGTATGTTGAAGAAGCCTCTGCCTGAGCAATGTTCGCCTTTAGCTTATGCAAATCCAGATCCAAGCAATAAGTCTGATCAGTATTATTTCCATGTTGTAGATCCTGCCCTTCCAAAGGTTGTTCTATTATGTCATGATTCACAAGACTAAGAGACTGTTCTTCATACTCTTGGGCTGATTCTACCACCTCCTGCGATAGATCCTTTTTGGATTGGGAGTCATAAAATGGATCCCTTGCCACGTTTCTGTTTAGATCCTTAAATTTTTGCTCTAAGGCCAGAGTGGCTTTAGAAGCAAGTGTGGGAATCTGTTCACTAGAGTGCACTGGACCATACTCTGTCTCTCCCAAGACAGCAGCCTCAATAACTCTATCCCCTGAAAGTCCTAAAGCTTCCCCAAACTCCCCAAACCCGTTAGCCTTGTTTAAACACCGAGCTCTCTCAACGAAGGACGAAATAGCCTTAAGGAACAGATTAGGCCCTTCATTGTGTACACCAAAGGGGATATGAATGAACCTGTTACCTTCTTTTCTAGCTTCTAAAATCCGAATATAATCCCCCCTACGATTAGAGTCAGTAGCAATTTCCAGTGTTCTTTTAACATCCAATTTAACACAAGCCCAAGTAGAACCAGAAATCAGTCTAGGAAGAGATTCCAAGACCCAATTGAGTGAATCAGAATCAAACCATAAATGGATTCTTCTCCCCCTATCAGAAATACTGAATACCTTATTGTAGACAGAGTAAAATAGCTCAAATACCTTATTGAGAATTCTGAATTTGAATCTAATGTTCTTGCTATGCCATGGAGAGGTAATTTCTTTCTGACCCGATAATTTATTACAAGAAAAAGGAAAAACAAAATACAAGGCAGAATGTGTACTGCCCAAAGCCCAAAACGATAGAAACAAGTCTAAACATAACACCTTACAAGAATACTAAAATGCAAATGAAAGGCGCCAAAACAAAGTAGGCCAAAAAGGGGGGGGTCTATTGCAGCATGTTGGTTGCTGTATAATGGCCCTCAAACAGCATGTGATGTAATAAATACATCTACAACAAACCAACACGTATCAAGACAAGCTGCTTGTAAATCAACAGCTATTCACCAAGACAAACTGCTTGTAAATCAACAACTATTCTCCAAAATGTCTTGTTTCCCTTTCTGTATCTTTTGGGAAGTAGTCCAAGATGGAAAGATTGATGAAAGGTAATAGAGGAACTCTTGGCTATTCCAAACTATTAAAAATTAATTTATGGAGAGCTAAAACATAACGAGCCTTGGCACAAAAGCAGACCTTGAAACCAGCCTTTCATAAAGTTAATTGAATAAGCAAAACAGAGACGAAATTAGGGACTTTAAAGCAAACCTTTCTCCTGAATTAATCTAGTTTTCAGGTCTGTTAACCTCTTGCTCCTCCTTGGCGTGGGGGAGTCTTTAAACTGTAAGCATAGCTGCTCAAACTTCCTCTGATTTCTCCTTTTACTCGTTTCTTTCCTAGCATGCCAGTCTGGTTCATCTTCCGACCCTCTATCTGTAACCCACTCTTCTTCTGATTCTTCTAGAAAAGGCTTAAAAGAAAGCTTTGTCTGCTTCTCTGATCCTGAGTTGTAGCTCACGTTCCACTGTGATCTATCCAAATCATCATTATCAGAATTGGAGCACCCCAAGAAGTGGGGTTGGACCTCCTTCGGTTGTGAGCAATCCTTTGCACCTAGAAGAAAAGGTTGAGCTGCTGGAGAGAGAGGGCTATGGGGGATATGAAAAGGGGGAATTGGGGTTGCAGAAACTGGTTGTTGTGGTTCCTTTATTGGGGAAAAATGAGTCTTAGGAGGAATGTCAATAGGTGTGTGACTATGATCACCTGGGATATCTAAACTGAGCAGGTAAGAAGAGATTGAGAGCTCAAAATGCACTGACGAGGTGGGGGAGGAGTTAAAACACACAACTGCTTTGTCCAAAAAAGGAGGAGGTGGGGGAAGAGATAATCTAAGAGAGTCAAAAGCCACCTTAAAGTAGGAGGTAAAGGAGGTTACGCCCAAACCTTGGTTTCCTTCTGGAATATTGATCCAAACCTTTCCATCCTGGTGGAATTCACTAAGTCTAAAGTGGTTACCGATTCTAGAGGCTTGGAACGAGACTGAAAGCAGTCTCTTGTTCTCCCTCTATTGAGAGGATCGTATGTATCCCTCTTGAGTGACAGATTGGAGATTATCCATTAGCCAAGCACAAAGGTCTAAACCTAGCCATATATTCAGCTTCCTGCTCCTCTGAATTTCTGTAATACATATCTTCTTATTGAATTTTGAAGGCGTAAAGAGAAAAGTCTTACCTTCAATTCGGAACTTTTGAGTTTTAGAGATTGCTATTGATTGGCAGGGATTTTTGTTTCCATCTCTGATTGACGGAATCCCCCTTAAGATGTCAGCGTAGCTATCTCTGTTGGTATGAATCTCAATTGAAGACTTTGACGGGGCTGAATCATCCTTGGAAGAGGAAGGGATTTGTCCATTCACCGGTTCTGTATAAAATAAGTGTTGAGGTTTGAGGATTGGCGGAGCAGATGAGGGGTGGCGGTGAGTTTGTAAAGAATTCCGACATGAACGATTTGCTGGGAGTGGAGTTCCGGTCACTAAATCAGAGCGTAGAAAGCTCTCACCTCTCTCTATAGATCTCGCCATATACATATATATATATATATATATATATATATATGTATATATATATATATATATGTATATATATATATATATATGTATGTATGTATGTATATATATATATATGTGTGTGTGTGTGTGTGTGTGTGTGTGTGTGTGTGTGTGTATATATATATATATATATATATATATATATATTAAAACAAAATTTTTATTGATAAAGAGGTGGGGAAGGAAAAGATACAAAAGATAGCAAACGTTCGGGGGGGACTAAACCGATACCCCGAAGGAGAGGGAGCAACCCGATAAAAGAAACAACAAAATTCTAAGTGATAACAACGGTTATATCAAACAAACAACGGTTATATCCAACAGACAGTGTGCCGAAGCCAAGTTGCGCTTCAACACCCTCTTCCTTGTACTGTCCAAGCACCCAGGTCCAGACCGCTATCAATCTCCCACATAGTCGTTTGCGGTGAAGGTTTTAATTCTGTGGCCATTCAGCGCAAATTATTGAAGACCCTCCTCCGTAAGAGTATCATCTTTATGCATCCACCATTTTTTCCTAAATTTCCAACACCAAAAGGAGATGTTGTGTTTGATATTATGTGTGATGCTAGATAAGGAATCCTTAGTGTTACCGAAGACTGTAGAGGCGTAAAGTTTCCATATAGACCATGTGATAATCCCTGGGGCAATGAGGCGTAGGTTCCCTTTGATTGATTTGTTGTTATGCCTCAAATTCCACGCCAGAATATGTTGTTTAAGAGTGCTACCTGGAGTAGGGTTAGGACCATCCAAAAGGAGAGCCATTCTCTCCCAGATGGGCATAATCAGTGGACAATGGAGAAGACTGTGATCTATGTTACCATCATCTTTAAGGCAGAATATACACTGGGAAGGGAGAGAGGTGTAGATATGAGTGTAATTCTCCGGGAAAGGTAGGAGATTGTAGTTAAGCTTCTAGAGAAAGAGCTGAATTTTGGGAATCTGCAGGTTATCCCAATTGTATTTATCACTAATAGGATAGTTTGAATGGGTTCTGCTGTGATTGAAAGCTTGTTTGAGAGAAATAGGCACCACTTCAATTTGACCATCTTCATCTTCCTCAGGTAGTATGTCCACCATTAAATCTTCAGTTCAGGAATTGATTCTGCACATCCTCTTTATAATGGTAGAGTCAGTAAGCTTTTCCTTAAAATTAGAGGTGTTGTACTTACCTCTCATGAATTGAGACCAGTTACTATCATCAAATTTAAAATTCCACCAAAGCTTGATTGAATAAGCCTCTTGTAGTTCTCCAAGGTCCCTGATTCCCAGCCCTCCCTCTTCTTTAGGAAGGCAAATTTTGTTCCAAGAGCACCAGTGATATTTCCTTGTGTTTTGGTTGTGTCCCCAGAAGAAATTAGCCATCATGGAGTGAAGTTTTTGAATAACTGATTTAGGTAGTGAGTGCACTGCCATGAAGTGTAGAGGGATGGTAGATAGCACATGTTTGATCAACACCAACCTTCCAGACTGAGAGAGGGTACGGTTGTACCATTTATCAATGTAGTTGCTGAAGTGAGATATTAGATCCCCACAATCCCCTTTCCTTAGAATCCCTTTGCAAATTGGAGTACCCAGATATTTAAAGGGCAGAGAGCCCTTTTGCATTCCCATTATGGATTCAGCTCTAGAAGATACCTGAAGGCTGCCATGTTTACCACAATAGAATCTACTTTTAGAAAGATTGATGCTTTGGGAATGAGAGAAATATATGTAAAACCAAATAATTTGGGAACAGGAATCCCCAGGAAAAACTATTGGCTGGCTTTTAAAACATCATTTTTAATAATGTTCCAGGTGGCTCTGAAGAAACTCCCATTGAAACCATCTGGGCCAGGGGCACTGGCAGGGTTGAGCTCCCAAATGACTGATTTGACTTCCTCTTCCTCAGGTAATCTGCATAAAGCTTCATTATCAGCATGGTTAATAATAGGGTTAATGAATTGGAGAATGTTCTGTGGTTGAATAGCTTTAGAGTTTCCAAAGAGGTTGGAGAAGTGAGTAGTAGCCATGTCTTTGATCTTATCCATGTCGTTGATCTCTTTCCCTTCATCATTGATAATAGAACTGATTTTTGAGCTAGCTCTCCTACCCTTAACATAGTCATGGAAAAATCTGGTACTGCAATCCCCTTCTGTAAACCATTTTATATTGGCTTTCTGTTTCCAAAAGTTGTATTCAATGTTTGTTGCAGTAACTAGCATGGCCCTAGCTTTGTTGTCTCGAGCCCTATTCTCAGGAGTAGGGTCCCTTTCAAATTTGATTTGTGCCTCCAGAGCTTCTTCTTCTGCCTTCTTGATGTTAAGAAAAATGTCACCAAAGATGCTTTTGTTCCAGTCTTTTAGGATGACTTTCAGACCCTTGAGTTTGAGACCCAGACCAATCATCCCATTAAAGTTAGGTACCTCAGACCAGTATTTCTGAACTGTGGGGAGAAAAGTTTCATGCTCAATCCAACAATCAAGGCCTGAAAGGTTTGGGCCCTGTCTGACTATCCTTTTTACATATGAGAAGAATGGGGCAGTGATCTGATGAGGCCTTACTGATGTGTTTAGAGTATGTATCATCATAAAAATCCATCAAAGAAGAATTGATCATAACCCTGTCTAGCCTCCTAAAAACCATCCCATTACTTCTATTACCAGACCAAGTCAAGGGGGAACCAGAGAAGGTAGGGTTAATAAGGTTGCATGACTCACAGCAATCCTTGAAGTCATCCATGTCAGCCTGTATAGGTAATTTTTTTCCCTGGTGCTCATTCCATTCTGCAATGATGTTGAAATCTCCACCAACCACCCACTGACAAGATGTTTGAAGGGATGATAGGTTGTCCCAGAGTTCTTTCCTTACCTGCCCAGAATGTTTACCATAAACAGAGGTAATCCTAACCACACTGTTGGTAGATATGTTGAGGAAGTCACAGTTCAGGAATTGAAAACCCTGACTGGACAAAGTGAGAGAGAGGAGATCTGGATTCCAAAAAATCCAAATCTTGTTCTTAGATAAGGCCATGAAATTCTTCAGCCCAATCTTAGTGCTATAAGTAGAAATCTTATCTGCAGACACCATAGGTTCAATGACAGCCAAAAACCAGAATTTATGAATTTTTTTTAAAGATTTGATCCTTTTGAGAGAGGACCTAACTCCACAAACATTCCAAAAAAGACAAATCATTTGAGACAGTAAAATAAGTTGTCATTATGCCCTTTGTGGCTTCTGGTAACTCTGCTTGAAAAGGGGAGGGAAGGGAAGGGTTGGTGTTTTTTTGGAACTGAAACTGTGATTATGTGTGGTGCAGGAGTGTGAAATTTTTTATGTGCAAGCACACTAGTGTAAACAGGTGAGTCTCCATCTGAGTGGTAGCCTATGCTGTCTAGTGGAGGGGTGGCTTCCTTTGGAGGTGAGTTGTGAATATGTTCTAGAAGCATAGCCAAACCTTTTTCAGGAGAGTTACAGTGGATGTAGTCATCTTGTGAACCTTTAAAGTTAGGCCTTTCTGTAGAGATGTCAAGATTCATAGAGATGGCCTGAGAGGGTTGGGGTAAAGGGTTGGGCTTAGGAAGAGGTTTGGATTTGAGGGCATAGGCCTTAGCTTCAGATAGGCTTGGGAAGATGGGCTTATTAGGAGCTTGTGGATTTGGGGTGTTGGAGGAAATATCAGGCCCAATGAAAGAGGTAGAGGGGGTACCTTGAAAAGTAGTATCTGCGCAGGTGTCCATGAGGTCCAAAAGAAGGAAGGAATTATTGGAAGCTGGATATTTTCTTTTCCATTCAAAAACAGTAGGGCCAGATTTGGAGACAGTATGAGGATGTGGATGTTGGCCTGCAGGAGCATTCAGATGTTTTGTCTTTTTTCTATTAACATTCTCCCATTTGTATTCTTCAGTTTCTTTGATGCTTTCCTTTCCTTTGCCGGAGGGAAAACTTTCAGTAGGTTTAGGTTGGGCAGAGTTGTGGGAACTTGAAGAATGACCAAGCTTTTTACAGATGTTGCAGAATAAAGGCCTTTCTTCGTAGCAGCAGTCAATCAGTAGGTCTTTCCCACCAATTCTAATATGCACCTTGGGTGGAGGGGGAAGAGAGAGGTCAAGTTCGACGCATAATCTGGCTGTTTCCCTTTTGTCTTTGTTGCTAGTATAATCATCCATCAAGATAGGCTTACCCACAAGACACGATATGGTGTACAAGGCTTGGTATTGGATAAGGTGGAGGGGAAGCTGACTAAAGGAAACCCAGACCGGGAACAGAGGGGAGTCTTCACTGGCTTTGTAATCTTTAGTCCACTTAAATACATAGAAGGAAGTTTGGTGTATGAACCAAATCTTTTTTTTGAATGAATCGAATGTAATCTTCTTCTTCCTTAAATGTAAAAAGTACGTCTATTTGGTTGATTTTTCTGAGCTTAAACCAACCAAACTGAAGTTTAATGAGCATAGTTTTGACTAAAGAAAGGTGTGCCTCCTTCTTGAATCTTCCAACAGCAGAAAAATGCATCTTCCCTTCTAACAAATTCTCGTCTTCCATATTGAAGCTAAATAATGGGAAATTTTTGAAGAAACCTTCAACCTGTCCAATGGCAGTAGAGTTTTCTGCTTTGAAAAGTTCAGAAAAGTATTTCCTGGCCGGTGGGAAGGTCACCGGAGACTTGACAGAGGTCGCCGGTTTTCTCTCTCCTCTCTCTAGCCTCGCCATATATATATATATATATATATATATATATATATATATATGCTAAATCTATACTAATATATATTTATAATAATATATAATAATAAATGTGGATCTAGAAAATATAGGATATGGCTATAACAAGTTTTGGAGTTTATTTAGCAACCCCTTACATGTACATACGTACATGGGGTGTGTATCTAGAAAATATAGGATATGGCCATCGGTGCAGGTGGTGCCAGCTCGAATGGTCATCGAATCGGCTCCAGCGGTCCCCCCGAGTTTTGCCCCCTTGACGCTACCGAAAGACGGGTTGATGGAAGAATTTAAGTGTGGGATTTAGCGGCATTTCGAGGTGCAATGAGAGGGCCACTCCACCGGGATCACCATCTACGCCACGGTCATCACGTTTTTTTCGAGGGTGAGAGGGTTTATCAACGACGAACAACCAGAATGGTGGAGCAGGACGTTTTGGGGGCACCATTGGCTCGGGACTATCAGCGTGTAGAGGGAATTTTGACTCGCACCGTTGGGGGTACGAGGGGTCTCCCCTAAGAGATCGTCGGAGAGTCGCGCCGCTCTTAGTTCGCACAAATGGAATAAGCATGTTGGCAAACATAGGCAAAGAAGCGTTGGGACATCTCGGGCAGCATCACAGCGATTGAGTGCGCCGGATGGACCGACGAGCTGCCTCGTCGCATGAACCGCCCCACCATGGCCGAGAGCATATTCAGAACCAGCGCTGATGCTATGCGTCGGATGACGTCGTAGCATGAAATAAGTAGCCCTGAGGTATCGAGCCTCTCTCCCACCAAAGAAAGGAAAAGAAATGTGTGCACAACGATGTTTTGTTTCAACCATTTAGGGCCTCGTTTAACAAAAGACCTTTCTTATTTTTTACTGTCTCCATTAATGACTATTTCGCTCTGTAAGAAGCATACGGGTCAAGGGGGCCCAGGCTATCCTCAATGTCAAACGAGGTGAAACTACCTCAGTAGACTTGGACGTATTTTTCCTATGAAAAGTCCCCTTAAGACAATCCAAACTCCATCAATCCAATCCGAAGAGTGAGAATGTTAGGGTAATTCCTAAACTTGGCCTGGATGAGGCTCGACAAATGAGGGAGCACGGTCGGCCAGAGGCCAAGATCCCCTCATTCCCAAGAACTTAAGCATTCGCGGATCCTTAGGGTCCCACCAGGTGGAACTACCTCTGGGGACTTAGACATATTTTTCCTATGAAAAATCCCCCCTAAGGATGAGTTAAACCCCATCAGCCCAACTGGACGAGTGGGAATGTTAGGGACATTCCTCAACTTGGTCTGGTTGAGGCTTGCCGAACGAGGAAGCGCGGTAAACCGGAAGCCAGGACCCCCTCATTCCCAAGAACTCAAACGTTCCAACTTCTTAGGGTCCCACAAGGTGGAACTACCTCAGGTGACTTGGACGTATTTTTCCTATGAAAAATCCCCCTAAGGACGAGCCGAACCCTGTCAGCCCAACATGATAAGTGGGAATGTTAGGGTTACTCCTAAATTTGGCTTTGGCATGGTGGAGGCTCGGTGAATGAGGAAGCACGGTCGGCCAGAGGCCAGGAACCCCTCATTCCCATGAACTTAAGGGTTCGCGACTCCTTAGGGTCCCACAAGATGGAACAACCTCAGGGAACTTGGACGTATTTTTCCTATGAAAAATCACCCTGAGGACGAGCCGAACCATCAGCCCAACCGAACAAGTGGGAATGTTAGGGACATTCCTCAACTTGGCTTGGTTGAGGCTCGGCGAATGAGGAAGCACAGTCCGTCGGAGGCCAAGACCCTTTCATTTCCAAGAACTTAAACGTTTACGACTCCTTAGGATCGAACGAGGTTGAATTGCCTCAAGGGACTTGGTCATATTTTTCCTATGAAAACCCCCTTAAGAAAATCTTAACCCCATCAGCCCAACTAGACGGGTGGGAATGTTTGAGGACATTCCTCAATTTGGCTTGATTGAGGCTCGGAAAATGAGGGAGCACGGTCTTCCGGAGGCCAGGGCCCCCTCATTTCCAAGAACATAAGAGTTCACGACTCCTTAGGGTCCCACGAGGTGGAAGTGCCTCTTGGGACTTGGACTTAATTTTTCCTATGAAAAATCCCCCTAAGGAAGAGCCGAACCCCGTCAGCCCTACCAAACGAGTGGGAATGTTAGGGACATTCCTCAATTTACATTGTTTGAGGCTCGGAGAATGAGGAAGTGCGGTCTTCTAAAGGCCAAGACACCCTAATTCCCAAGAACTTAAGCGTTCGTGGACCCTTACGATCCCACCAGGTGGAACTACCTCAGGGGGCTTGGACGTTTTTTTACGAGTTGAGCCCCGTCAGCCCAACCAAACAAGTGGGAATTTTAAACAAAATTACTCAACTTAGCTTGGTTGAGGCTTGGGGAGTGAGGAACCGCGCTCAGCCCAAGGCCGCATCATTTCTCCCATACCATGTTCGGTAAGGGACTCGCCAGGTAATAATATACCCACATTCATGGTCGAACACCGTACACAAAAAAGAAAGAAAAAGAAAAGAGACATTTACAATGAATGAACATAACACAAGCCCTAAATGGATAAAATAACGTTATATTAGATCTCGATACATAAAAACATAGTTCAATAATTTCAATCAGAGTCGTCTAAATTGGGGTAAAAAGGCAGCGAGTATGACCAGTGCTCACGCGGAGATGAGGACGACCCCACCGTGGACCAAAGCGACCTCTATGGATGGACGCCAGATTTCACCCACTCAGAGGACGTGGACCGGAAGGGCCACAAAGCAGACGGGCTGGATTCGAAATATGGCGACCACCACTGATCTTGACATTTTCGGGATCCGAATCATCATCACAACGGAGGAAGGAAATCACCTGCCCAAAGATGAACCAGAGGACCAGTCGTGGGCATAAAGATCCTGCATAACGAGGTCCATGGGGGAAGATGAAGGTGTGGGTCTCACCAGATCCAGCACAAGAGCCGCCGGTGGGGCGACTGTCTCCGTAGCAGTCCCCGGAGGTTCTCTGGGGGTGAAGGCAATCGCCGTGGAGGAGGCGGAGTGGAAGCGCAAGGAGGTGAGCCAATGCTAGAAAGGGTGGGAAGCATTTCGGCAAGGAGGCTGGAAAAAAAGAGAAAAGGCATAGGATTTTATAATAAGAAGGTAGGATCATCGAGGAGGGAATGGATTGATTGAAGTGACCGTCTATCTTCCTTAGTAAAGATGAAACGATATACAAGGCAAGGGGCGGTGTGAACAAGTCCCTATGTAGGACGACTAGCCAAGCGCATCGGGCACGGATAGCAAGAAGAACTACCCGATTGGTTGTTATTAGGAACCACGTCAGATCTAAACGAAAAATGGAGTCACCAATAGGACTAAGTGTTGGGATAACATCCCCCATGATTGGTCGAGGGACGGTAAATGGAGTCAAGTAGACGGGGTCAGACTTTTCCAAAAGGGCTCCTACTTGATTCCCGCCTCAGCATAGGGGGAATACGCTTTCCTGAGCTTAGTGGGGGCCAAAGACGAAAGAGTGAAATTGATAAGATTGATCAATATACATTAAACTATAAAAGGAGAATTTAGCAAGGTCAGCATCGGGACCACAATCGATCACGAAAAGGAATAAACACATACATTTTTAGACTAAAGATAATAATATTACATTATCTATGAAGAATAGGAGAGCATTAAAGTTACAAGTCCTCTAGGTCTTCATAATTGCCATGATCGATGCCACCTTTAAGTTTCTCTTCTCCAATAGCCCCGAGACGGTCGATGTCCTAGGCATGCACGACCTCATTGCCTGGATTGGCCGCCTCTAATTACGCCACCTCTTTAGAGGTAGCCTCGTTGTCCAAAATAGAAAAGTCAAAATCAGCTAGGTCGGCGGACTTTTAGTAATAGGGAGGGAAACCAAGCTTGGAGGGGGTAAAGTCAGGATCGACCCGCTAGGCTTTCCAGTACAAAAAATGCTGCATGGCGAGAAGCCGAGAATTAAAGTAAGTATCTCCCTCATCATTTGAGAATTGGCGCCCCTCGGGTGTTGCCGACCCTGCAGAGAGGAGAGCGGGCATGATAATGAGATATTTTTCTTGGAAGGAAGAGGAAGCAGTAAACTTGGTCGTGACTTGGGACTTGACAGCATCCAGCTCACTGGGGAGTCTCTCTTTCACTTCAAATAGGTCTTACTATGTCTTCTTTAGCCGATCGTTCAGCCCGTCCACGGCGTTGATGTAATTCAGCTTGTTGACCTCATGTTGCTTCTCTAGGTCCTCTCTCGACCGGCGTGACTGCATGTGTTGGGTGTGGAGACCGTCCACCTCGGCATCTAGCATCCTGACCCGACGAGCAATCTTAGAATTCACGGACAAGCTTTGCAAGGGCCAATGGTTAAACAAAAGGTTTGCACCAAGGCAAAATGCATAGGGGACGTACCGCAGCATCAACATGACCGCACATGCTGATCAAGTCAGGCAAAGAGGTCTTCATCAGAATCTCCCACTCGACAACATGACCGCACATGTTGATCAAGTCAGGCAAAGAGTTCTTCATCAGAATGTCCCACTCGACAGGAGAGAGACATTGAGGTAGGATCTTAGAGGCCACAAGTGTTCCGTTAAGGAAAGAGGCATCTTCAGGTATTTCCAACTACAGCACACACGTGCGCTTCCCCGGCAGTGACTCCCACCGCTTAGCCCTAGACAAATTTGGACGCTCAGTTACAGGCTCTGGGGCAAACATATGAGCGACCAGGACCGGTTCATGGTCAGAGTCTAGGACGAGAGGAGCTTCGCCTGAGACCCCCTTGACCTCTGGAGGGGATGGGACGCTTGGATGCCAACACGGAAGACAACACTAGGAATAATCTCTACAAAGGAAAAAGGAAATCAGCAGAAAGAAGATTAGAAAGGAAAAACTAAGCGGAATCAGATCACCGACCAAGCCCGTCTTGGGCGGAGATAGCAGCAAAAGAAAGACAATCCTCTGCTTGACCCTTTGAAATTTTAAACATGTACGAAAATAGGTCCTGTGAAGGTTAAAGAAGGCTGGCAAGAATGTCATCAGAGAGCGACCCGTCCTTGGGCACGGTCAAAGGGGTCTGGCAGAAAAGTGATATATCATAGGAATATGACAAATGTAATTAAGAGAGCCCATGAGCCTCTTTTACTGAGAATATGGGAGTACTAGCCCAAAATTGAGTGTATAAATAAGGCCTCCGTCCAAAGGGTGAGGGGATCAGATTTTGAGTTATTTTATTCATATTACAAGCTTGATTTTTATATAGTTTGTACTACCCCCATCGTTAGTGTATCCATCAATAATATTTTGAAAATTTATAAAATTAATTTGATTAAATTATTTCTGTATCAATGTCTAGTATCAATTTTATTTAACCAATGATCAACGTTTGACAAGAATGATCGAAAAAAAAAGTTAAAACCAGATAAATTTTTAGGAGTAAATTCCATAAAAGGTCCCCAGTTATAGGTCGTTTTACATATTTAGTCCCTACATATCAAATATTACTAATTTGGTCCCCAATTATTATATTTATTTCTACGAATGGTCCTTTGTTAACATTTTCATTAAAACGTGGATAAAATTATAAATTCACACTCCTTTCTCTCCTCAATTAAGCTTTCTCCTCCCTTGTACTCCTTTCTCAAACCCGTCGCTGAGT
>OOIL02002503.1:302298-324032 GCA_900332095.2 Cuscuta campestris
CTATGAAGAGGGGAGTGAAACAAGGGGATCCTCTGTCCCCTCTTCTCTTTATTCTAGGAAGCGAAGGTTTAAGCAAGGCTCTTACACAGGGGATACATTCCAGGTTCCTCAAACCTTTTAACAGTGGACGGGGGCCAATCATCACTCACCTCTGTTATGCAGATGATCTGGTAATTTTCCTCAACGGTAACACCCGTAACCTTCTTCGCCTAATGTCCATTTTGAAAGAGTACAACCTAGCCTCGGGTCAAGACATTAATTGGATGAAGAGCAGGTTCTTTGTGAGCTCCAAGACCCCCATCAGAAAATGCTTACAAATGGAGAAAGCTCTCCAAATTAGGTGTGGAAAACTCCCCTTCATTTACCTTGGAGGGAACATCACTAAAGGTATCCTTAGAAAGGAGGGTTTCCAACCTATACTTCAACATTTTGACAAGTTTTTGTCCTCTTGGTACTCTAAGGTCCTTAACCCCATGGGCCGGTTGATTTTGATCAAACACGTACTCTCCTCCATTCCTCTACATCATATTGCAGTTTGTGAGCTTCCAAAATCAATCATCAACACCCTCCACGCCAAGATGAAGAACTTCTTATGGGGATACACCAACGGCAATGCCAAACATCACTGGAAATCCTGGGAATATATGTGCAAACCAAAGAAGGAAGGGGGACTTGGGATACGCGACTTGCACCAGGTCCAAAAGGCCTACTCCCTAAAACTCATTTGGAAGATTAATCATGTGGAGAACCTTTGGACAAACTTTATGAAAGCCAAATACATTTCTAATAGGGCAGCTATAAAGGCGAATCTCCCGGACTCCCCAACGTGGAAAAGAATATGCAAAGCTCATGTAGATTTAGAGGATGATGAATTTGGTAGCTCCCTGCCCCTCAACCTAACCATGAAGAATGCCTATGATCTGGTTTGTGACAATGGCCCTACTCTATTTTCATCTAAACACATTTGGAATAAGCTCCTTCCAACAAAAATCCAATTATTCCAGTGGAGATTGCTTAATAACTGCTGCAGCTTTCCAAACAACCTTCGTAGGCTTAAATACCACCTTCCATCCCAATGTGTATTTTGTCTACGATGCGAAGATCAGCAAGATCACACGCTGCTTGCATGCCCTGCCATTAATGGTATATGGAAAGATTTTGCAAAAAGGACGGATGGTCCTGTATGGAAGGAGGGAGTAACCCTGCGCCAGCACCTCCTCCAATGGTGGCTATCGTCAAATAAGAATGATTTCAAGGGTATCCTACGCTCTTGCATGCCGGGTTTCATCGTATGGGCTATTTGGAAGGCATACGGTGCATGCGTATATGGAGGTGAGAAGGCCTCGATTAGGAGTATTTACTATGCTATTATCAACTGGATTAGAAGATGGACCCATATGCACTCGGGACGTACGTGGTTAATGAAGTCAAATGGGATGGAGGACCTGGGTCTCTCGGAATGCTGGAACAAAGGTCATAGATATTAGTTTGATACACGTTCCTCATTTCTTGTTCTTCGTCTTTTGCTCGGGGTTTTGGCCTAGTCCCCCCCGTCTTTGTATTTCAGCTCTTTTTTAATTAAATATATATATATATATATATATATATATATATATATATAATTGAAAGGATTATTTTATTAGAAATCAAAATACAAAAGGAGGGGGTGGCCCATACCCCAACAAGTTGGCCAAGGTATCAAATACAAAAGGACATACGAAGGAAAGAGAAACAAACACCAAAAGGCAAATACATAAAACCAAGTACTAGAAAGTAGGTGCTTCCCGTCCCAGCTTGTAATTGTCTTCTTCCATTTGGAGTAGAGTCTATGGATACTTGCAAAATACAACTGCAATTTCGAGAGTGCTAGAAATCCTGACGCCATCCATGGATACCAAGAGATTGCCCTTAAAGGAAATGCTAGGTCGCCACTGATGCAGTACCAAAAAGCTATTTCCAAATTTCAGCTGTGGGTTCCCATTCCAGAAAACCAAGTGTTCTGAATTTTAGTGGCGGGAGCCAAAAACATGAAGCCTAAAATGGCCTTAACAGATGCCTTCTGGTTTCACCAAACTTTGAAGTAATTTCAAAAGAAGCAATCCGGCAAACAAACCAAGTAACTCCAAAATGTGTTGAAATCAATTGAGTAAAAAAGAGAGAATCATAGTAATTGTAACAATCTACTCAAACCAACTTAATACAGGTCTTTATTTCGAGCTTTCCAGTCGAAGAGGCGTTTGCTCCTCCTTCTTGGGAGTGAAGAATCCTGGATTTGCAAGCAAATTTGGTTGAACTTTTTATTATTTCTCTTTATGTTTGCCTCTTTTTTGGCATGCCAATCTTCGTCTTCAGAACCTCTGTCTGTCTCCCATTCCTCTTCGAATGAAGGAGGTTTAGGAGCTTTTCCAGAAAGTTTGTTCTCAGGCCCGGAGTTATAACACACATTATAACCCCATTGTGAAGAATCCAGGTCATTGTCTGAATTGGAGCATCCTAAGAAGTCAGGGGGGTTGGCTAGTGTGGTAGGATCAGGATTTCTAGGGGTGAATTCTGGAGCAGAGGCTGAGAGTGAGTTGGCACGAGGTTGGGGCAAGATTGGGGGAGGGGAAGGTTCATGGGCTGATAACAAGCATGAAGATTGAAAGGTTGTACTCTCTAAAGGCTTATGGGAATCAACACCGGGTAATTCACAAGAGAGAAGAGTTGCAGAGATGGAAAGAGGTGGTTGGTATGCTGGTTTAGAAATCGAGGCACACACCACAGCCATATCCAAAAAAGGAGGGGGAGGGGGAACCAATGTTTGAAGAAAATCAAAAGTTTTCTTAAAATAAGAGGTGAAGGATGCAAAGCCATACCCTTGAGAGCCTTCAGGGATGAAAACCCAGATTTTCCCATCCTGATGAAATTCACACAATTTGATGTGGTTCCTGAAACTTGAAGATTGAAAGTGTAGCTGTAACCGTCTGTTCCCTTCTCTTCGACTGGTTGAACACAGCTTCCCCTTCGAGTTAAGTGAATAGAGGTTCTCCAGTAACCAGGTGCAAGTGTCCAAACCAAGCCATATATTGTAATGTTTCCTCCCCTAAATTTCAGTGATGCAGATCTTCTTGTTGTAAATTGATGGAGTGAGTATGAAGGTCTTACCTTCGATGGTGAACCTTAAACGGTATGGGTGAGGTCTCGATTCCGCATGGACTGTGAGTGGAATTGGAAGGGAAGCAGACTCGTTGGCAAGTTCTAAGGTCGAAGAGAGTGCCTCTGCATCCTTCCTTTCGCGGTTTGTGACTGGGTAGGATCGCTGAAGGATTTCTGAGAAAGATGGTGATTGAGATAATTTAATCGGCAATTTGGTATGAATTGAAGAGTGGGATTTCCTGCATAATGTTAGATTTGGATGGGTGTTGGCAGAGGAGAAGACGGTCTGAAACAGCGGCGGAAGAAACACCGGCTGAGGCGGCGCAGAGCTCTGACCTCTCTCTAAAACCGGATCCATTTATATATATATATATATATATATATATATATATATATATATATATATATATATATATATATATATATATATATATATATATATATATATATATATATATATATATATATATATATATATATATATATATATATATATATATATTAAAAGAGAGCTTTATAAAGATTCTCTCTCTAGCGGCGGAGCTCCCTCTAGCAATGCCGGCGACCTCCTCAGGTGGTTCCTCCGGCAACCTGCCAACTACTGCATCACCTTCATCCAACCCTCTCATTCATCAACTGCAGCACCCCTTAGCAGCACCTTCCAAACATCTTCCCTCCAAAAATGTTCCATCTCCAGCAGCTCAGACCACCAGCAATACAACTACCACCTTCAATAACACCTTCTCAGAAAGGAACAACAACCCACATCAGAGGAAAAGTTATGCTGCAGCAATTGTCACTTCAACACAACAGGTAACAATCCCCCCCTTCCTATCAAACCAGTTGAACGGCTTAAAGGCCTCCCTTGCGTCTCCTTTTCAGAGGAAGAAGTCATCCTACTGGCCTCAAGATTCTCTAAGGCCTTAGTAGGATCTTTCTTCTTTGGGAGACCAAGCCTTGAATTTATTAGACAAAACGTGGAGAGAATTGGATTTATAACCTTCTCTGTCACACTAATTGACTCTACCCATGTTCTTATCAACTTCTCCTCACAAGATGAATATCATAGATGTTTTAAAAGAAGGGAATGGAATCTGGGATCTTTTAAAATGCTGGTTTCAAAATGGACTCCAACCTTTGATCCCAAAGTTGAGTCACCCATCTGGATTGGCATCAAAAACCTTCCCATACACCTTCACTCACCTGACTCCTTGCACAGAATTGGTCACATTTTTGGGAACCTTATTAAACTTGACACCACTACTGAGAGCTTTGGTAGACCATCTCTGGCCAGAATTTGTGTTGAAGTTGATATCTCTCAACCAAAAATCTCAAAATTTTTCATACAAAATGGTAACCAACAGCTCTCCCTAGAAGCCATTTATGAAGACCTCCCTTCCTTCTGCCACACATGCAAGGGAATCTCCAGACACAATGGAGAATGCTCAGCCCCGGAAAATAAACAAACCTTACCACCAAACCCCTTACCGGAATCCCAGAATCCTGGCCGGAATATTCCCAAACCTCCTAAGCACAATACAGTCACTATCTTCGGGAAGAAAGCTCCCAAAAACACCCAGACCCCACAGCAACACCCACAGACTACTCAAAACCCCACTGCCACTCCCACAGTCTGTCAGACTAAGGATATACCTTCAACAAGTAAAATCCAACACCCCCTTACCCCCACCAACAACAGCCACCCCTTTACTACCATCCCCAGAACAAGCTAACCATCCCCCAACACACAATAACCCCCAACAACAAAAATACAAATTACCAGAACCCACTGCACCTGTCCAAAACCCACTCTCTCCCCTACCCGAGCCAGCCAACTGTCCAAACAGCACCAACCCACTCTCTCCCCTACCCGAGCCACCCAACTGTCCAAACAGCACCAACCCACCAGCCAGCCCACCCACCACTAGTCCTCTTAACACATCTCCCTCACTACCCAAAACTCCCACTAGTCCTCTTAACACATCTCCCTCACTCTCAGACAGAGAAATCCTTGAAGCATTGATGAAGGACATCACCAACATATGCAACACATCAATGAAAAATAAGCTGAGTGGATCCAAAGATGTCTCCCACATTCAGGACACTCACCCCAAATACACAGTTAATTACCTGAGTGACACAGACACTACCCAGGAACAACAACAACACACATATCCCCCCATTCACCCTCAAAAAGAACCACAAAGTAGACAAACCACTGATTGCTTCACCACTATTACAAGGAAATCAAAAAGGCTTATAGAGAAATCATCATCAAAAAGTTCTTCCCAATCCAGTCATCAATGAATTGCCTCTTTTGGAACCTCTGTGGGATAGTTTCTAACAAAGAAAGGTTATCCCTACTGGTCACTAAACACAAAATTATCATTCTCACCATCATTGAACCCAAAGCCTCCCCAGATAAACTGACCAATTTTCAGCTGGAACTTGGATTCTCCAACTCCATTTCTAGCTCCAGCAATAGAATTTGGATCATGTGGCACAATCAACATCTGACCTACAAGAAGCACACAGACATGGGACAAATGCTTAATGTTCTCTTCCACAGCAAACAAACCAATAAAAACTTCCTACTCTCAGGGATCTATGGAAAACACACAAGAGAGGAGAGGAAACAATTATGGGAAGCAATCAGTCACTGCAACAGTAACAACCCAGATGACTGGATACTTGGGGGAGACTTCAATGCCATCTCTTCCCTTGAGCACCACACGAGTAAGAGCATACCTTGCCTCAACAGTATTCAAGATTTTGACACCTGTATCATGAACAATGGCTTAATATCCCCCCCTTTCACTAGCAACAACTTCACTTGGACAGGAACTAGAACCCTGGGGAGATTATGGAAGAGACTGGACAGAGTCTTCATCAATCCACTTTGCCAAAAACACTTTGACTCTATATCATCCCAACACCTCTCAAGTGGAAAATCAGATCACTACCCTATCCTCATCTCTATCCAAAACCCCCTATTCAATGGACCCAAACCTTTCAGATACCTAAATTGTTGGGCCAATCACCACTCCTTCAAGACTCTCATTGAAGCAAACTAGGGTCCCTACAAAGGGGGGGGGGGGTATGAAAGGACTAATGGACAAACTGGTCAATCTCTCATCTATTCTAATCACTTGGAACAAGAACAGCTTTGGCAACATCACTTCTAAAGTGGTGGAATATGAACAAAAACTTCAAGAGGCAGAACAGAACTATGATACACTGCCTACTATGGAGAATAGAATTCTGATGAATGAAACAAGGGCACACCTCAATCAAGCCACAAAAAATGAATTCACCTATTGGAAACAAAAGGCTGGAATCGAATGGCTCAAAGAGGGAGACTATAACTCAGCCTATTTTCATGCCATCCTGAAGGAGAAAAGAAACCATCAAAAAATCCAAAGAATCAAAAACAGCAGTGGCAAATGGACTTCTGATCTTAATGAAATCCAACAGGAGGCTACTGATTATTTCCAACATCTCTTCTCTTGGAAAAATAGTTCAAGTCATGACCTATTTCTCCCTAACATCCCAACCCTCATCAATGAGATAGACAACCACATGCTCACTAGACTTCCCTCTGAAGATGAAGTCAAGGAAGCAATCTAGAACTTGGATCCTGATAGTGCTACAGGGCCTAATGGGTTTATTGGAGATTTTTACAGAAAATGCTGGGATATTATTAAAGAGGATGTTACTAAGGCTGCTCAGAAATTCTTCTTGGAAATCCCCATTCCCAAGATTTTGGGAAAATCTAGCATCATCCTAATTCCCAAAGTTGAAAACCCATCCACTTTTGAGGAATTCAGGCCAATCTGCCTCTCAAACTTCATAGCCAAAATTTTTTCTAAAATTTTAGCAATGAGATTGGGCAGCATCCTTCCTAACATAATATCACCAGAACAAGGTGGTTTTATCATAGGAAGACAAATCCATGACCAGATCCTGATTACCCAAGAACTCATCCATGGGATTAACTTCAAAACTAGAGGAGGAAATCTAGCTATCAAGCCAGACATGTCCAAGGCCTTTGACAGAGTCTCTTGGGAATTCCTTGAACTGATCCTAAGGAAATTTGGGTTCTGCAATAAGCTTAACAATCTTATCCTTAATAATCTTCAAGCCACTACACATTCTATCCTGATCAATGGCTATCCCACCAAAGGATTTCAACCTAGAAGATGACTCAAACAAGGTGACCCCCTCTCCCCCCTCCTTTTTATCGTGGCAGCAGAAACCTTCAGCAGAACCCTCAAAACCAAAATTGAACATGGAGAACTTTCAAGCTACAAACTAGGAAGACACTACATGCCCATTACCCACCTAGCTTTTGCAGATGATCTTCTAATCTTTACTAATGGAGATGCTAAAAATCTGGCCCACATCTCCAATTTCCTTAAAGATTATGAAGAAGCCTTAGGCCAAAAGATCAATCTCCATAAAAGTTCCTTCTACACCCCAGACAAAACTCCTTCAGCCCAAGCCACAAATGGGAAAAATCCTAAACATGCAAAGAGGCTGTTTCCCTTTCAAATACCTTGGCACTCAAATCTACAGAGGCATCAACAGAAAGGCCTACTGCTCTGACCTTCTAAACCATTTTGATAGAAAACTCAAAGGTTGGTCTAAAAGCCTTCTATCTCAAAGTGGCAGGCTGGTCCTTACTAAACATGTCCTAAGTGCAATCCCCCTACACATACTAGGCTCCACTACACTTCCCAAAAGTGTGATCAACTGCCTCTGCCAGAAAATGAGCAATTTCCTTTGGGGGACAAATAAAGAGCATCACAATTATCACTGGCAACATCAGCAGACCAAAAGAAGAGGGGGGATTAAATATCCCCAACATTGTTACCCTTCAGAACTCCTATGGTCTTAAGATGTGGTGGAGCTACATGAACAAGAACTCGCTCTGGGCAGAGTTTACTCACTCCAAATATCCCCATGGCCTCAACACCCCCCTAAAATCACTGACTCCCCCACTTGGAAAAGACTTCACTACATCAATGACATAGCCTACACCCTCATTGACCTGGACAGCCACAACAATCCTACTTGGGATGATGGAAAACCTGGTTTTTGCCTAAAGAGAGCTTACAATGCTATGAGAGAATCTTCCCATTGATACCTTTCTTACCCACTCTTGGAACAAAAAACAGTATCCTAAAATATCAATTTTCCTATGGAAGCTCTACAATAACATACTTCCTTTCACTAACAATTTAACAAGATTTGCAGTATGCCTCCCTTTTGTTTGCTTATTGTGCAAGAACAATAATGATGACCAAAATCACACACTCTACAACTGCCACTACAGCAAAAAAGTATGGAACCACTTTGAAGAACATTTCAAAATTGCAAAAACCACAACACATGGCATTCGGGCTTACCTGATGACTTGGTGGAGAAGCAGGGAACATCACACCAATGAGCACAGGAAGATTATCCCAGGCATCATCACCTATGAGCTCTGGAAAGAAAGGAATCGCCGAAATCATCAAGATGAAACCAAATCCACTTCACAGCTCATAGAATTGATCTGGAATAAACTAACAGAATGGACAATTGGAAAAGGAAAAGGTAGAATCCCACTCACCTTCGAACATCTCATTAACCCAGCGCCAACAATTCAAACCTTCAAATGGAAGGCCACTGGAGTCACGCTTAACACGGACGTGGCTGTTAGAAATGGAATCATGGTGGGAGGAGCAATCCTACGTTCAGCAGAGGGTCGTTTCCTTGGCGGCAAGACTTGCAAACTCCGGGAAACAGCCAGTGTGGTGGACGGAGAACTGGAAACTAGGCTCATGGGCCTTTCATGGGCCACAACACTTGTGAAGGGTTGCCTCAACCTACACTTAGACTCCACTAATGCAGTCATGAGAATCAAAGAAGCCCACAAAGATGACCCAATTAGTCATGATATCAAGCTTAAACTTCAACAAATTCAAGGAAGTGCAAAACATGTCTATCGGGAAGAAAACACATCAGCACATAACTTGGCACATTTTGCTCTTGCAAACAATAAATTTTCAATCTACAATTCCCTCTCATCACTCCCCAAAACTGTCAAAGGGGCCATTAAGTGTGATAATTGTTGTATTCTGATTCGTATTCAATAAAATGAATAAAATATGTTTCCAAAAAAAATTAAAAGAGAGCTTTATTAAAGAAAAAGGAAAAAGGAGTTACAGAAGAAAAAATTAAGAAGTGCAAGGGAGACAACCCAAAAAAAGGGAAACAACCCAAAAAAAGGGACCTAAAACTGGGAATGTTGAAGGATCCTACATCCATTTCTCCAAAACGTATCCAACCCCAATCCTTTGAAGTCTTCATCTTGTACCATCCATTTTTTATCCTTGTTAACCCAACACCAAGCTTGAAGGATTTTGAAGTACATTTGGAGGATGCCCTGTGCCGAAGGAGTGAGTCATTGATGGAGGTGAGAGTTACGTGATTTACACAAAGACCAGCTGCAAATGCCAGGTAGAATGAGAAGAAGATTGCCTTTGAAGTGTTTAGTATTGCTACCAAACCACCATGCAAGTAGGTGTTGGCGTAGGGTGGTTTGCTCCTTGACTTTAGGTCCATTGCATAAGTTGGAAAGGTGGTTCCAAACCATGGTGGCCATGGGGCAGTGGAGGAGTGTATGATCCAAGGAGTCAGTGTTTTGGAGACAAAGGGAGCACCTGCTAGGCGAGGTGAAGGAAAATCTGTTGAGGTTGGAAGCAAAGGGCAAGATATTGTTGAAGGCTTTCCATAAGAAAATTCGTATCTTGGGTATATTGCTTTTATGCCAAATATATCTGCTGGATAGTAGGATTGGTCCTTCATCGCTGACCACCTTGAAGGCTTGTTTGAGACTAAAGTTGGTTCCTTCCCATTGCATGTTTCCATTAGAGAAGGTGATGTGTTGAGTAGCCTCCTCATTTGACCTGCATATTCTTTTCCACGATGGAGAGTCTGTGAGCTTTTCTTTTATTATCCCTTGCTTCATGTATTTTGCTCTAACAAATGTTCCCCAAGCTCCCATGTCCATTTTCGCTTTCCACCAAAGTTTGAGAGTGTAGGCGTGTTGAAGGTCATCCATGCTTTTAATTCCTAAGCCCCCTGTCTCTGCTGACGTTGTGAGTTGATCCCAACCCTTCCAGTGGTATTTAGGGTTTCTCATGGTTTTGCCCCCAAAAAAAATTGGCCATGTAGGAGTTTAGGATTTTTACGATAGACTTTGGAAGGGTGTGAACAACTATGATGTGTAAAGGTATAGAAGATAGTACATGCTTAATTAGGATAAGCCTCCCCATTTGATTCAGAGTTTTGCTGTACCAAGAATGGATGAGTTTCTCAAAGTGATCCAAAATCTTTTTGCAGTGTTCCTTTCTCAAAATACCCCAGAAGATGGTAGCTCCAAGGTAGGTGAAGGGCAAGTTTCCTCTCCTGATGCCTTGTGCTTTCTCCATGTTTTGGGCTTGAGTATTGGTTGTCTTCTTGGAGGTGTAAAATTTGCTCTTTTGTATGTTGATCTGCTGTCCAGAAGCTTTAAGATATAGCTCCAAAGTATCTTTGAGCTTGATCAAATTTCTTTTCTGCCCCCTAGTAAAAATCATCAGATCATTAGCATAAATAAGATGAGAGGGAAAGGGGACCTGGCCTGCATTGAATCTGATAAGAATTAGTGAGTTCATCTGGTGATTGAGAAGCCTGCTGAAGTCTTCTACAACAATGATGAAGAGTAGAAGAGAGAGGGGGTCACCCTGCTTGACTCCCCTCTCCATCTTGAAGTAACCTGTAGGTTCTCCATTGATAAGGATACTAAAATTAGTGCCTTTGAGATTAGCCATGAGGAGGGATATTGAATGGGGGTTGAACCCAAAGGCTGTTAGGATTCCCTCAAGGTATACCCAATCAATTCTATCAAAAGCTTTAGCCATGTCCAACTTGAGTATTAGGTTTCCCCCAAAGACTTTCTTGTCAATAAGATGAACAGCTTCCTGTGCCATAAGTACATGATCATCAATGGATTTCCCTTTTTTGGAAAGCAGCTTGTTCTTGGGATATAATTTTGGGCAGGAGAGCATTTATTCTGTTGGCCAGCAGTTTGGTGTTTATCTTGCTCATGAAGGTTGAGAGAGAAATGGGTCTGAAATCATCAAACTTCCTGGGGCTGTCAGATTTGGGAATGAGGGACAAAAGGGTACTGCCATAGGCCTGAGGGATTGGAACACCCAAGAAGAATTCCTGTGATGCCATTAGAACGTCATGTTTGATGATCTCCTAGGTGGACTTGAAGAAGTTACCATTGAACCCATCAGGACCACCTGCGCTATTTCCATGCAAGCTCCAGACTGCTTCTTTGACCTCTTCTAAGGTAGGCAAGGCATTGAAAGTGTGGTTGTCCTCTGGTGAAAGAGTAAGGGGAATGAGGGGGAGAATATGCTCCAGGGAGGGATGGAGGGTTCTCTTGAAAGTATTCTCAAAGTAGGAGATAGCCTCTCTTTTGATGTCTGCCTGATTGTAGTAGCCTTTACCATTGGGGCCAATAATGTGGGAAATGTGAAGTTTCTTTCTCTTCCCTTTGGCATAAGCTTGGAAAAGTTTGGAGTTGGAATCACCTTTATCCATCCATTTGATATTGGCTTTTTGTCTCCAAAATTGGACTTCCAAGTTTGTGGCAAGAATCAGATTTGCATTAGCTTGCTGCATTGCTTCCCTATTCTATTGACTAGGGTTTAGCTCGAATTCAAGTTGAGTGTGAATGGAGGCCTCCTCAGCTTCTTGAAGTTTGGAATGAATGTTACCAAAGGTGGTTTTATTCCTGATTTTGAGAGCCCCTTTCAAAGAGTGTAGTTTGCTTGCCAAGCCTCTCATGCCTCCAGTGGTTGGTAGTTTAAGCCAGGTATCCTTAACAAATAGATGGTAAGAATCATGCAGTGTCCAGCAATTTAAAAATCTGAAAGGCTTAGGACCTGGGCAAACCTTCTGTGTGCATTGAACTAGGAGTGGATAGTGATCAGAGTTGAATTTAGGAAGATGCTTAAGTGAGATGTCATTAAAAAGGGCTAGAGTAAGGAGATTGAGTAAAGCCTTATCTAGTCTATGCCAAGTTCTACCTTGGCTCTTGACACCAGACCGTGTAAAAAGACTACCAATGGGATCTAGAGATACAAGTTGGCAGTGGGTAATTCAGTTATTAAAGTCCTCCATGGCTTGAAGGTTGGGGGTGCATCTACCTCTGTATTCCAAAAGGGAGGAGATAGTATTAAAGTCTCCCCCTAAGATCCATCTATAGTTGGGTGTGCAAGCTGCATGTAGGTTGCTCCAAAGAGCTCTCCTCTCCACAATAGTGTGGGCTCCATAGACAGAAGAGATTAGAATGGGAACATTGAAGGAGGCCAGGGTGAAGAGGCAGTGGGTAACTTGGGGGCTGTCTTGGGAGGAAAGGAGGGAAAGGTGAGAGTTGTCCCAAAAGATCCATCTTTTATTGTCTGAGGAGTTGAGGGAATTAGAGAAGTCTAGTTGGAGTTTGAAGGTATTAAGCTGAGAAACATCAGTAAAGGGTTCAATAACACAAAGAAAATGCACTGAAATTTCCTCTAGAGGAAAATGAGCCTGTTGAGGGAGGAAGAAGCCCCACAGGCATTCTAGAAGATTAGGTTCATGAGAGGGGGGTGGCAGATACCTCCTTTCTAGCCCTACTTCTGGTAGCATAACGTGGGTGGGAAGGTTTAGTTCTCCCATGACGTGGTTGCAAAGGTATAGAATCTATAGAACAATTTAAAATGTCAATCTCCAAAGGGACAAGGGGGTTGTGGAAAGAGGTTTAGGATCAGGTTCCCCCTCCGAGTGGTAGGAGATGGGAGAAATGTGATCATCTTGTTCCTCATCAGTTTGCAAGTTTTTTCCAAGAGGGGATAAAGTCTTTGGGAGTGAAAATGTCATCTTTACTACCATGAAGGAAATTGAGGTTAGGAGGAGGAAGGTAGGGGATAAGTTCCAAGCATGGTTTGGGGACAGCCAACTCCAGGAAGGAGAGGTCAGGGGGAAGGAAGAGGATGAAGGGGCTGGAGGTAAGCTAAGGTTTGCATAGGCCCTTCATGTGACCTGCAAGGAAGCAGTAGAGGGGGTGGGGTGGGCTTCAAAGGGGGTGACTCGTCACCAGAGGAGGCACTCACCAGGAGGGCTGCAGGGAGTAGTGGAGGAGGATTGGCCTTGCTGTTTGGAAGTGAAAGGCAAGAAGGAAGTTTGGATTTTAGCTGTTGGATGTTGGTGATAGTGGAGTTGTGGGGCAAAGGTCTTGGCTTGGAGGTGATGGAAAGGTTCTGGGGTTTTGAATTTTTGCTGGCCTTTTGTCTTCTTGTTGTTACCAATTTCCATTCAAATTTATCTGCTCCATTATGGCCCACCCCACCCACCGGAGCTTTGCTGGAGGGGTGCGATAGCAGGCAACGTGAGGTTAGGTGACCAAAGCGTTTGCAATGGCTACAGAAGGGAGGGTGTTCTTCAAACCTGAATGGAAGCCACAGATCTTTATAGCCGAGCCGGACATGCATCTTAGAAGGCTTGGCATGAGAAACGTCCATCTCAACGCAGCTGGCCTTCACCGGGTTAATACCCATTGCAGTCTTGGCACTGAGTTTCAGTGGTTTCCCCAAAGTGGACGCAATGGAGAAGAGAGGACCATGGTCCTGAAGATGAAGGGGAATTTGATCAACTTCAACCCAAACCGGGATAACTGGAGAATCGAACAGAGGAGAGTGGTCGGGAGACCATTTGCAGATTGTGATCCTGGAGGAGGAAATGATCCAGTGACGCCTGTGAAACCATCTAAGATAATCTTTGTCCCTCTTAAAGAGGAAGAGAAGCTCATTTGAAGAAAGCCTCCTGAGTTTGAATTCCTTGAAGTTACCCTTAATAAGGAAAGCTTCAATGTCTTTTATTGAGATCCTGGAGCTGGATCTTCCGATCAGTGCTCTGCAAAGTTTTCCGGCGAGTACCTCTTCTTCATCCGCCGTGAATTGAACAGAAGGAGCTGCTTTCTAGAAGCCACACAGTCTACCAGGGATGTTGTCCTTCGTTCCCTTGAGAAGGTCGGAGAAGAGGGTCTTGTGACAGAAATCATGACGGGATGAGAGTCCCGCCGGAAGGGATCCACCCACTGGAAAAATAGAGAGAGAAACCGCCATCTTATATATATATATATATATATATATATATATATATAGAATTTGGTTCCGGTAAGAATGAAATCTAATGAAAGAAATGGGAATGATTAGTAACCCTTGGATCTCCATCTGCCGCGATCAGACTCTTACTTATTGCGAGGGTATTTCAGAACTTTCGACCCATTGCCTTATCGCTCCATCTTCTCTATAAAATCAGCGCACAATCACTGCTCATTTTAGTTTTGTGATTTCCATAATTAAGAATGGGATTCTTTATTCATACCGTCATGTTTCATTCCACCATTAACGAGCAACGATTCTCCGGCTCTGTTACACAATACATCCGATAGATATCCGTCTTAATCAGGTATTGGGTATATTTATTCCTTTTCATAAATTACAACATATTGAGGTTTCGATCTGATTTTTTCCATATCGTGTTTATTTTTGTTTTCAAATTTTTGTTTAATTTCATGTGTAGATATGCTATTAATTTCGGGTTTCTTTTCATGTATTGATATGATTTTCATACTCCGTTACAATTCACCATTTATACATATGATGTTTTAGTTTGTATTTATTTGCTCAAAAAGTTCTCTGTAGTGCATCTTTACTCTCAAACTGATCAGGTTTGTTCCTTTCATGTCTATCTTATCCAATACCATTTCCTTTGAAATTGGGGTTTGTAATTGAAAATTGATTGATCAATTTCTTCTTTGAATAGTGCATATTGCTACTCAAAACAGTGCATATTCACTATATTGTAGCGTTCTTTTGAAATTTCAATACTACATGGTTCCACCAACCTAAATGGGTTCATTAAGGCCTTTAGAAAATACTTGCAATATATGTGGATTATGCACACCCAACTACTCTGATGCATCTATATTATGGCTTCTTGCTTCTCATGAGTAAGTAAGAGTGGTGTTAGTATACAGAACTACTCTTTTGGATATTGAAAGAATAATTATTTTAGTTTTTCATGCGTGTTTCTCAATTTACATCATGTGGTATATCAGTATATATCAGAGCCTGACCTCCGCCATGGTGCTGTGACCAAATCTTAGCCAAAACAAAAAATGATGGCCCCTTTTCCAATTTCTCCATGGTGCTTCAATTTCAAAGAAAAAAAGTTCCATCCAACTTTCAATAACACCTTTTTCAATTTCTTCATTGTGCTTCAATTTTTCTATGGCTTCCGTATTAAAAGCAACATAACTACACTGAAAATCCCGCGGAAAGGTTGAGGGCCTCTTATCTTTGTGCTCGCTCCGACATGGTTTTGCGTAAACAATTTATAATTTTACATTTTCTGTGCAATCAACTACTTCTGTTTTGCATGTTTCCTGGTGCACTCTAACTATTTCTGAAAACTCTCTTGTGTGCCATTTTGTCTTTTACAAACTTTTAATGCTAATAGTTTATGTTATTGTGCATTATCACTATTGAGGTAGTGCATTTAGATGCGAAGACAATGCATTCTCAAAATAAAAGGATAATGTATTCCCTGTTACTGCGCATTCTTAGAATCAAAGTAAAATGCATCTATTTTGATGAAATCATTCTAACCAAAGATGATGCATTTGTATATTCTAAATCAAAAATTTTATGCAAACAACGATGCATTTAACATATTCTATGATACATTTGAATGGGGGTTGGAAACGCGTTGAATGATGCAAATTTTAATAGATTAAAATATATATATAATAGGTCCAAGTGATAAGAGTCTCTTTGAAAAAACAAATCCTTGCCTATTAGCTCAAATGGTAGAGCAGTATGTACTACAGATGTGGGTTCGAATCCTGCATAGGCAAACTATTTCTCAAAACTTATATTACAATTATTTGGAATATAATGCATTCTCTGACTTTCTCATCGCATATAAAGTCATGCAGGAGTCATTCTTGGCTAATCCATAAATTAGTAGAATGAAATTTGAATAAAATCTGTAGAACAAATCACAATGCATATATCTGCCATCACAGTGCATGCGCATCACATCAGAGTGCATCTTGTCGAAATAAATCTGGAAAAGGGGATATTTAAAATCATTTCCTAAATTAGATGCCTTTTAGACGAAAGGAGTAGCATTAAGAGTGTGTAACATCCCAAAAAACAGTCTAAAAATTATATAAGAAAAAAGTATGTATAAATGTACTTTTCTTGCTTAGCTTTGAAATGTGAGAAGAAAAAATATAAAATTTTTATATTCAACATTGGTGTCATTGGGTAGATCTCGACGAGAGATTTCCAATGGCATATTATTTGTCAAGAATGAACTTGTATGCAAAAGGTTATGTACAATAATTAAATAAAATGAATTTTATATTTTAATATAATAAAATTCTCCTAAATACACCATACGGTATCAAGTTTGGATATGCATTAATTAAGATACATAGTATTACCATAATGCCCTTCATAGTTAACTATCTCCTAAATTGGTGCGTTATAATTTATTCTTTCCTTTTAAATGGAATATTAGTGATTTCATCTCTGTTTAATGATCTCCGTTGGATGCAACTGATCAAATGACTCTCCTTTATTCTTATTTCTTTCACCAAGCACCATTCTCACATGAACCAGCCTATAGGGGCGGGTTCCTGTGAGAATAGTGCTTGGTGAAAGAAATGAGAATAAAGGAGAGTCATTCGATCAGATGCATCGAACGGAGATCATTAAACACAGATGAAATCACTAATACTCAATTTAAAAGGAAAGAATTAATTATAACGCACCAATTTAGGAGAAAGTTAACTATGAAGGGCATTAATGTAATACTATGTATCTTAATGCATATCCAAACGTGATACGGTATGGTGTATTTAGGAGAATTTTATTATATTAAAATATAAAATTCATTTATTTAATTATTGTACATAACATTTTGCATACAAGTCCATTCTTGACAAATAATATGCCGTTGGAAATCTCTCGTCGAGATCTACCCAATGACACCAATGTTGAATATAAAATTTTTATATTTTTTCTTCTCACATTTCAAAGCTAAGTAAGAAAAGTATATTTATGTACACTTTTTTCTTATATAATTTTTAGACTGTTTTTTGAGATGTTACACACTCTCTTAATGCTACTCCTTTCGTCTCAAATGCATCTAATTTAGGAAATGATTTTAAATATCCCCTTTTTCAGATTTATCTCGACAAGATGCACTCTGATGTGATGTTCATGCAGTGTGATGACCAATGTATGCATTGTGATTTGTTCTCCAGATTTTATTCAAATTTCATTCTATTAATTTATGGATTAGCCAAGAATGACTCCTGCATGACTTTGTGTTTGATGACAAAGTCAGAGAATGCATTATATTCCAAATAATTGTAATATAGGTTTTGAGAAATAGTTTGGCTATGCAGGATTTGAACTCACATCTGTAGTACATACTGCTCTACCATTTGAGCTAATAGGCAATGATTTGTTTTTTCAAAGAGACTCCCATCACTTGGACCTATTATATACATATTTTTATCTATTAAAATTTGCATCATTCAGCGTGTATCCAACACATATTCGAATGTATCACAGAATATGTTAAATGCATCATCGTTTGCATAAAATTTTCTATTTAGAATATACAAACGCATCATCTTTGGCTAGAATGATTTCATCGAAATTGATGCATTTTACTTTGATTCTAAGAATGCGCAGTAACAGGGAATACATTATCCTTTGATTTTGAGAATGCATTGTCTTCTCATCTAAATGCATTTCCTTAACGCCACTGTACATTGTGCATTCTCAGATAGTAAAGTACTCCTTCCATTCATGAAAACATAGGAGATTTTGATTTTTAAGAAATTTAAGGGGAGTGTATTTTGGTGTTGAGTTTTAAAAAATGTCCTTGGATGTGATCGGTAAAAGTAGAATTTTATAGGTAGATTAATAATGAATAAATGTGATGTGATATGTAGGTTAAGAATTAGTGGTGGAAAAAGAGACTTTTTAGTAATAAAAATGAGAAAAATTTTCACACGGATGAAAAAAGAAATGAGAAATGTTTTCAGGGATGGAGGGCGTAGTTAAAATTAACAAAAATGTGTACATCCTGGAACACCATAATGCATCGTGGGAACAGAATAATGCATCTTGGGAAGGAAAAATTGCAACATGGTTACACAAAACGAAAACAAACTCAAAAAAAGAATTCTCGATAATAGAATTGAGTTCTCGATTCAAAGCTGCGATCAACTATAATTCATCACTTAAAATTATACAAGTGAATTAATTGATTATCATACATGACACATATGATATTCAATGATATTAATCAAAATTGTGATAAATCCCTACCATCGGAGAAGATAAAGTAGAACAAGAATAGACTAAAAATTGATGCCATATTTGATCCGTAGAAAATGGAACAGAAGACGTGAATGGCTAAAATCGTGGGCTAATTATCAGGGAAGAATTTAAATAGATATGAGAGAGAAAACTTGTTATGAAAATCCCAAAATGGGCATGACGATATCCCTACTAAATAGGTAAAATCCAGAAGATTGGGCGGCCAAGATGCGTTCTCATTTCTCTCATAAGATCCTATTCTCACCTGATCCTAATTATATATATATATATATATATATATATATATATATGTATATATATATATATCTATATGTATGTATATATATTTATATATATATGTATGTATGTATGTCTATATATATATATATATATTTATTTATTTATTTATTTATTTATTTATATATTTATATATATTTATATATTTATATATATATATGTGTGTATATATATATATATATATATATATATATATATATATATAGAGATTGACTCGAGTGAGATGACACCTTACGGTGAGATGACAAGCTTCGGTCAGATGACACAAAGCTCACCACTCGTCACTGCAAAGCTCACCAAAGACAACTACAAAGCTCACCAAACTGTAAGGCAAAGCTCACCATATTTTTTCCACAATTTGAATTTTTTTTCAAAAAAAAAATCAAAGAAAGGGGTGTTAACTGGACTTTGACTGTTGACCGCCAACATTGACCTCCTCCGCCGGTCGCCGGCCGCCGCCGCCGATCGCCGGCCGCCGTCGTCGGACTCTGGCCGCCGCCGCCGGTCGCCGGTCGCCGCCGCCAGACTTCGGCCGCCACCGCCGGTCGCCGCCGCCGGACCTCGGCCGCCACTGCCGGCCGTCGTCGGTCGTCGCCGCCGGTTCCTTGGCGCAAATTACAATAAACCTGTATTGTTTAGAAATATACCTTTCTTGGCGAGCAAGCAACGATATATGTTGGTTGATGGATTGATCCAAGAGCTAGCCACAAAAATATATGACCTCCAGTTGAGACACACGAACAATGAAGAGCGTTCTAGATAAAATTATGCTAGTAATTTTACTCTAGAATATTTCTAAAATATAAAATATTTGGTGTAAAGTATTAAGAGAACAAAACAAATTTTTCTCTCTTAAAAAGTGCTAGGGCCGAAATTCATATATATATATATATATATATATATATATATATATATATATATATATATATATATATATATATATATATATATATATATATATATATATATATATCACTACAAGAAAATATCAATTTTGCAACCGAAAAATTGCAACGGACATATTTCCATTGCATAATTGCAACGGTAATTTTATTTGCAACGGATTATTTTTTGCAACAGATTGTTTGCAACGGAAAATGAAAAGTTCCGTTGCAATTATCGCAGGAGCTTGGCGCCATTTTCCGGGAACGTTTTGCAACTGATTTTTGCAACGGGTTTCTGTTGCAGAGTATTCGCAACAGATTTCTGCAACAAGATTTGCGTTGCAGATTATTCGCAAGAGTTTCTTGCAACAATTTTCCGTTGCACAGTAATTGCAACAGATTTTTGCAACGATGTTTCCTTTGCAGTGTATTTGCAACAGATGTTTGCAACGGATTACCATTGTAAAATATTCGCAACAGGTAGTTGCAACAGAGTGTCCGTTGCAAATTTCTCGCTACATTTTTAATGTTTTTTAAAAATAAGTTATCGAAACTAAAAATACAAAACAAAAAGTAATTTTTATAAAAAGCCTTAAAAAGTAAATGAAACTAAAAAATGAGTTATACATTTAATTAAAATTAAAATAAATTTGACCCAATCAACATACTCATCTTAATACGGAGTATTTCATAAAATAAGATAGTCGTCGTGATGCGACTTGTTTTGTAGAATTGGTTATGTAATTTGGCATTATTGTATACATTTTATTTATATTAGTGACATTAATTAGTTTTGATTATTTTATTAATTAGTGCATATCGTCATCTCGTCAGAAATTGATCGACTATTTTAATTTATGTAATTAATTAGATTATACAATTATTTAATTTGGATAAACCTTATAAAAAACGAATAACCTAGCTAATTGATTGGATGTGTGGATCGGAGTTCATGTTTGTTCAACAACTTCAAAAATCTTACGGCGGGGGTCCGGGGCGGCAGCCCGTGGTAGTGGGGTCCAAGGGCGGCAGCCCCTGGCGGGGTCCAAGGGGCAGAGCCCCTAGCTGGGGTCGAGCTGCTAGTTGACCTGAAATTTTTTTGAACGTTGTTGCTTTATGAAAATTCTTTGATTTTTTTATTTGGAGTCTAAAATGGAGTCCAAAATGAATTTAGTAAATATATTCAAAATAAGAGATAACAAGAATATTTTATTTATCAAGTAATAAAAGTAATCATTTACAAAAAAAAGCCTAAAAAAAATAAAGGTAATGTTAGCCACTTGTCAGGTGACAACAAATTAACCTATTCCTCAATTACTACACACTTATAAAAATGGTAGCAAAGTGGTAAGTAGGGTCATTCTTCCACAGGGAGATTTGTCTTCTATTATTTCTTCTCTTGATTTATTGCTCAGTTTCCACAACACACACACGCAAGGGGGGGGGGGTTGTTCATAAGATGCTAATACTACGTAATGAAAATAGATTCAAACAGAAACAATGAGAACAGATCAAAGAAGGAGAGAGAAGTTCAGGTAAAAATTTGTGGTTATCAAATTGAGTGAACAAGCTTGTCTGGTGGAATTAGGAACAGTTGCTCAGATCAAAGTAAAAAAATCAGATTCTCAGTTAAACAAGTTGTTGAACAAAAGTGAGATTTAGCTCTCTCAACAAGGAGCTAAATCTCCACCTCAAAAATCAGTCCTTAAGAGAGATAAGCACTGCCTAAGGACCTGTACCTACGTTAATAACCTCAGGATGAGCCTGAAGCAAATGAACATAAGCATGAATTCAATTATAAAAACCTTTTGAACATACAATATACTTGGACAGCCAAATACACTATATGTCAGTTGTTGAACCCCAAATAAGAATTTCAGACTGAATAATTGAGGCATGAGACCTACAATCAACAGTTTGAGAAGCTGAGCAC
>OOIL02002524.1:0-30373 GCA_900332095.2 Cuscuta campestris
GCCAAGGGATATTTAATGAATCCATCGATGACCTATATAATGCAGCTACACAAGAGAGAGAAACTACACTGAACCAGCTCTTGATTGAGCTAGATGGTTTTGACACAGGGAAAGGTGTTATATTTTTAGGAGCAACAAATCGAATGGATTTGTTAGATCCTGCACTTCTTCGGCCTGGTAGATTTGATCGCAAGGTAGGATGTGCTTATATATATTTGGATATGTGATTTTTCAGTGTTACTACTTGTTTTCTGTTTTTTTGTTCCTTTGTGTTTCCCTATTCTTGGGTGTGTATTCATAGTTCATGTGTTCATTATAACTATCCAAAGTTGAAAGTTCTATGTATTTTATCATAGTTGCCCGATCTTATGTGTTCAGATATTGCATTTTTCATTTATGAGCATCTCATTTTGTCGCTAGAAAAATTTTCAAGAGACAAGAGTCACGATTACCACCAAAATATTGCATACTTAGTTTAAATACATTAACTGTTGCATACATGTTTTGTAGAAATTATGCAACATACACATGTTAATGTGATGTTTGATAGGTTGCAACTTGCAAGCATTCTGAAAAGTCTGTTTATACTTTTTCCATTTTCTTACGTCAAATGTGTATTTGTGTTTTCAAATGCATTGGGACCATTCTGAAAATGTCAGCTTTGTTTTTTTTAATGTTATTGATCTTATTTCTATTCTAGATAAGAATTCAACCTCCCGATGCAAAGGGAAGATTGGATATTCTCAAAGTTCATGCACGTAATGTAAAATTATCGGACACAGTTGATTTGGCTAGTTATGCCCAGAACTTACCAGGTTAGTTTTACTCTCTCTTCATCAACTATACTTATTTTCAACTATACAAGATGAAAATAATCACTTGGGGGAAGAAAATGAAAAAAAAAGTGTGTTTTGCCTTGAGAATTGAGATACTGTTAACTATTTGAGTACTTGCATGCTCATATAGGAATGTAATTGTCTACAAGGTATGCTTTAATATGAATAAAATGGTGACCTTGCATTTGTGGTGATTTTTTGTGCAATGGTCTTATGTACCAGGTTGGAGTGGCGCAGAACTTGCACAACTTCTGCAGGAGGCAGCTCTCGTTGCAGTTAGGAAAGGTCATAATTGTATTTTCAGCTCAGATATGAATGATGCAGCTGATAGATTGACAGTGGGACCCAAACGTATCGGGGTAAACTTGGGACAGCAAGGCCAGTGTCGCCGAGCTACTATTGAAGTGGGGACTGCTCTGATTTCTCACCTGTTAAGATATTATGAAAATGCCAAGATTGAACGTTGTGACCGCATTTCTATCAACCCTCGTGGCCAGGTTTGACTTCTAAGTTCTAACTATAATAATATCAACTTCTTTTGAAACTTTATGCAAACTCTATTTTCTCTATTTCTCGCAGCAGGTTTGCTTTTAGTGCTGGACTCTCTTCACCTACTTTTAAAAAATGACCTTGCAGGCCCTTTCCCAAGTTGTCTTCCATCGCCTTGATGATGAGTTGTACATGTTTGAGCGCCGGCCACAATTGTTGCACCGCCTTCAGGTTTGAATTTTGCTGTTTGTGATCTTTTCCCTGTTTCACGTAATCACGTCTACATTTTTTTATTAGGAGTGTACCGACCATGGCCGCCGAAATGCTAAGCACCCACTGGGCCCAAGGGTGCCCTACCATTAAAATATCTAACTTAAGATGTAGTGCAACATGTGCCTCAAAATAGAGTCCTGTTTGACCAATGTACAACTTTTAAATTTTGGCAAGGTACAAATATCATAAACCGTAAACATGCTTGCATTTATAAAGTTTATTTGTTGGTTAGGCTAAATTTATAATGTGTATTGTCATACGACTCTTTTTGGCATTTTTATGACAAATCACATGTAAACTAAGCTTTCTTTGACCAAAGTGGATTATTTTTGGGAGGGGGTGGGGTGGGGTCGAGATGGTAATATACTATGGTTAAAGTACCAAAAAACTGGAGTATTCACCAATTAAGTGTTTGTTAAAGGTGCTGGCTAGCAATTGCGTAGTCGGCTCATTGCCTAAAGAAGTACTCCATCCGTCCCTAAATCTCTTTCCTATTATGACTTTTATGGAATTTAAAAGAGGGATATTTTTGTGTTGACTTTCCCAAATTGCCCTTGATGTGATGAGTAAAAGCAGTATGTGATGGATAGATTGTTAGTGAATAGATATGATGTGATAGGTAGAGTAAGAATTAATAGGGGTAAAAGTGGTTCTTTAATAAAAATGAGAAAGACATTTTGGGACAAGGAAAAAAAGAGAGAAAGACTTTTAGGAACGGAGGGAATATGAATTTTCAGTTTTTGCTTTGACCTAGGGGTGCCTAGAGGCCAATTTTACCACTGACACGAACCATCCTTATTCTAAAGGTGTTGCTAGGAGGAAGAGCCGCTGAAGAGGTGATATTTGGACGGGATACTTCAAAAGCATCAGTGAGTTACCTTGCTGATGCAACATGGCTTGCTCGTAAAATGATTACAATGTATGTGTGGTTCTCTTGTTACACACTCTTCATACAGGTTGCATTTTTGATTTCCTGCCAGATTCTCACGTCTTTCTTCTCAACAGATGGAACTTAGAAGATCCAATGACTGTCCATGGTGAACCTCCACCGTGGAGAAAGCATCCCAAATTTGTGGGTCCGCGCCTTGACTTTGAAGGATCCCTATACGACGATAATGACCTGACCGAGCCTCCTCTGAATTTTGATCTAGAGGATGATGTTTCAAGAAGGACTGAAGCACTGATGCGCGATTCGTATGCAAAAACTGTTACTTTGCTGAGACAGCATGAGGCTGCTTTACTTAAAACTGTAAAGGTGATGATATGCCTTCCCCCATCGCCTCCCCCACCTCCCCCCCCAATGATATTTGTGTATGCCGACCCATGAAGGTAGGGGGTAGTAGGTACGTGAGAAAATAAATGAAAACTTATGGAAATATAGAGAAATAAAATTTAGTCTCCACTGCCGCTAAACAAGTCATAATTGACGATGTTTTAGCTTTCGGTAAATAATGGATTAAATCAAAATGACACATTAAACCTCTTTTGCTTCTTGCTTTCTGTGTTTGGGTGCTACTGTAAATTTTATGCAACAATGAATGCATCAAGAGAATCTTTGAATGCTTTTACTATGAGGAAAACAGATGTTGATACCCATTCTCCTTTGGCTATCGATCTCCAGGTTCTTCTCAAGCAGAAAGAGATCAGTGGAGAAGAAATTGACTTCATCCTCAGCAACTACCCTCCACATACACCGGCAAGTCTGCTACTGGAAGAGAGAGACCCGGGGAGTCTTCCGTCATTTCATCAAGAACAAGAGCCCGCTAATGAGCTGGAGTACAGTCTGTTAACTTCGTGAAAAATTTTGTTGTTGCGGAACGAAACTGAACTGGGATGTGTAGACAAAAATCAGCACCCAAAGACCTGGTGGAGTTGATTGTGAATTGCAATCAGGTGAGTCCTCAGAATACTAATGCTTTTTGGCAAAACAAGGTCTGCATTGTGCTTAGAATTTGTGCTCATTTTTGTTTTGTTCAATATCAATGGTGGCAAAACAAGGTCTGCATGTGTTTTGTTTTGTTTAATATCAGAGGTCTTAGATACTTTTTTTTAAAACAAAGTCTATCCTACCCACTTTAATTTCGATTTTAAAAAGACTACTATTGTTTACTATCAGGGTCCGTTTGGTACACGGAATTGATGGAATTGAAATTGTATTGGGAGTTGAAATTCATTTTTGGCAATACCAATTCCAAATCTACATATTTTTGTGCTACCAAATAACAGAATTGGAAATGGAAATGTTGTCTCTAATTTTAATTCCATAGTTTGAATTCCGTGTACCAAACGGATCACTGTCAATGTACAATAATTGTCTACTCACTATACTTTCAAAACTAAATCAAACCAAATCAAACATAGTAAAACGAGCACTAAACCAAAATGACATCTCTAAGAAAATAAAAAGGAACTAAATATTACGAGTAAATTTTAATTATATGTTCATTTTTTATTTATAACCAAACCATTTGAACACAAGTTTTTCGAACCGAATGCAAAATTATTAAAGATCGAATGAAACCATCCAAACCAAACAGCATTCATAAACAAAAGAGCTAACCAGCATGCCTTCAAAAAAAAGAAAAAAAAGGAGCTAAACAGCATACTCTAAAACCTAACTATAGAGACAAGCTAGTTAGACAAATACTCCCTCCGTTCTAATAAAAGCTTCCTAGTTTGACTTGGAGTCAAAATAAAAAAGTGTAAAATTATAGTTGACTTCCAATGTTGCCCCTGATATGATGTGTAAAAGTAAGATGTGATGTAGATTATTAGAGAAAAAGTATGATGTAATAGGTAGGGTATGAAAAAGTAAGGGTAAAAGTGGTTTTTTAATAGAAAGTGGAAGTGTTTTGTTGGAAGTGGAAAAAATGAAAGAGAAAGTATTTTTGAGAACGGAGGGAGTAAAATTTAAATCGAGCAATTAAATCTATATCAAAATAAAGAATAGTTAGATACAGACCGAAGAAAATCATATCTCTTTAAATCACTAGAAAGTTTTACAAACCAACACTGAGATGCTTATTTTAGAATTTAGACTATAGAACAATTTCGTAGCATGCATACTACGTTAGAACACATGGGCATAAAACCTTGAGGCAATCACATAAAGAATTCTTCATGAAGGTCCACATTCATACGATGAAGTTCCCATGATTTAGCTCTTTCCATTACCAACAAAATACATGATGGATGCCTAATATTTTCCCTAAGACTGTTGATCGGTCCAGGTCTAAATATTAGTATCCGGGGCTTTTAAAAGTGAGAAAATAACAAGAAAAGAGTAATGAACTGTAATCAATTGTATTGCACACAAAGTATGAACTCGAACTGGGGGCCCTTTCTCTATTCGGTCCACCTTGGGATTGGAATATGCTAAAGGACCGCCAATATATTCTTTTATTACTCAAGTTTCTTCTCTCTCTCTCTATCTATTACTAGTTATCTTTACTATCTAAGTTCTCTCTCCTTTTATAGGAGCTCCCCAGCCACTTTTTCATCAATATATTCGCGGTGGTTGAGAGGATATCTGGTCAATCCTCATCTTTCCCCGAAATATATTTCTCAGCTTAATACCATCCACTTAAGGAAAAATCTGTCCGTCCGTCCATTATTCTCTGTCTCTGTCCAAGGAATAACTGTTCGTAATTCTTTTGAGAGGGCGGCTTACCGTAATCTCTTTGTAGGGTTTCCTTCCTCTTGGTGGCCCGCTCTTAATGGGCTGAATCTCAGCCCATACCTTAGACCCCCAATCCTTACTTCTTTCCCTATCTTGTCTCCTGGACAATTCCCCTCTGCCAGCCCACTATATCATGTTTGGGCCGAATCTTCCTTATAATGTACGGATCTTAAGTTGGGCCCAGACCCAATTTACTTATAATATCTCGATGGGCTTGGTTCCCATCACTATGAATGTGTGTCAACTTGACAACCAAATGTAATTTTGCCTCTCAATTTGATGATTCACAGAGACATCAAGACGAGGCTTGTAACGTTCAATGATTCCGTCTTATTTAATTTTTATTTGATTTTGTACCCTCACTGACTTGACGCTTTTTATAAACTAGAGCACACTAGCAAACACTAATTTCTAAGTCACATTATCTTCTAAAAAATCAATTTTCTCGAGCTTGACTTGTTTAATTATCGAGCCTCTAACACCTAATAGTGGTGAGCCCCTCGATTTAGAATAATTAAGCTAAGGATAAATAAGCATCTCTTATGTGTTCTAAAACAATTTTCTTTCTTATATCTATCAATATAATTTTTACACTAAAACATAAATAAAAGAGTATAATCCATAAACGATCCTTCATACAACGGAGTTCTCTATAAAGTCCTCAACTTTAAGATATTACGTTCATGATTGTCTATATTTAAGAATCAATCCATAACGAGTCATTTTAGCTCAAACATTATTTTTCACATATAACCCACAAAGGACTAATTATAGAATAGTTTCAAATGTCGAGCCTCATAAATGTAATATTTTAGAATTAGGGATTATGGCTGTGTTTGGTAAATGGCAGGTCGGCCATTTTCAGCCGTTTGACCACCATGAACTGTTTTGAATTGTCAAACAGCCACTATTGTCTATATTTAAGAATCAATCCATAACGAGTCATTTTAGCTCAAACACTATTTTTCACATATAGCCCACAAAGGACTAATTATAGAATAGTTTTCAAATGTCGAGGCTCATAAATGTAATATTTTAGAATTAAGGATTATGGCTGTGTGTGGTAAATGGCAGGTCGGCCATTTTCAGTGACCACCATGAATTGTTTTGAATTGTCAAACAGCCACTATTTATCTATTTGGAATAAGGCTTTTGAAGTTGGCATCTTGATTCAAAATGTTGAAGTATGAAACATCATATGGAGCAGCGTTACAATTCGGCATTTAAGTGTAATTTTCTGTTTTGCCCTTTTATCTTGATTTGGAGATTTGGATTTCACCCTTATCTCATTCTGCCATTGCATCTCTGCAAGTGTTATCCCTATATTTTTAAGTATATTTATCCTTTCTGGTTTAATCTTGAAAATTTTCAGATTCTTCCATTTTAGATGTAAATCTTAGGTGTGCAATTTTTGGTTTAATTTGAGTTTTTTAGATGTCCTTTTTAAAATATTAAAATCAATTTATGAATTTATTACACTTGATGATGAATTTGCAAATTTTGTCTAATGTTGAAACCACAGGTACACAGATCAACAAACCAATTAATATGTGGGTATATTCTATTAGCATGTCCTTAAATGTAATTTTCTTTACAAAGAGCCATTTTTGAACTGCCAAATTTGTCATACATTTTTTTTTTTCAACAGCTAATACAATCGGTCAGTCAAAACATCTAACTCAGTCAGCTATTCCAACCAGCCAACACTAAGAACCAACATCCAACTGCTATTTTTCAAACATGACCTATATATAAAAAATCACATATTATAAAAAACCATTTATGAAACTTATTCTAAATAAAATACACATCTTTTACTCATTGAACACTCTCCACTAAAAAGTAAGACCATCATTTGGGTCTATGTGCTTATAAGATGAGAGCTCAATAGTGGAATATATGTGCACATACTCAAGCTTTTTATCGAATAAATAATTAAGAAAAGTTTGAATAGAATAAAAATTTGTCCTTTAACAAACGAGCCAAACAACCTTATAATAAGGTGGTTTGGCTCTCCACACCCCAACTCAAACAACCTTAGTTTGAATAGAATATGATTAATTGTTCATAATCGGTCGAGTCGGAATCAAGCATCCTTTCTTGTTTGTAATGGTGAAATGCCCAGCCAGGCATCATCAGATCCCTGTCTGACACAGTAGTGGGGAGAGAGCTAAATCACAATTTAATCTCAATCTAGTAAAGCCATCTTGTGCTCGGTTCGCACAAACCACCGTGGAAGAAATTCCACACTGTCGTTGATCCTTAAATCTTGGATTTACTCCATCTGTTCCAAAAATAACTTCATGTTTTAATTTGTGAGGTTTGACCAAAGTTATCTTAATTCAATTTATTTGATTATAAGTATAAAATTTAAAAATAAAATTTATATATTTAATTATTATATTAAAAAATTTCAAGAGAGAGGTGATATGATTGTATTATTTTAAGAGGAGAGATTTTTTAGTTGAACAACCGGTGTGGGCTTTAATCAAATTGAAATGGAGTTAGTTCATCCACTATGTCTATCATGGTTATTAAGTGTCCGGTAAGCACGAACCATTTGTCTTTATTTGGATTTGTTACCTACCGGATTAGACCCGATCAAAGTGCGGGCCGGGTCGGGTTTTAGATTAGATCGAGACGCTACATCGAATTTTCTAAGTCTGAGACCGGCCCGATCTGTATAGCGGACCTAACAATTGAAGCCTGAATCCAACCCGTGTGGATGCCCGTGGGTTTCGGGCCAGCCCGGTCCACACGACAAAAACTTATAAATAATAAAAAATATTTTTTTTAAAAAAAATAATAGGTTAATATATTAAATGTTTTAATATACTAACTATAATAAGTAAATGAAAGAACAACTAATATACAGAGTATAAAATATCTTTTGTTTGAAATTGCTACTACATACGGAGTACGAAGTACTAAGGATGTATACATTTAATTAAAACATACTTACTCTATAATTTACATTTTTCTCCATAGAAGTACGTATGTGTTTATAATAAATTGAAATACTATTTTTCTTTTTATTCTTATTATTATTATTGTTCTTTTTATTATAATTACACTAATAATAAATTTTTTAATTAATAAACTGAAGTAGTGTCAAATTTACAGAATTCAATTCTCCCTATAAAAAAATACAGAATTCAATTCCCTAAACAACCCTTTAATTCATCCCCCATATACTCTTGATTTCAGCCACCCCTCCGCTTTCTTCCACTGAAACTACCGTCCTCCCACCATCCGCGGGAAACCTCTCTCCGTGTAGATTTCTGAGCGGAGCGCTGGCAAAGAGAAAAACATACAAATTCCCCCCCAAAAAAAGTACCGTGATCCGTTTATTCTTCGTTATTTGAAGTTCTTCTTGATTCTTTTTGTTAAATCTGTCCGTTTCTGCAGCCGAACGTGCCAAAGAGAAAAACTAGGGTTTCTAAGCAGGGCGATGAGAAGAGAATTATACAAAATTCCCAGGAAAAGTACCGTATCCTGTCTACTCTTCGGTATTTGAAGATTTTCTTGAATTGTGTTGTGGAAATTATTCCGTTTCTATAGTGGAAAGCGTCTTAGAGAAAAAAGAACTAGGGTTTATGTTCATGAAATGCGGGGAGGCCAGGTTTATGTATTATGAATGGAGATTAGCGTCCTCTTCTCTTCAGATTTCTCTATAGCCCTGACAGTCACCCTTTTTTGCTGCCTCTTTGCCTCCATTCTGTTTGCCTTCCGATCAAAATCAAGAAAGCTTTTCAAGTCAGAATCCCGGTCCTTGAGCTGTTTCTGTTCCTGTATAGGGAACCTCAGTGCGGGTGGTGAAATGGCAGCTTCTATGAACGGCGTAGAGGGTTGTAGTTGTGGTGGGAGTGGTTGGAAAGAGATGGTTGAGCGCAGGCCTATGGCAGTGGTGGCTGGGGAGAGGATGACCGGTGCTTCCATGATGGAACAGCTGGTTCCCGAAATTACAACTCATGCTCTCAGCTATTTGGATTATCCCAGTCTCTGTCGGCTGTCAATGACAAATTCACTAATGAGGAAGGCTGCAAATGATGATAATGCGTGGAAGGCTTTATATCATAAGGTTCAGTTTCTATTCAACTATGGAGCTTTGTATTAATTCTTGTGCTATAACTTCATTTGATTGCTATTTATTCCCTATAATGTAATGCGAAGTAATTTTCTCTGATGTGAATGGTTTACTAATTGTTCACTCATGACTTTGTATCTGCTGCTTCATAAGGGAGGAACAGCCCTCTTAGTTCCTCCAATATATGTCCATAGCGGGCCTTACAACTGGCTCTTTACTTCTACGGGCAGAGGCCGAGACCCTATACAACCCAGATGCCCTTATTTTGTTTGTTTGGTTTATAAGGGTGAAACAATGCTTTCAGATCATGCTTATTTTAACATTTGAAATAGCTTATACGATTACTTCTTTCGCTTTAAAAAAGTGAAAAGATATGATGCGAGTTTACTACGGAGTACGATATTTTATCCCTTGATTACCATTTTTAGTGATGACATTTGTATAATGAACCAACTATTTCTTAAAAATCCATTATGATCATAGTTTATGAATGTGTGAACTGAACATTTTGCTCCTAATTGTGCTCCTAGGATTTCACATTGGAACAGGATAGCGTGACTCCAGCTAATGGATGGAAAGCGTACTATGCATCTACGAGAGCAATTATGAACATTAATGCTGAGTTTTTTAAGATTATCAGGGAAAAATCACTCCCTGCAATGGGTCATTTGTGGCTCAAGGGTGATTATGTGAAGTGTTTTCATGCCAATGGAGAGTTCTTTACTGGGTATGTGGCATTCTGTCTTCTTAAGCTATTTGCAATTTGTTTTATGTATTTATTTGTTTCTATATTTTTCATTTTGGCTTGAAATTTTTGATAGTAAGGAAGGATTGATGTATTCAAGATGAAGATACAACAAGAGGCTGAGCTTTTGTAGTTTCATTTTTTATAAGGATAGACTGATATATTTCCTGCACAATCCCATATAATTAAAATCAACACTTTGTTTAAGACATGGAAATATAGCTTACCAAATTAATGGTGTTTCCAAAGATATATTGATGATCCTGTAGAAATGTTATTCAATATTCTCCGCAATTGCCATTGGGTGATGAAATGCACAACTGCACTTCTTTTCTGTTTCTTGTAAGCTGCTTGTGCTTACATTTTATTTTGTTGGAGGTTTGGTTATTCCTTTCTTTGTTTTCTGTTGGGTGTCTAGGAAATGCCTTTAGATTTCATTAGAGCATTTTGAATTGAAGATTCAAAATAACTTCATAGTAAGGTGTGGCTAGCATATAAAACTTTAAAGGGAAAAGGACTAAAATAGGAGTAAAACATAGAGAAAGAACCAAAATAGAACCTTCATGTGATTTGTCATGAAAAAAGACGGCGTGTGTGATAGTATAGTTAGGGTGTAGAAATTGTTTGCAGTTCTGATTTGGGGACCGAAGCAGGCAATATTCCTCCAATGTTTAACCAAAATGGCAGTTGAATGCTTTGTTATTGCAATGGAATGCTTTCAACTATAGGAAACTGACAACCAAGTAAAGAAATAGTGTCAAGAATCGACACTCGGATGTCGTCCCCAACCAAGTAAAGAAATCGTGTCCATAGACAGACTAATGAGCTGATACAACACCATTACCTCAGTGCCTCAAAGGCTCCCACCCATTGCGGGGCAGGGGGGAGAGGGGGTCAGATGTACGCAGTGTAACCCCTATGTTTAAAACATAGAGCGGCTGAGGAGCGTCGAAAGTTGCATTGACTAACTGCTATGTCACGCTTCAAAGAAGTGCAGACAGTTTAAAGAGCCATTTTGCTTTATTCCACCATACCCCAAACCCAAAATTGTGAATATTTGGTTCCATCAGTGATGATGGAAACATACTAATGACTTGATACTTATATATTCACTAATTAACTATACACACTGTCGGTTATTATACAGTTACAGTGCAGTGATAGAAAGCTGGCAGCTTGCTTTTAACTGGGAGCAGCAAAGCATGGATTTCCAGATTCGGGATGTGAGGGCCAGGGTGTTTCCAGATTCTGCTTGGGTCACCATGAAAGCATATCTTCAACAAGACACGAGGCCATTTTACATGACTAACGTTTTCGAATTCCACAAGGGGAGGTGGTGCATGGTGCATCATCACTGCTCCATCGTGCTCCTCCATGGTGGAGGAGGAGGTGGTGGTCCGGGGCCGCAAATTGTGCAGGGATGATGTGATTGTTTCTGTGTAATGAACGCTAGAAGATGGCGATTTATTTATTTATATATATATATATATATAAATTAGTGAAAGATTGTATAGATTTCTCCTTTTGTTAGGAGGGTGATGATGAAGATGATGAGGATGATGACTGACTTTTGAGTGTCTTCGTGATTGCCATTGTATTTATTTGCTTTTCTCTGAGTTTTTAGGTTCTTGTCGGAGGAGAAGGCTCGAGTTTCTTGCCACCTGATTTTCAGGCACATAAAAGGCTTCTTGTCTTGCTCTAATAACAAGTGCACAGGATGAGTTGGTTATTGTCCCCTTCTTTTTACAACTTTGATGCTTGAATCTGACTTTTATAAGCTGTGGGGATTTTCATTCTGTTCATTCTCATTGTGGATGATAACTGAAGGGATGACCTTTTGAATCGTAATAATACAGCGTACTCCGTTCTATATTATTTGTACGTTTTTTGTATTTTATGTCGATTTTTGACAAATGATATACAGAAATTATATAATGAATTATACTCTATTAACTTTAGGGGGGTTTGTTGGGAGTATTACTTGGCACTCAATGTAGAGGTTTGATATAAATGGTTTAAATGGCAAAGGTGCATCAAATGGCTTTACACAAGTCATTTTACTTGTACATAGGTACAATACATCAAATTGTTCACACAAGTCTATCAACTAATACACCATCCGCCATTTTCATTTGCCATTAGACATGTTTGGATTCCCTCCATTTCATCAAAATGTTTCCCTTCCATATCTAACCTAAATCTATTCTACAACACCGCGGTTCTTTTGACATTAAATTTTGATGTCATATTTTGACATCAAATACCTACGGTGTTCTGAAAAAAAAATGGACGATTCTTACCCCTAACCTTCCGATGAGTCCCCAAGTTCAGTCCAAGCCCAATGCGCCTTCGCACATTCGTCAATTGCACCCTCCATATTTTGTTGAATTTTTTTACCCCAAAGTCAACAAAATTTGAGGAGTGCAATTGAAGAAGGTGCGGAGGTGTATTAGGGTCGGGCCAGACTGGGGGGTGGGGGTAGGAACCATCAATTTTTTTTTTTATCTGAGCACCGTAAGTGCCCCTTTTGAACGGATGTTATAATATGATATTGAAATTCAATGTCAAGAGATTCTTTGTTGACTACAAACACTCCTATCCTTGTAATTGAAATGCATTCAATGAATAAGTAATTTGTGATTGTTGATCACATAATTTTCATTGTGAACAATTTGTTTTTTGATTAATTATCATATAAGTCTCATGCATGAGATTTTGTAGCCATATGAGAAAAAAGGGAGAAAATGCATTTCCCATAGCTACATACTCCCATGTTGGCATATAAAAGTTTCAAATTTCTTTTGTGACTAAAAACAAAATTCCACTTTTTCTTTTAAAGAAAAACATTGTACCAATAATGTGGGGATCAATCAGATTCCCTCTCATATACCAATAAGACATCAATATGCACAACAGCTTCAAAACACGAAACCAATCAAACACTAGGGGAAAGGAAAAAAAGAATGAGTTGTTGCTTTATAATACACCACTCACATTGCATATTCATATAACCGTGCGTGATTATATAGCCGTTTGCTTCAAAGAACACAACGTAAAGAGGCAAATCAATACTTCCTTTTCCTTTTCTTGAAAGTAGATGAACGGATGACATCATCATCGGCGTCCAGTGTTGCGCTTAGTGCTGCCATAGACTCTGGTTTGGTGAAGTATGTGAACAAGAGATATATCCCATCCCAGTATGTGTTGGACTCTCCTGCTATGTTTTTCTTCTTAATTTCGTAAGCCATAGGAACAATCCCCCGGTTGAACACCTCCACATGCATGCCGCCCCCAGCAGCAAGCAACTGCAAAAAAAATGGAATAACATATTGAAGAAGACTTGAATATGCTGTGTAATATGCATATCTAAAATTCAAACATGAGAATCAAATATCTCTTAGAGGCTAATTTAAGTATAAAGAATATGGTTTGTTCTAAACTTATAATTGACTGTAGGTGATTTTTAATGGTAATGAGGATATTATAATCACTTTGGTTATTTCGATACTAAAGGGTAGTGTGTTCACCTTATTTTAATTGCATTAGTGTATTAATTAGAAACTTTTGTAATGTCATTAATTTAAAAAATAGCAGTATGAGAGGTTAACAAAGTACAAACAAATAAGTTTTTCACAAATACTGTATATAATACTTAATACTCCGTAATTAAGTCATCGAGTTTCTGGTTTTAAATCATTCTTAAAATGGAAATCAGACATTCAAAATGCTCACATAAAAGTTTTCAGCCCTCATCCACATCACAAACAAAAGGGTATTAGCATTACCGTTTCAGTACCCAAGTAGGCATGAAACCAACAATTTCAATAGAGTTAATAGTTGGTTTTGTCCCAAGACTTTTGGTCCTCAGCTATGCAATTTGGACCCAATTTAGTTCTCATTAATATTTGATATTGCCGATCCCAAGTTACTTGGGATAAGACATGGTTGTTGTTGGAATAGTTAGTTCAAAATAAGAGGATTGTTTTTGACAATACATGAAATTTAGACCCAACTTAGAACTCAATTCGGTCCTCAACTTTGAAACTTGGACCCAATTTGCTTCTCAAGAGATGAAGTACCCTTAACGTTTTAGTAAAATACACCGGAAAACTGATGGAAAACTTTAGATATCAACTATCAATACAATCCACCTTCTCATACACCTCATGGACATGGAGAAAATTAAAGGGTATCCATGGAATAGCTTGTCTACTCCTTCGAAGCTCGAATAGACATAAGGTCTGCATACATCTTATCCTCCCCAAACCCTACATCTGAGTGGGATTTAGAATGGTTATTTGGTTAGGTTTTGGTTTACAAAGTTAAGTTTAAATTGCATACACGAATGCCACATGGAGTCCAAAAGAAAGTTGAGGATCAAATTGAAAAAATATGGTCTAGGGACAGAATCATGCGTTCATTCATTTAATAAACATAATACCACCATACAGATAATGCAAAGAAGAAAAAATGCCTCTAAATGTTTCACTAAAATCTGGTTCTTTTATCACACAGAGTCACAGGTTAAATTAGTTTATTTGAATTGAGCTTCCATAATGTCCAACTAAATGCAGCTAGCTTAGTTCAAAGGATTAGGCAGAACTGCCACGACATGTCTTATGTACACACTAATATGACGATGCAGAAAGAATTGAATATAAGAAACTAAGGCTCTGTTTGGCAAAGGAGTGGTCTACAATCGATTTTAGAAAATCTAAAAGCAGAAACATATATGTTTTCTCCGTCTCCAAATTCTCTTTTACTGAAAAGAACTTATTAAAAGCTTGCTTCCAAAACTATTCATTCTAACAGAATTCCTTGCCTGCCTTTCAAAATCAAATGTTACCTTTTCAACCCAAAACAGTTTTCATTTAATAGGACAAATACCAAACAACTTGTGTTCAACAACACTTATAACCAAAACACACTTGCTAGGACCTTGGAGTTCTTTACTACTGTTGCTCAAAAGTTATTTTCTACAATTAGGCAACTTAGTGCCTGCTACTTAAAAGCTAGAAAAGAAAAAAATGGCCACATGAACATAAGCTATTGGCAATGTATTGGCTTTTCTACATTCAATTGATGGCTAGTTAAGGGTTTCCTCCAGGGTGCTTTGCATTAACGCCAATAAGGTGTCCCATAGAATGAAAGGTACTTTCTACACGACTACACAATGATGGTTCAACCAGCATTGTTGTATGTGACAGAATGCTGGCTAGTTAAGTATGCTCATGTTCAAAAGATAAAAGTCATGGAGATGAGAATGCTAAGATGGATGTGCAGCTATACTAAGAGGGACATGATTAGAAACGACACGAGACAATATTAGAGCGGCCTATGTTGTTGACAAAATGAGGAAAGCAAAATTGTGATGGTTTGGGCATGTGAAAAGGGGGGTGAGGATGCACCAAATTGGAGCTGTGAGAGTTTTAGAATCATACTAGGAGAGGTAGAGCTAGAACTTAGAAGCACTCGAAGGAGGTTAATAGACAAGAGGGCATTATGTTCAATAGGAAGATTTGAAGGTTGAGGATGATGGTAGAAGGTTAGTAAGTGGTTGCTTCCTTGTCACTATTGTTTGTGAGGTAGGGGGCTACCCTACCATCTCCTTTTCCCCTTTAGTAGTATGTTTTAGGGTAAGTGTAGACTGCTTTTCTTATGAGTACTATTATGTGTTACTCTTGTAATCAGTCTCGTTATAATGTTGCTAGATTTTTGCTTTTATCATATTTCCTTGATTATTTTCATTTCGAGCTGAGGGTCTTTGGGAAACAACCTCTCCATCCATCGGGCATAAAGACAAGGTCTGTACATATCCTACACTTCACTTGTGGAACTATGCTGGATTTAATGTTGTACATTCATTCACATAAAGCTTTAACTCTAGTTAAGAAATGCAAACAACTCGAGACATAAACCACTTTCAAGTGTGCAGGCCACAAATGATGGATGCATAAGATGTGGGTAAACTTTAGTTGACTTTCCTAGTGAAGGTGATATCCAGCCATAAGACAGGAAAAGAGTGCTAGGTCGTCTCTTCTTAACTGTTTTACTACATATATGAAGGAAGGTGCTGCAGCTAATTTTAAGGCTTGGTTGTTGTATCATTATCATATAGGTACGAATTATATTGCACGGAGTATTAGCTTTATGTCCTATCGTCATACCTTCTCAATCATGGGTCAATTTTAAATCCTCTAAGTGGCTCAATGCCAACATGTGGTATCAAGAGCCTAAGATACACTTCGTACATGTAATATACTACTCGGTAGTAATTATGACCTTGAAAGATATACAAAATCAAAGTACTTCACTATTGAATAAATTTAAATGAAAATATGTGGTGAAAATTGTTTTGTCATGCATGAAACTGGAAAGGCATATAATACAGATAGATGCAAAAGAGTACTGGTATATCTCCATGACTCCATAACTATCTCAAGATCTCATAAGAAAGGAAATAATGAGTATCTAACAGAGTGCCAGTTGATGCAATATCAATTAACATTAGATAATGAAGTTCTGATCGAGCTTGGTTAAATACGGAGTTTTACTTTTATGTACTCTCACATATCTACTATCTACCTTAAATAGACTATATGATGACTCAAGGGAATGTATTCATCAATGATGTAGCCATGCACCAAATCACATACAAGAGTACTCCACTTGAACCCTAATGTGCAATCAAATGCAAAAATTGAAATCTTCACCCAAAATTTTATTGAGCTCCGAGCATAAGCATACTTCGAATCAAACAAAGCACATATATCTATTTGCAGCAAAGAAGCTCTCAATTGATCGAGTCGAATACCTCTTCATATTTCTGGGTGAGAGTTAGGCGCTCATCTTCAGTCACGTCGGGCCTAAGAATTATCATCGTTTCATACTGCTTCAGCCCTGGAGGACACTGGGGCTCCTCTCTATCTTCTGTAAGCGAAATGCTCCACGGAGGAATAGACGGCGGCTCTTCACTGTCTATGAACTCGGCTTGGAACAATGGTTCGTAGAACTCAAAAGTCTGCGCATTGGCGGGCATCTCGGAATGTTTGCTCCTCTCCGCGTAGTGCAGCAGAGGCCTTGAGGCACCCGTGAAGATCTTGAAGGCGATTCGTGAAGGAGAAGAAGGGTGAATCAATGGTGGCTTGGATAAGAGGGAAGATGCCGACGACAGAGTAGGGGTTACAGATGAAGAAGCGGCCATTGTTGTCCAGGTGCTCCCCCCGCGCGGCTAATGAAAGTTGTGGATAAGTGAAATTCAAGCCGATTGTTATTTGTTAGAGCAACTTTCCCACTTTTTTATCAATAAAATGACAGAGGTGTACCCTAGCATTATCTTTTTACCAAATATGAGGGATGTTATTTCAATTAATTTTTTTGTTATTGTAAAATTCAAATAGTTTATGAATTCAAATTTTGTTCTTGTTCTTTGGTTTGGGTCGTTCGTTTTTTCGTCATTGTAACTGAACATGAATAATCATCCGTGATAGGAGCGTTACGAGCATAGAATAATTGTCAATGCAAAGATGGCCAAATTGACAAATTTTATGCTCAGAGTAATAAATATTTTTAATAAATAATTAACAAAAGTAATTAAGAAAAACTTTGACATGTAAGAAGTAAGTATTTGAGACTTTTGTTTTTAGATGAAAGAGTTGTTTTACTCTTAAAAAATAAAAGAAAAAGAAGCATAATAACGATGATAATACAGAGTAAAGAAACTTTCAAATAACTCACAAATGTTATTTTTTATGCAAATTTAAAAAAAGTTACAAATGCAAAAAAATAAAACAGTTAAAAGAAGCTAGATGGTATTGGGGTGTAAATTTTTTTTAAATAAAAATTCATGAAACTTAAAGAATATATAAAGTAATATTTATTTCAACTCTTATTATTTTAATGCCAAAACATAATTAATCACCCACCTAGATGTACATATTAACTCTTTAATTACATATACTAGTGTTAAGCGCGTGCTTCGCACGAGCACATATACATTCTAAACTTTTGACATTCTATAAATATAGTTTTGTTTACTCCGTATTTTAAATGAATATTTTTTCACTCTAAGATATACGAAGTGTTTTTTAAAATAAAAAGTATACTTTAAATATTGATGTACATGCACTAAAAATTCTATAACTATTTTATTTAAAAAATATTACATTAAATAAAACATAAAAATGCCAAGAACAATTTAATAACTTTGAAGGTGAATTGTTTTTTTCATTTTTATGAAAGTGAAATATTTTTAAATTAATAATAAAGAGTCTTATACATACTCTTCTTTAAAATGTTACAATCAATATGCATATTTAAAATACGGAGTATATTTTACAATGGTGAAATATGTGCTTATAGAATTCTTAGAAAATGTTAAAATTTTATACAAAATATAATCAAAGTAATGTTTTTTAATGCTAAAAAATAATGTTCATTTGATATAATACAATAAAATATACTCGGTATTAAAAGATCTTTTTAAAAAAGAAGCTTAATGAACCAATGAAATGTCTCCACCTCATTAATTAGTGCACATGTGGATGCACATGTGGCATGCCACACGTCAACACCACAACCAACACACTCAGCTTTACATATACTAGTATTTTGACCCGTGACATGCACGGGACCGAATGAATTTTTTGTCGATTCTTATTTTTTCCATGTAATATTTTTTGCGGATTAAAGAAAATAAATTTCTTACATGATTTTTAATATTGTGTACATTAACGTCAAAGTAGAATAAATAGTATTTGAAGAATTGAAAGTATACAAAACAAAAACTTATTAAAATCCAAATTTTTTGAATGACTTCTAGGTATATAACAATTTTGGTATGATGCAAGGGTTTCTATTGTCATCTAAAATAAATATTTTTAATCATATATTTGTCTTCACTCGTGAAGCAACAACATAAAATTGACCATAAGTGAATAATGACTTAGTTAAAATAATTTTAAAAAAGATAATGTTTCACCTTAATTTTTGTTAATAATCATAGCAAAACATAAAACTATTGGGAATTGTCTTTTTTGAAACTTTAAAAGGTAGCCTTGGATCATATGGTCAGGGGCGGATCTAGGTATAAGCTAATGGAGGCAATTGCCCCCAATGAATTTCAAATTTTTCCATTGTAGTACCTTAAGTTTTTTTTAAAAAAAAAAGTTATGCCCCCATTGAAAAAAATAAAATGCCCATAATAAAAAATAAATTTTAAGTAAAAAATTAAATATCTACCATTAAAAACAAAATATTTAAAATTTAATTGAGTCAAAATTAAAAATTATTTAGAGCAAATAAAATTATAGGAAATATTTTTAAGATTTTTCATTAATTATTTGAATGCGTTACTGAGTAAAAATAATATTTTTTGTAAGTTCACATTGTTATTTTGAAGAAAAAACAAAAGCGCTACCCCCGAACCCCCATAGTAGCCTCGCCCCCCAGTTCTTGCAATTTCTGGATCCGCCAATGCATATGGTACCAAATTTATTCGAGATATGTAAACGTTTTCACCGTCTCGATTTCTCGAAACCACGATTGCACGGTTAACGTTTTTTGCAGCTCTTCAACGATTAATCTTGTACCATTACACAATCCAAATAACATAACCAGTAACCTTTTTCTTCAAAACTATTTTTCGGTTTGGGATCCACGAACATCCGAACATTTGATTTCATTCAAAAATTTAAATGTTATCCAATCAGCATCAACACCTAGAATGGCATCTGCTTGCCATTAAGAATCATAACTCAAGTACTCCTTTTTCATCACCGGGAATGATGAATAGAACAAACTCATTTACCATTTCAACAACTTTGAGAGTGGGTGCTAATAGTACCATATCCTAAAAAAGAATATTTTTTCATATTCTCCAATAAGTTCAGATAAGTGAATTCGAGTACTATACTTTTGAAATTTTATACAAAATATAATCAAAGTAATGTTTTTTAATGCTAAAAAATAATATTCATTTGATATAATACAATAAAATATAATAAAAGATCTTTTTAAAAAAGAAGCTTAATGAACCAATGAAATGCCTCCACCTCATTAATTAGTGCACACGTGGCATGCCACATGTCAACACCACAACCAACACACTCAACTTTACATATATATACTAGTATTCTAGCCCGTGCGACGCATGGGGTCGAACTGAATTTTTGTCGATTCTAAAACCTTTTAAAGGCAATATTTTTTCAAAAAAATTATATATTATTCTGACATGATTATTAATACTATAGACAAAATTTCCAAAGTAGAATAAATATTTTTTGAGGATTGAATGTGTACTCAACAAAGTTTTTTTAATACCAATTTTTTGATAAATTTTAGGGTATATAACTATTTTGGTATGGTTGCAATGGTTTCATTTGTCATTTGAAACCAATATTTTTAATCTTGTAATTGTCTTGACTCTTAAAACAACAAAATAGAGTTAACCATCAATGAAGAACGAATTGGTTAAAAATAATCCAACAAATGACAATGTTTGACCTTGACTTTTGTTGATAGTCATTACAATGCATAAGACTATTGGGAATTGTCTTCTCTAGAACTTCAAGAGTAATTAGATTAGATAGTACCAAATTCATCTGAGATATGTAAACTTTTTCCCCGACTGAATTTCCCAAAACCATAAAAGTATCTATAACGCTCTTTTGCAGCTTTTCAATGATTAATCTTGTAACATTACATAATCCAGATGTTTGGTCAATGTTCCCCAATAATATAATTGGTACCCCCTCTTTAAAAATTATTTTTGTGGTTTGGGATCTTGGAACATTTGAATTATTCAAAAACTCAACTGTTATCTAATCCTTATCAACACCTAGATCTGAACCTACCTGGCATTAAGAATTAGAACTCGGATACACCATTTCATCTTTGGGAATCAGGGATATGACATTCATTTACCATTTCTATAACCTCAAGCATGAGTGCCGGTAGTGCTCTATTCTCGAAAAAAGAATAACTTTTCATAGTATCCAATAGGTTCAGATAAGTGAAATCCACTATACTCTTTAGGGGTTAACTTGTGTCTATAATCATCAATATGGAAGGAATTTCAACTTCATTTCTTCCATCAATCATTTGTCCAACCCGCAGGGCGGGTCTCGAAAAATAAAAAAAGAAATTGGCTCGGTCCAAAATTTACATTTTGGGCTCTATTTTATTATTTTAGAATACTTATGCTTTCAAATTAATGATAAATTTAAAAATATGAAGCCCTAAAATTTTAGGGACCCTGTGCGGTTGACCACTTTGCACACCCTTCGAACCACCCACATGTCCAAGCTTTCTATCTTCAACTTTGATCATCCAATTAGAAAAGGCTTGTGTGTCCCTATTTGCGCAAGAGGACGTCGATGAATACAATCTCATATTCTCCTTCAACGTATAAAGTTTACAATACGACCATATTTTTGAATAATTGATGGTAGTACCTACAATTTCCTCTCTTAAAACTCTGGGTAAAACAGGAAGAATTTTCCAAAAACCACCTCCCAGTACAACTCTTTTCCCTTCGAATGGTTCATTTCTCGAATTTTTATTTGAGAAACTCGTTACATCTCTCAATGTGTGATCCAATGCCTCAAAAGAAAATCTATTCATTATACATACTTCATCCCATACGATTAGACTTGCTTATTGGATTAGTTCTCCTTTCAGACTTTCTTGTTTGATGGTACACGTTAAGCACTTGGCTAGTGCTAGAAGGATTAAAAATCTCAAGTGTGTTGTCCTTCCTCAGGCAAAAGCAATGTTGCAATGCCACTAGAAATATTTTACCACTTCCATCGTAACCATATACAAATAAGAAACCTCCTCTTTCAATTTTCACAATTTTTAGTATTTCATCGTATATCTTGTGCTGATTTCATTCATTGTAGATAAGTATCCCATAAGATCAGATGACTTTCTTTATCATAGTTAATTCTTATACCAAGAAATTATCTTGAAATCTATTAAGTGGACTGTCATCTGTGAATGACATCCACTAAATTCCCTTAAATACTGTCCATTTGAATTAAGCAACTTTTTAATTTCAATCAGACATAAATTCATTAGATCTTTTTGGGAAATTATATGCTCAGAAAAAATTAGAAAAAATGTGACATAATTAGTTCTACATAGTACTCAATTAAAGAATTTGATTTCAAAAAAATATATTACATATGGATCAATATGTTTAAAAACACTATTTTTTCTATTGAAATACCTTGATTACACAATATTCTATTTTGATGAAATAAAATTTCATCCATTAGGAGTTCTCATGATTTTTTCCAAACAATTTGCGGGTGACTCATGATATTTCGCAATAATGATGTCACGAACAATTATCTTAATTGTTTCCCATATCCTAACTCAGTAGCCTTTTTGGCATGTGTTATAAATTTTTTTTTTATTTTTTATACATGATAGTTTTTCAAATAAAAACTTGAGAGTTGGTTACGAACCAAATGTACTTTTCTCCTTTAAAGACATTACAGACCATGTATAACTTTTTTGCCTTTAAATTTATAAATATTAAAGATTTTATACATTTTATCTAGTAATAACTTGTTATAATTTCTAAATTCTATGTACTTTTTCATAAACAACCATGTACCATTTAAAAATATAACAACTCATTTTTAACCAAGAATATAATAATTAGTATTTAAAAATATTATTTGATCATAATTGCATTTATAACAATTAATGTTATATCATAAATTATTCGATTGTGAAAAGTAATTAATAATTAACTTATTGCACATAATACAAGTGGATTATTTATCCATCTATTATTTTTTTCCTTTTAATATACATAGTATACATTATTAATTTTTTTTAAAAATATTTAAATATCAACTTATATTATTTCATTTTTTAAGAAAATAATAGCTGAATATCATTTGTTCAAAAAGAATACAATAAGAAAAGTTCGGGAAGAAGCTAATTTCGAATGAAAAAATAGGAAGATCGATATAAATCATAACGAAAACAATAAGAAAAATTCCGATCAACGTTTGTTGACCGACATGATTGGCTGTCATGTAAATAAATTGTCTAATAAGCATGAATCATCTCACAATTTTAGAAGCCAACTCTCAAAGTTAATGTATAAAAATAAAGATTCTAAAAAACGACATTAACACTTTGTATATAAGGCATATACTATATGTTTTGATTAAAATTGGCACATCATTTAGTCAGTAATAGGTGACGGATGATATGTTAAAATTTTGCCAAGTGGACTCGACACATGTCGCAATTCTGAGAGTTCAACTCTCAAATTTTAAAGATATATAAAAATATAGGATAGGATATATAGGATTACAAAATGGGATGATTGGACAACATGAAAGTAAATATAGATAAAAATTACTCCTTTTTTAGGAGCAAAAGAGTTATAAGTTGCATTTGGGAATGATGTCATAAAGTTGAGAAACTCTTGAGTATTTTTGTGAATTTTCCCTTTTCCAAATTCGTCGTAAATAAAGGCTCACAGTTCGACTAAGTATAAAATTCAAGGTAAGTGAAAATGATTGGTTAAAAGTGATGTAGAGAAGAATGAAAAATTGTAAATCATTCAAGATTTTCAAAAAAAAGTTCTAAAAAAAATGAGGGTCCGTTTGGTATGCGGAATTGACAGAATTGGAATTGAATTGGAATTGAAATTCCATGGAATTCAATTCCATAGAATTGAATTTTGTCAATTCTAATTCATTTTTTGCACTATCAATTCCAAATCCACATAATTTTTGTGCTACCAAACACCAGAATTGGAATTGAGGTCCTCAATTCCAATTCCATAGTTTGAATTCCATATACCAAACGGAGCCTGAGAGTTTTTTTTAAAGATTGAGGGAGCATGTTTTTCAAAGAGATTAGAATGGACCGTGGGTAAAGGTTTTCCGAATTGTTGCGGCCCAATTCATGTGTGCCCTAATGTTGCCAAGGAAGCCCATAAAATCTGATCAAACTAGGGATAGCACTGCCGTTCTTTAAAACGTTCTCTGAGCTTTCTCTTCGCGTCCGGAATCTCTGCGTCGAGCTGCATCAACATGGGTAAGTCCTAACCTTAGGAATTCTCTCTGTTTCTCTATAGATCTAAGGAAAATGTATGCATTAATCGGTGCTATGCTGTTCTGATTCGTTGAATTTCAGGTGCGTACTCATATGTTTCGGAGCTATGGAGGAAGAAGCAATCCGATGTGATGAGGTTCATTCTGAGGATTAGGTGCTGGGAGTACCGCCAGCTTCCTTCGATTGTGCGCATCAGGAGGCCTACTCGTCCCGACAAGGCTCGCCGCCTTGGCTACAAGGCCAAGCAGGTATGTTTTTACCAACAATCCTTCTTCTTTTTCTATGTATTTTTGTTGTTTGTCTTTTCTGTAAGCTTGTGTTTGATTTGTTTTTGTTGCGTGCATTTGATTCATGTTGGCGTATCATTTCATTTTTTTGTGTGGCTCGTACTTTTTGAACAGACGCTTTGAAATTTGGATGTTCGCTTGTGTTCTTCACCTTCTCTGCTGAAACAGTTAATTACTGGTTCATATATCCTCTATCGCCATTTTGTTATAATTGACTCCCTTCAAAATGGTACTTTTTGTGAATTGACACCAGATCTACTTCAGTTTAAATCTCCCATTGAAAGAAAACAAATTTGAACTTGTTTGGAGAACAATATTGGAATTTTTTACTATAAAATGGCTTGCTGATATTCTGAAACTCCGATTGAAATTGCAATTGTTTGCCATTAAGATGCTCTGTGTTGTTTTGTGGTTCAACCCACTCATTTTGGCAGATTCAAATTGACATATTCATCTAGGAATGAAAAGAACATTATTCTTTTCACTGTGTTCGTTTATTAGTTTCTTATGTTGGCTTATCCTTGACATCTTTAACTGACCAGCCACTAACTCTTTTGTGTGACTTTTGTTGTAACACATGGATTCTATGGCATGGAAGCTGTTTTATACTTTTCAATTCAAATATTGTGAGGCATTTTGCAAAAACAATTTTCTATTAGTACATAACTTGATTTGAAGTTACCCATGAATTTGCTGATACTGGGAAATTCTCTGGGGTTGTTGTATGTTGCTCTCCTTAAAGCAGTTGGTTATCCACCATTAGATAATTTGCTGAAAAATATAACATTTCTTTATTTAGGGGTATGTTATCTACCGTGTGCGTGTGAGGCGTGGGGGGAGAAAGAGACTTGTGCCCAAGGGTATTGTGTATGGGAAACCCACAAATCAGGGTGTTACTCAGCTGAAGTTTCAGCGAAGCAAGCGCTCAGTTGCAGAGGAACGTGCTGGCAGGAAACTTGGGGGCCTCAGGGTTCTCAACTCTTACTGGATCAATGAGGTTCTTGCTCAGTCTTTTCATCTTCAGTGTGCTATTTCTGATGTGATCTTATAGTAATATTTGCCCTCTGCAAGCAATTAACAAAAACATTTGAAATGCAGGACTCGACATACAAGTACTACGAGGTAATCTTGGTTGATGTTGCCCACAATGCAATCCGTAACGATCCTCGGATCAACTGGCTTGTCAACCCTGTCCACAAGCACAGAGAGCTCCGCGGACTGACCTCGGCTGGAAAGAAGAATAGGGGTCTCAATGGCAAGGGACACAGGTTTCACAAGGCACGACCCTCAAGAAGGGCCACCTGGAAGAGGAACCAGACTCTTTCCCTCCGTCGCTACCGCTAAGATTAATAAATACTGTCTTGCAGCTGCTCTTGCTCTGCTTGTCCTATGGGATTTTTTCACTTATTTGCAAGAACATCCTCTGTTGTGTCGCCCCTCTTGTTGAAACTTGAATTTGGCTTATCCTTCATCAAAGTTTTGGCGTTGTACTCTTTTCTTTTGAGATACTTTCTGTTTGTTTCCATTATGCTGCTACTAGTATTTGAAATGGATCTTCATTATCATGAGCTAACTCCAGGTTTGAATTTGGTTGATTTATTCACGTCCTCCATTATTACGAAGGTCCTCCATAATTTTTTGGTAATATCAGAAACATCTTTAATTATAGTTGAATCAAATCAGACCATATCTGGTCTCAAAAAATCTGATCTGATTCAATTAGACGAACGGAATGCAAGCCTTTGTCTTCCATCAAACCCAACCGTACCCATCACCTTCGCTTTTCTTCTTCACCACACTTTTTTGTTTTCCAGTCTCCTTTTGATTTTTTGCTAACTTTGCCATTGTTGTCTGCAACTCTCTTCATCAGAACAGATATGTAGAGTTTTGAACGGATCTACCAAAACACCATGGTGGATATAGAAGAGGGAGTATGTTTTTGGAAATTAGCATGAGTTCAAGATTGATGAAAGTATGAAACCAATTCCATATTGTTGGATCAATCCATGACAATGGGAACATGGTGGTTGATACGTTGGGCGCCGTTTGGGAGTCGTTTCTTACGGTGTATATCAATATCAATAGCTTTTTTGAAATATTAGAAAAGCTAAACTCTAGATCTGTTTGCCAATGATTTAACTATCTAATGTTAGTTTTTAAGATGGTTGGGGGAGTCACATTTGACATCACATTTGACAGTATCTTGTCTCATACGTACACACTAACAATAAGTGTCTGTGAGAACTTTTTCTGAGATAATATAATGTCAAATGTAGGGTTTCTCTAGTATGATTTTTTGATATTAATGTTTTCACAATTAATTTGTATTTTTAAAAAATTATTCAATGTCCTAATATTAATTGACATAATTGTTTCAAGCCTCTATCGTCAATGTTAAGCGGAGTCAGTGGCGAATCCAAGAAATAATATAGTTGGAGGCACAAATGCATCTAACTCAGGGTGTGGTGTGGTATGCAGAAAATGAAAGTTGATGAGCCACTCTACAGTACGCTCAAACTTGTAAGGACAAAGAATGCTCTGTACAGCCTGCAACCAAGACAATGACAACTTATTATCCTGAATTCTTAATTAGGTGTGAGCAAGTACCGAACCAATACCGAAATTTCCTAAAAACACCGAGAATACCGAACCGAAAAAATACCAAGAAGGAACCAAACCGTACCGAATGGTCGGTACGGTATTTGGGAATGGTACGAGGTGATGTCCCATACCAAAAATCCCAAACCGAACATATATACTAAAATATTATAAAAAATAATACCCCAGAGTAATATTTTTATATTCCTTCACTAAATAATAATTTTTTTAAAAAAAATCGGTTCAAGTTCTATTATGTGTAAATTATACTTTTATTTGAGTTTTAGTATTTGTGTATGAACATAAAAGTATTCACAAAGATTCGAAATACTTCTTTGTTGTCGTTCATTTTTTTAGTTTGTGAAATACAAAACTAAGTTTTGATAGGCAACTCTTGCATTTAAGTATTCATTTTTTTTAAATTTTTCATGTTTTTTATTTAAATTCACTTTTAATTTTCAAAAATAAAGCGGCGTTGTTAAATTTTAATGTGCAAGTAGGTATGTATATTCATCCCGATTTGTACCGAAACCGATACTGAACCATCCCGAACCATACCGAACCGATATTTCGGGATCGGGATCGGTACGGAGTAAAATCCCATACCGAACCGAAATATTTGGTACGGTATCGGTACGAGCTAAATACCGTACAATACCGTACCATGCTCACCCCTATTCTTAATCAATTTTGACCAATAATATGTATATGCTTGTAGATCACCAATGCAACCATCCATTCCCGTGTGGGTGATTTTCTTCTTCATCGAAATTTCACTCCAAAGGGAGATTCTTGGCCTAGGGATGTTTGTTGTCTTCTCGTTGTAATCTTGATTGCAACCCGAGGGCAACTCTCCAAAAAAAAGGATCTTTTCATATTGAAAGTTTAAATGACATCTCATTACAAATCAGTAAAGCAATTATTATAATTGAAAAGTTTCTTGCCCCAATGGGAAGCAAGAAAATAGTGTAAAAACATTGTTGATGAGCTCCCACTTGACACTGATTTGGCCTTAGCAGCTAGGTCCTTCTTCGGTGACCCTAAGGACTCCATAAATGTCCATGTTCCCCATGAGAACTCTCTAATTGCTCTCCACTGTCCAATCAAGCCGAGTATCCACACTGATTTAGTAGACTTGTTGCGATTGGAAAGACCTAACACAACAACAATAATAAATAAATAAAAGTGTGGCCATTTTCACAGCCTTCATCTGTTGGGCTTCATTCTTTTCACTGTCCAAGTCTTTACACATGTTGTGGAAATGCTGCACAACCATCTTGCATGTAACTGAACAGACTTCTTTCCCTTCTTTGCCGAAGGAAAGTGTGTTAGAAGAAAATTATTCTTGGTTGAGGTCGAATCATTTGACGATTCGAAGCTAGCGTTTAGCTTAGAGTAGTTCAGGCAACTAATGAGGGAAAACTCCATCAATGAGTACCTTGCAGGAACTCCTTTAAGAAACCACATCTCTCTTCTTGCCTCTTTATTTTGGATTCCCTTGCAATGATTTGTCATAAAAACAAAGGGGAAGAATACACTCAACATCCAAAAATGTGCAAAAGAGCTATTCTCCCTAAACAAAGTCAAGACTTCTAGATGATCACCTACTCCATCACTCATCAGAGCTTGGAACTCTCCCAAAGAAGATTTCAAAGTCAACTTCATTCTAAGTAACTTCTTCATTTCAATGGTGCATTTCAATCCTGCAATGTGAAATAAAAATACAAAAGTATTTTAAAATCTTTTCGAAGGCCTATCGACCATCACTGCCCATCGACCATATTCGATTGCCGTAACATTATATTAAAGAGTTTCATGGTCGAATGACTTGTTGTGCATCTGAATTAATCAGTCTCAAGCAAATGTTGATTAAAATATTATATTTTGGTGTACATGTAATGTACTTCAATTTCAGAGTCGTCAAGGAGAGATTCACCTTCTAGAGATTGATTTACTTCATCGGAAATCTGACACCATGTTCAAAAGAGCATATTTAAAATTAAATTTAAAATCCGTGGAAACTTAATTTGAAGTGAGGGATACTAGAAATTACCTGGTTTGCGTTCTCGATCTCCTTCTTTTGTGCCTGGGTGAGAGTTCTTCTTCTCTTGTACATGACCGTATCATTTGCATCTGTTTTCTCTATAGCAAACAAAAGTGTGGTAGTAATCAAAGGTATCCGACGACAAAATACAAGGGTTGACAACGGCAAAAACAACCAAGGAGAACGAAGAGTATAACCGTTTCGAAGAGAGAAAAGGCATATCATTTTTGAAGATTGGTCGGGGGGTTAAGGATCGGATGGGCCTTCAAACGATATCGCATGGCCCCCTCAACAATTATCGTCTTTCTTCGACGACAACTTAACGGTGGTTCATTAATTTTAATATTTCTATTAAATTTTTGAAGTAACGGTCACAAACAGTGACATTTTGTTGCTTTGTTGGAATGGTCTTTCTATCGTTTCGCGCTAATGGAAGCGACACGTATCACACACTTCTTTCTTAGATCTAGGAGGCGTTTTCATAAATTACAATCTTTTAATATTTTTATTAAATTTTTGAAGTAACGGTCACAAACAGTGACATTTTGTTGGTTTGTTGGAAGAGTCTTTCTGTCATTTCGCGCTAATGGAAGCGACACATCTCACACACTTCTTTCTTAGATCTAGGAGGCGTTTTCATAAATTTTAACCTTTTTCTACCATTTTCCATAAATTCTTTCCAATCTACTTGGACCAAAATCTCTTTTAAGGAGTTTTTCATTCCAAAATCCCGGCTTTTCTTGTCATTTTACAGAAAAGGAGAACAAAAAATGATTATTTCTTGGAGCAATATTAATTAATTGGTCGGCAATTGGTCATACCATGATGTACATCGAAATGCTTTATACTTCCTCTATCGTGTAGTATTTGTCCATTTTTGACTTTTTTTCAGTCAAAATTATTAAATTTGACTCCAAATTAAATAAAAATAATACTCGTATTAGATATTGATACAAAAATAAATCTATTAGATTTATTATATAAAATGTTTTCAAAATATTATTACGTCTAATTAATGTAAAGTATATATTTTATTTAATTATATTCAAAGATTGAAAATAATTGATTAAAAAAAAATCATAACTTAGACTCACACCAACAAAATACGGAGTATTTTTATATAGAGCGTGATGATGTAATGTAACTCATGGTGTAGATACTAGATATGACATGGTTGCTTAGAGCACTGGTACTACCCTTAACGCTCCTCGGCGTTATGGCCATTTTGAAGCCTGGGGGGCGTTAAACAC
>OOIL02002524.1:30478-58829 GCA_900332095.2 Cuscuta campestris
CCCCCCCCCCCCCCCCCCCGTTAAAAGGGCGTTAAACTTCTTGCGTCAAAGTTTTGACGCACTTTGAAGGCATTGTCACGCCTTCTTCTTCCCTTTTTCTCCCTCTTTTTTCCTCTTTTCTTCTCTATAAATTAAATTTAATTTATTTAAAAAAATTCAACACAAATACAAATTTCTCTCTATCTATCATCTTTTTTTAAAAAAATTATTATTCAAGTGTTTTATTTATTTTTTCATGAATGTAATTTTTTTTATTTAATGAATGTAATGTTTTTATTTAATTAATGTAGTTTTTTAATAATGAATTTAATTTTTTTATTTAATGAATGCAATTTTTTTATTCAAAATCACGGAAACCGACCTTTCTACGTTGTCGGGTTTCAAACGGATGATCTACGAGCAAAGATAAAGAGAGATCAAGGCGAAATATAATTTACCTTAGTTTTTTTATTAATGTATCTTTTTTATTATTGTCGTTTTTTTTATTTTAATGAATGTAATTTTTTAAATTTTAAATTATGGTCGTTTCAATTTCTTTAAATTTAATGAATTTATTTTTTTGTATTTGTGTTTCAATATAATTAAATAATAAATTAATTTAAATTTATTAATTTAAATTTAGGAGATGTATATTTAAAAATGTAAAAAAAGAAGGTTTGAAGCCCAAGTTTGAAGCCCCGGGGCTTCAAAACCATTTCCAGTGAATTTTTGGTGTAAGTTAAAGCTGACGTGACAGAGAGAGAGAGTTTGAAGCCCCGGGGCTTCATGACCATTTCCAGTGCTCTTAGTTGTGCATACATTTTGAATGTAAAATATGCACTTTTTTAAATCTCATAATTTTTATTTGTCTCGTTCACTACGGAGTGCTAATTTGAGTCATATTTTTTGTACTATCTTTTTCCATAAATTTCTTTCCCATTATATTTTGTTTTTTGATCAAATTTTTTAAACATTGACCACAGATTACGGAAATAATAAAAATACATTGAACTATCAATAAATTCATTTTGATTTATTATATTCTCTCCGTCCCAAAATAAGATTTATGTTCGGTTTACGATGTTTAACTGAAGTTATTTTCAAATGAATATAAGTAAAAATTGGTGTAAATTTAAAAAACAAAAATTATATATTAATAACATACATCAAATGTTCTACAAAACATGTAATGACAAGATTGTTTTAGTTTATCAAATGATCAGTGAATATGTATAAATAAAATAGAGTTAGTTTGACATGTAAATAGTACAAGTATTATTTATATAAATAGAGTTATTAATGGACTATTCTAGTTTTCCAGTTCCATCTAATTTCTTTCGTTGCTTCTAGTTTCTTTCAGTTTTTCTCATTTTTCCTATTCCTTTCAGTTTTTTCCAACATCTAACTCTTTTTTCGATTTTAAAGAAGAGGCCCAAAATCTAATTACTTCATGTAGTGTTTGGCAACTAGAATTTCATTTCGATTCATGTATTTTAATTTCAGAATTTGAAATCTTGAATTTCAAATAACAATGAGAGGTGCATGAATTTCAAATTAAGCTTTGTTATGAATGAGAAAATTTTGACTCAAATCCAAATTCAAAATTTTTAAGTTTTCCAAATATGGAATTTGAGTCAAATCCAGATTTAAAATCCAAATCTATGTTCCCAAACATACTGAATTTTAATTAAGGATGGCTTCTTTATTTTCGTGCATGTGATGGGTAAATTGACTTTTAATTATGGACGGCTTCTTTATTTTCGTGCCCGTGATGGGTAAATTTTGTGAACTTTTAGCTACTCTCCATTCAGAATTGTTCTTTCCATTCTTGTTTGAATTTTCTTGATTAAAGTTTATAAATTTTGATTTTAATACGTGGAAAAAATATATTGTATTAAGATATACATTCAATATCAATATAGTCTATTGAAATGTAATTTTGAAATATCAAATTTTTATAAAATATACTCCCTCCTTGTCTTAAAATACTCCCTTTTTATTTTTTTATTTTTTTCCAAAATACTATCACTTTTTATTAAAAAACTACTTTACCCCAACTTTTTCTTATTCCACTTATCACATCATATTTTTTCACTAATAATTTAACTATCACATCTTACTTTTATCCATCACATCAAGGGCAAGATTGGAAAGTCAACAATAAATTTACACTCTTTATTTCTCCTAAAAGTCAAAATAGAGATCGTTTTATGAAACTGAGGAAGTATTTATGCATAAATATAGATATTAATGATCAAAATGCAACATTGGAGATCATGAAAGATCAAATGAGAAGAACATTTCCAGATAGAAGGAATATTTCTTATTTTATCATTTAAATTAACAAAAATAAATGAATAGCCCAATTATAAAATAGTTGAAAGTTCAGGTATCATACATGAAATTTACCCCCATGTGATAACCCCTTTTTTTAGAAATCATCCTATGTAGCACTCTAAGACACCCAATATTACACATATAGCACACCTTATTTTTTCACACATTTGGCTATTTATGGCGTGGATCTCTTTCAATCATACCTTTTTATAATAATCTAGTATTTTAATTATTTCATTTACCATATTTATTGAGATCCAAAATTTTAGGAGGTTATTCTCATTCCACGTATGTAGCACGTAGAATCGTCGTGCCACTCCTCACTGCTTAAACACATTTAATAAACGCAATTGGAAGTGTATACCAATTTTTTCGGCAGTGTGGAATGGTCATGTTATGTCTACACTTTCTAGCAGTGTGTTATACTGTTATGTCAATGTTTTGGGAAATGTGTTATGGTTTACAATACTTAACTACACTTTCTGGTAGTGTGTTATGTTCATGTTTTGGAGGTGTATACCAACTTAGACATATTTTTGAAAATGTGGGATGATCATGCTTTGACCGTGTGGATACATGTTATATTGGGTATGATGACAGTGTGTTATTCCCATGTGTGGAAGTGTATACCAACTTAAACACATTTTTTGACAGTATAGAATGCAAGGATAAATTTGGAATTACATCCACACGAGTTCTAATATCTCATAGCAAGGCTATATTGGGTATTTTAAGCATATATTAGTCTAGGACAGTACTTCTCCCTTTATTTTTACTTCCATACTAGTGCCTATTCTCGTTTTCAAATTGATGTATTTAAATAATAATATAAATTTTAAAATGAAATTTATGTATTTAAAAATGAAATTAAATGATTTATCAAACAAGAGATGATATGAATATAATTTTTATTAGATAATTAACAAGAATTAGTCAAAAAATTGACTCGTAGATAATACTTGAAGCTTTAGTTTAGGACAGAAGAAGAGTGTATTTATTACCCTTAAAAGTAAAAAAAATAGATTGAGTCAATTCTCATTAAGGAAAAAATAGGTAATCCATAATTTAGATACTTTTTAAAAAGAAACTTTAATTTTGGAACGAGAAGTATATTTTTCTCTTATAAAAGGATCCAAGAATTCCTCTCAAATTATTTTAGAAAAATGTTATATCGAGGTGCACCAAAATGTCTCTATCACACAATTTTGGGTATGGATAGAGTACCTTATTTGCTTGAAAATGAGTATTCATCAGTTACTCGTAAATAAGTATTCACTGTGAATGTATAGAAAATACCGTACAACCGATTATACGGTATATATATTGCACGAGAGGGAATACTCCGATATTACTAAAAGTAAAGTATGTGCAAACAATCCACTTAGCCTAAAATCTCTTTTAAAGAGTTTTTTCGTTCCAAAATCACGTCGTTTCTTGTCATTTTACAGAAAAGAACAAAAAAATTTCTAAAAGTTCACAAAGAAAATTCAACCACTCATTTTTTAGTTTTTCAACATTTTTTAAAATTTCGAGAAGTCAAACAAAAACGATTAATTTGGGACCAAAAGAGTATTGATAGACAACTTTCTTTCTTTTTCTTTTGAGGGGAATTGAAATTTGAAAGTGCCAGACCAATCTCTAACATGTGTTACAGTACCAAATTGGCTGAAGAAAATAAATAATACATCTTCCTCACCCACTGCATTATTGATATTTTGTCCTCTTATTCTATAAATTATAGTTTAGGTGAATACTTTTCTTATTATATTCCTCCCGACCTAAATTAATTTTTCATTGTGGATTATGACGATTAATTAATTGATTTAATTTTAAATTTAATTTATTTGATGTAAATATTAGCACAAAATTTTAAAATAAAATTCATATGTTAAAAATTACATTAAATTCTTTATGAATTAAGAAATGACGTGCATTCAAAATTAAAAAAAAGAAATGACGTGATTATTATTTTAATAAATACGGAGCAATTAACGAAGAAATTAAGCAACCCTTAATAATGAATTGAGATGATAAATTCATGATGATGTGAGTAGATAAATTAAACCACCTAATACTTTTGATAAAGACAAACAATTAGGTGTATTTGCCATACTTATGAGTTATAACCATAGCTCTCCCCATCCCAAAATATGTGTCATGTTTGACATAATAAACCTTTTTCCCAAAATAAATATGATGCTCTAGTTTTTATAGAATTTAATAAAAAAAATTAAATTTAATGTGAACAACTTCTTTTATAAATGGAATGTAACATTTATTTTAATTTGGGAAATCCAAATAAAGAAAATATGACAATTTTTTAAGAATAGATGAAATACTTTTAAATAAAATTAAAATGACATCAAATACATGAGGCCGGTTCTAGAGCCACGGGAATCCAATGGCTACGGAAGTCACTGCCCCCCTACGGGGCTCCGTTCATGAAATTGATGATTCCTACGGTCCTACCCCTCTTAACCCCCCCCTTCCTTCTCTATACATGATTCTCCCTCTTTCCTTCTCTATAAATTGAATCAATTTTTTTTAAAAAAAATCAACACAAATACAAATCTCTCTCTATCTATCATCTTTCCTTAAAAAATATTATTCAAGTATTTTATAATTAATGTAAATTCCATAATTGTTCTTTTATAACAGGGGGGTTTCCATATTTAGTCTTCTGTTATCAAATATTACCCTCGTAGTCCTTTTTTAAGGGCGACTTTCCACAAATGACTTGTTTTTTGATCTTCTGCTATGTGAGTGTTAATTTAAAGGCTAAAAGTATAATTTGACATCAACATTATATCTAGTGACGTGTTCTGATATTGGTTAAGTGAATAACACAAAAAATAATGACTATGATTGTGGGCTAGGATTCCGACGGAAGACCACATTTGTAGACTATGGTTGTAGTAGAAAGCGAATGTAATTCACAAACGACGTAAACGGAAGTAAGTTAAACCCAATTCTACTGAAACTGTGAAGTAAGTTAAAGATGACGTAACAGAGAGATAATATTTGAAGCCCGGGGCTTCATGGGTATTTCTAGTACTCTAACCCTCCTATCCCACCAGTTTCTCCAAACTGCCTCCTCCCTTCATCGCCAATATGCTGCAGTAGCAAAGCAATGATAAAGGAGGGGTTTTGGATGCTATGGAGGATATGAATTAATTTCAAGTCCAACGAAGAATTGAATGTGCTCCAATTGGCCCCATGTCATATTATGATATTGGACTCCAATGTCAAAACTCCTTGTCGATGTAAATAAGAGAGAAATAGTTGTTTTAAATTTATACGTTCTTTAAAGTGAAACAATTATTTTACTTACAAATACTAGTATACAAATATAAATTACAAATAAAATGCAGAGTATTTTAAAACTATATCAAAAATTCTCTAAAATAAAATGTGACACAAATATTTTATTGTATCAAAAAATCAATGAAAATACAAATAAATAAAAGCTATCGAAATGTCAGGATAGGAGTTGAGTTTGGGACTGACGAGTATAAAAAATCAGTACTCCCTTTGTCCGGATATAGTTTTCATATTTGATTTTTCTTATTCAAAATTTGAAAACTTTGACCTCAATATGCGGAAAAATATATCTTATATCAATTTGAATAAAATATCATTAGTTTGCTTTTGAAATGTAGTTTTGAAATATTAAAATTGTATAAAATATTTTTGTATATTAATATCGATATTAATGATTAAAGTGTTACATTGGATATAGTAAAAAATTTAAAGAAAGAATTAAATTCGGAGGGAGAGAGTACATTTTAATGAACCCAAAAAAAAACCAAACTTTTTCTTTAAGGAGGGGGGGGGGGGGGGGGGGNTAGTATTAATTAGATTGTCAATCAACCCTGACCACCATATTCTTCTTTCTTCTGGGCAAAATATTGGGTTAAAAATGGGAAGAGAAAAATCTCCTTCACCTCTTCCAGTAAAAGAAACTTCCAACTCTGATGAAATCTTCATGCACCACAGCATACACTTCACTCACAGCTTGAAGGTATACATATATGTATGTGTGTGTGTGTGTGTATATATATATGTTAAATTGCATACATGATTTATTTCTAGTTTTCCTTTTCTTTTTTTAATTTTAAATTTTATCTGCAGGAGTTGAAGAGCCTAAGGGAACAACTGTACTCTGCAGCAGAGCATTTTGAGTTGTCTTTTGGAGAAGATGAACACAAGCATCTGTAAGTGACTTGAAATTGTTATATGCTGGGATTAATTTATTTTAAAAAAATAAAACTAAAAATAAAAATCCCATTGTTATTGTGAAAAATAAAAATAGAGTGGTGAATAGCCTGAAAGATTATGTGAGCAAAGCAGTGATTAGCACAGTGGATCACTTGGGGTGTGTGGCATCTAAACTGGACACTTTCTTGGATGAAAAAGTGGATCAATTTTCTACCACCCAACTTAGATTTTCTTCCATTGAACAGGTAAGGTACCCTACACACTTTTCTTTTTCTTTCTAGTTTAACCAAAGTTCCTACTCCCTCCGCCCCCAAAAAATTACTACAGTTTGACTTTTTTGGTCAAATTATACAATACTTTGACCACAAATTATGAAAAAAATATCTAGTTATAATGTAAATTTAGCAAAATTAGATTCATTTTAAATTATAATTTTGATATATCAAATTTTCATTACATTTAAGTATTTAAAGTTATGTTTAATATATGATCAAAATGTTACACAATTTGACCAAAAAAGTCAAACTCTGACAAATATTTTATTGACCGTGGCAATATATTTTTATACTTCCTCCCTTCCTTAGGATTGAATATTTCACCTAGTTTTAGACAAGCTGCACAGAAGGTTAAAAAAGACTTCATCGAAAATTAGTAATGCTAGATTTGGAAGTGTAAAGAATTCGAGATGGCTTAACACCACTTACAAATGCTTAATTAACTTGAAGAACAGAAATCGAGATCACACCAGCAACTCATCGACCGGAGCGGGCTGATGCAAAATTCGTTCCTTGTGGCAGCACCAAAGTATCAGAAACACTATTATACTAACTCATGTAATTATTCAGTTTTTACCCATTATATATATGCATTTGTTTCTCTAATAATAGGAGTATTATTAATTATTCATGTTTGTTTTTCAAAACTTTTACGGTTTAGGTGTGACGGGTACAATGCGTGGCTCTCTCAAATGGGATGAGAAATATACAAAGGAATGCTCAATGTATGTTGAAGAAGATGATATGCAACCAAGGCAAGGTATAGTATATGCTGAAATAAATAATTTAATCACTTTTTCTCTATCTGTTTTTAAAATAGAATATGTAGTCTAAAATATTTTTATTTTTTAAAAAAATTATATCTACCCACTTTCTTTTAATCTCTCTTGAGGTCGAAGTGGACAAATTAATTTGGGACGAAAAGAGTATAATATATTGTATGGCTAAGAAATGTGGGTTTGCCTTTGACTTTCAGCTTATCAAAGAGGAAGTAAAGCAAAGGGACATCGTCCTCCCCTACCGAGGTACATTTATTACTTCAATAACTAACAAATGCCACCCCAAAAGGACAGACACATACTTCTCATGGCAGTGCCTACTTATTATTAGGACACCCAAAATAAAATGTTGAACTAAGGTACCCCAAACTTTTATTTCTATTAAGGGTATATGAGCTTCATAAATGTGCTCTACCAAAAAAAACAAGGCATTCATAAATGTAATCAATTCTCTGAAAGTCCAATTCCAAAAGTTTGAAATTTTTAAATGCCACCACTTTTACAAAATGGGTTGAACCCCAACCCCTNGTCCCTAGTGCGTAAAAAGAATCCCATGTAGAGCATGATCATTCTTTATCGTCATTGCCAGGAGTCAAACTCGAATTTACCCCTTTTGGCACTCACCTCTCAACCACTTGACCTACGCCACCGGGCTGCCACCAATTTTACCTTTTCCAAGTCCACTTGCTCTGAAAGTGCACTTATAAAAGTTATTTGAAATTGCTGTCTAATTGTGTTTCTTGATATTACACTCTTTTTAACCAAAGCATAACTTGAAAACTTCCAAGAACAAAAAGCACCACCACCTTAACAATGTAGCATTTCCGTATACTTGTGAGTTAACTTTGTAACAGTATTAGTAGCTTAGCAAATCCTTCCAAAATATTGCAGGAGGAATCACAAGCCATCAACAGTAGAAAACTCTCAAAATCTGCAGGGTTTTTCGTTTACGAGAGTTGCATCTAACAAAGAGGGCGGTAAGCACAAATATGCACATTTACTCTCTTTTTCTTGTAGAGAAAGGACAGATTGATACCAATATAAAAGTATAAAACCTTGCCTTACATTCGTATAGGGAAACGGACACATTCTCCACTTAGGTTTATCCTCAAGCGTTCTGGGTCAAATGCTAACAGACCGGCGTCTCCATCTGCTTGCAATCGACAACAGGTAAGGCTTATTATTACGGAGTATTATAATAATAATGGATTTCTGATCAGAACCGTCGATAGAGGTATAGAGAGCTAATGGCTGTCTTGTGTGATTGCAGCACCTAGATCAGGCAAAAAGCAATCAACAAGATCTGCAACTCCAATCTAAAAAGACCAAACATATGCTCAAAGCACTGCTTAGCATCCACAGATCACAAAAGGGGGTAGCATCTAGATACCGTGATGACATGTGAAAGAGGAAAGGAGTCATAAAACAATTTTCCATGCTGGACACAAATTGTATTGTGTATCTTTTAGCTAGCTGTGTTGTAATGTTCTTGAGAATAAACCCTTGAGCGTGTTACATTGGTTAAATGCCACACGATGTGATAATGCGTAAATATAAATGTTGAGACTTTGTACATTGTATTGGCTCTCATGTAAATGGGGATTTTCACTTTGCACTACTCGAGCTCAAAACCCGAGATCAAAACTTGGGAAGTCATCGTCTTTCCTTGTGCTTGTGTTGAGCTCAAAACTGTCTTTGGTGTCACAGTCCACAGCCATTTCAAAGGCATTTGAGTCTGATTTCACAGAGCAAAGGGATTCTACTGGACACTCTTTTGGCTCTTGACAATGTTTCATCACCCCGAGAGCACAACCAAAGGACTTCTCTTCTCTTTCCATTTTCACGCTTGCAATTGCTTCCTCTTCTTTTCCATCTGACATGCCTATTTCTACAGAACTTTCATGTCGGGCAGAGAAAGCCTTCTGTATTAAAAGTAATAGGGAAAAGAAGAGGGAATTAGAAAAGAAAACGGTAGTGTGATAGAGACTCACATAAGGTTTGTAAGAGTTTACCTTCATGGACAGATTAGTGGGAAGGTCATTCGTTGATGCTCCTTGTGTTTCACGAGTTTCGTTTCCTGCGCGGGTACAATCAAATCATAGCACTTGCAATGAATTACAAAATCTGCACTTCTTAAAGTCTCATGTCAAGTTAGTTCGATTAATAAAAAAGAAAATAGAGCTTGCCTCTGGAGGAGACAGATTCTGAAAAAATCTTGCTTTTAGTTCCAGAGGAATTTTCAGGGTGTGATAAGTCAACATTTACATGTTTGCCACAAGTGCTGGTGTCTGTAATGCTTGTTTCTTCTTCTTTGCAAACTATCTTCTCCTTAGATGATTGCCTAGTCTTTTCCGTAGAGGCACTTTCCATTAAAACAATGGGTTTCTTTAGAATAGATAAGATTTCGCAAGCTGCAAAGAGGTACAGATTGTAGTAGAGTATACATTATAAAAAGGTACGTTTACCGAAACCATGCCCCCACCCCATTTACAAAACCACCAAACACATTAACAACCCACAGTGCCAACAGTGATGTGGTCTATTCAACAGGATTATAACACAAGAAGCATGTGATTTGTCATAACTTACCAGCGCGTACATGCTTCTTGTCAATTCCTGAGCCCATTGTTGGGGGAGAAGCAACAAGTAGGATGCACCACCTACAAGGATCAACTTCAAGACAACCAACCAAACACTTAACCCAATTCACCACTATTGATTAACCAAGCACATAAAATCAGCAACACATCAAATAAACCACAACCAAATATGAAGAACAAAGATGCAAACGACACGCGATTTTTATACGTGGAAAACCCCTTCGATGTGAAGGATAAAAACCACGGGACTTATAGGGAGTCCGCCCTCTTCTTCTCTTATTATGCAAATTGAGGGTAAAAACACCCAAACTCAGTCTACAAGGATGTCACAGCCCACCAACAACAACATACATAAGAGGCATCAACAATAGAGAAGGAAAATCAAGATTATCACCCAAAAACGCAGCGTCGCACCAGCTGCGATTACAGAAGATCTGTAGCTCCGATTGATGTGAAAATTGAATAGATTGAAGCCCTAAGTGTTGGGAACAACCTCTGAAAATTTCAGCTCAATCCAACGGCTGGATCTCCGGAGATGATCGAATTTGTGCGGCTGGTCTGTAAATTCTGCACCAGCACCTTTCCTCTCTCAATTCTGATATTTTTTTTTCTGCTCTGTCCGTAAGTCCTCTACTGCCCAGCCCTTTTTTTACTCTCCTTTTTTTTTAGTCAACAAAGTAAAAACACAATTGGGCCCTCCACCAAAGAAAAATGGAACCCAAATAAAATGGGCTGGACCCACAACACCCATTGTAGAGCTTGCGAGAGTCGAGCTTCTAGTGTTAAAATTTATGTCCTCAGGCAAGGAAGTTATCTTTTGAGCTTCACCTGAATGTGTTAAGATTTAACAAGAGTTCAAATAAATCCTGGAGAAGCATTCTTGATTCCAAGACAAGACAGACCACAATACAAACTTATTTGGGACAGTAATCATTTTTACAGAGAAGTATGCTACACCAAAAAGGTCCCACAAAACTATTGAACCATTTGTGATCCGAGTAGTATATTTGAAATTTAAGGATGCCGGTAATGGCAATGCATATAACCAAATAAACGTACCATTGTGCCTAAGTATACTGCATGAAGAGCAGTTATATGTACTCTTTAGATGAGCGTAAAATGATCCTGGCCGATTATTTTTATATCCCGTTCGGTACACACATGACACATAATAAGTTGGTTTTGACCTATATGACTAAAATGGATTTTTCACAATGCTTTTCTTATCAGAGAATTCAGCATATCAGTCATCAGCCAAATAACCCTTACCATACTGGCTCTAAGATGGTACAGAGAACGAAAGAATAAGCCAAAAAAAGAGAGGAAAGCTTAGTGTGTTTACGGAGTCAATAATACTTACTGTGGAATGTCGCTGAATCACTGCCAAGAGAAGGATTTTTTGCAGCGACACTCATACTGAATCTTTTAGAGATTGAAATATTATCTTTATGAGAAAAATCACCATCACGTTGAGGTTCTGTGTATTCAAAGAAGAAACAAAAATGTACACAGGTATTAATGCCAGCAACTATGAAGAGTGCCAAATATAGGCACTGACCATTTTTCCATGCAGAGCAGAATAAGAGACCTTTTTGAATTGTGTGAGCATCACCAACATCGACTAAATAATTTGGTAGATTCAATGTAACTCCAGTTTCCACATGTTCAGATGATTTAAGGAACCTTCGGCCTAGTGTGTTACCCTCTTCTGTGAGCAGAGTGACCTGCATTGCATATAGAATTGGTTAAAAAATAGAGTTTCATATCTAAAGGATACAGAATCTGATAATCATTTCATCTATCAAATGGGGTGCTTGGAAAACAACATACTCCCTTCGTGCCCAAATTAAATGCATGGTTTGACTTCACGGAGTTTGGAAATGTGTCAAAGAGTAAAATGTGTGGTTGGAATAGAGATAGAGATAGAGAGACAGAGACAGAGATATTAAGAACCACATATTCCATTCTTGAAAAGGAAAGTGGAGAGGTACAAACTTTATTTTTGAACGGACGGAAGGGGAAAATGTGAATTTAATTTAAGAACAGAGTAAGATAAAATTTCAAAGATGAAATTAAATGTGAATTTATTTTCAACTTATGCAGTTTTTTCGGCATTTTGGCCCAAAAAACATTTTTATTGGCCAAAATGCTAATTAAGGTGTCTGACAAATTAGCATTTTGAATTAGCAATTTTAAACTACTTGTCAAACCTGCTACATTAAGTTATCTGCAAACTGGTGTTTGTAAATCATCCTCAAAATCTATTATTTTCTCATCATAGAAGGCGCATGCAAAGTTAACAGCTAAACAGGTGCATCGGATTTCAGGAAAGCAGAAAAAAACATTAATGCCAGACTGAAAGATGGGAATTGTTGATGCAAATACAGCTAACCTGATATCGAAAAGAACCACAAGATGAGAGTCTGAGAACTCCACTATTATATTTCTTCCGTTTTTGACATACCTGAGAAGTGTACATGACATCCCATTCTGCAATTATAGAATGTAGCAACACGGAAGGAATGGATTAAGTGCATTACAATTGCTTTCTACATGATTATATACGGAGCATATTTTAGACTACCATTTTGCATTGATGATAGAAGTCATTGCAAAGTGCAAGGTCAAGTGTGACTGTGAGATCACAGGAAAGATGCAAATTGGAACCATGGGAATTTAAGAAAACAAATAGCTAAAGCAAGCTACTAGGAACAATGATATTCTATCAACTCATTGATGGCAACAGAAAAAACCGATGAGAGCTGTTGAGCAGATATGTAACATTCCAAACGAAAGTAGCTTCTACACTACAATAACAAGCAAAATGATTGCAGAGCTACATGAAATTTCAACGGAAGAGGAGAAGATGAATTTACCAACTGGATACTTGTGCTGAGAGTGTAAAGAGTCTTGCATCACCTCAATGTGTCCTCCTAGAAAATTTGAGTCTAGAAGAGGTTTTTGATTTCCTTCACATTCTCCAATCTCCACCAGGAAACCATCAAAAGTTATTGAATTACCACACTTAATATTTTCATTTGTTTTCAAAAACCGGCTATCCAAAAGTCCTTTGGCAGCATCATAGAGCATGGCCTGGCAGAAAACCACAAATAGGAACTGATAATGACTATGTTTGAGATAATGCTACATACCAAAGTTATAAAGTCATAATATTTCACCCAAATTAGTGTGGCACTAGACTCTGACAAGATGATAATGAACATAAAGAAGGCATTATCCCATTGGTAACAAATAACTGAGGAAATAGACCTTCTTGCAGTGTGAGCCACTCAATGAAACTCGTAAGAACCCATCATGGAACTTCTTGGCTTTTTGAGTTAATTGAGTGGTGTACATGACCTGCCATTCTTAAAAGAAAAGGGAGCAGAAAAGGGAAAACCAGTGCATAAGTTACAATCCACTATAAGCAGACAGCAGATTGTCAAAAGAACACAGCCAGAGGACTAAGAATTTTTTCTATCCATGTGAAGCAAGGTTAGATTTTGTAACCTACCTTCTTCCCCAGATTTTGTCTCATAAACGCAACTTGGCGAAGAACTGTACTTATGCATCTCACCTTTCTTGAACTCTGAATTTTGGCAAAACCAGTCACTCTTCATAGCCATTGAATTAATTAACCACACCCTAGGGTTATATGTAACTTCTAGAAACTTTTAGACCAGGTTTAAGCTTCCTTTTAGGAGAAAAGGAGAGCTAAGTTCAACCAAGAGAGATATTAATATTCATATAAGATGTTCACTTAATAACATAGACAGAGATTATGTTGTAGTAAGACCCCAAAAGTTCATACAACAATCTTTCATAAGCTCTGAAAAATACTGGAGTACTTCTGTTCCATGCAGTACATATGATATTTAAGGATGATTATAATGGGAACTACAACATATCACCAAATACATTTACCGTTGTAGGTTAGTGTCTAAGTATACTGCAAGAGAGTAGTTTTGTGTACTCTTCAGATTACATAAAAGAAGCCCTAAAGAATTTAGATGGCACAAAATATGCAAGAGTAAGCCCCCTTCCCCCCTCCCCCCCCCCAAAAAAAAAACAAAAAAAAAAGAAGAGGAAAACTTAGTATGTTGGCACTGAATCTTTTTTGTGTTGAAACAGTATCTGTATGGGAAGAAGCGCCTCACTGAAGTTATATGTATATAAGTTATACAACAAAACCTCATTGAAAGTTACATGCTCACATAAGAGCAAAAAGTAGCAAAATGCTCAGGTATTATAGCCAAATATTATAGTGCCAACGAAGATGTTGCTTCAAAATGATTTTCCAAAATGCAGTAATACATAGGACAGTAGTTTTCCATGGATAGCAGAAAGATACCCTCTGGGGTTGTGTGCAATCCACTGGCTTCGAGCCTTCGACTAAAAAAATCTCAATATGCATTATTGTTGCTTTCGCCATGCTGATACGGGATTCTATTGGGTTGTTGTTGTACCATGCAACAACAACAACAACATTACCCTAGTGCCTCAAAGCCTCCCGTGCATTGCGGCGTAAGGGGGGGTCAGATGTACGCAGCATGACCCCTATGTTTAAAACATAGAGCGGTTGTTTCCAGATGACCCATGCAACAAGAACAACAACATTACCCTGTGATTCATAGGCACCCGCCCATTACGGGGTAGGGAGGGTCAGATATACATAGCAGTTAGTAAATGCAACTTTCAACCCTCATCATGGGTCATTTGAAACAACCGCTCTATGTTTTAAACATAGGGGTCACTATTGAAAGAAACACAGAAAGTTTAAAGAGCCATTTTTCTTTACGCCAACACAAAATGCAAATAGCTTCTACACTATAATAACGAAAAATGATAATGCATTTTATGAAATTGCTAGCAACTACATAGTTGATGATTCTACCAGCAGGAGAGTAGTGCTGGGAGTGTAATTTATCATGCATCACTTTTCCTCCTTGAAACTTAGAGTCCAGAAGAGGCTTTTGATTTCCTTCACATTCTCCAATATCCACTAAGAAACCATCAAAAGTAATTGATTCGCCACATTGAATAGTTTCATTAAGCTTTAAAAACCTACTATCTAAGAGTCCTTTGGCAGCATCATAGAGCATGGCCTGGCAAAAAACAAAACAAAACAACTTCAAAAAATTAGTTGCTGATAATGAATGTATGACTAAACTAATGCTACATGTTAAGCTCATAATATTTCCTGAAGTTAGCGTGGCACTAGACTTTAGGAATGTTAAGTATATGTAAGCTAGTTGACATGCAGATACTCAAAATAAAGAATGCATGAGAAAGTTGGTCACAAACAAACGAGGATATTGACCTTGCATTGCGAACCATTCATCGAAATTCGTAAAAATCCATCATGAAATTTCTTGGCTTTTTGAGTTAGTTGAGTGGTGTACAAGACCTGCCATTCTTAAGAGAAAAAGGAACAGAAAACAAAAAGAAGTGCATAATTGCAATTAACTAGAAGCATATAGCAGATAGTCCAAAGAAAAAACAAGCAGAACTAAGTTTTTCCTAAGTATGTGAAACAAGGTTAGACTTTCTAACCTACCTTCTTCACAAGATTGTGTCACATCAAGACAACTTGGGGAAGAACTATACTTCTGCACTTCACCTTTCTTGAACTCTGAAATTTGGGTAAATCAGTCACTCCTCTTGACCATTAGATTATTAAACAACGGCCTAGTTTAAAAAGTGAACCTCATTTAACCTTTAGAATTGGTATAAGTCTTTTCTTAAGGGAAAAGGAGAGCTAAGGTGAGCTGAGAGAAAAGCTGCAAAGTCAGAGAACATCTGCCCTTATAAACTTGGGTAGATTGTAGTGATAGACATGAAGTGATAGTAAAAACCCCAAAACTCATACAGCAAACTTGAAACACTCCACATATGCATAATATAATAAATAGATAAATAAATAAATAAACAAGAAGAACTTAAAGCAACACAATTGGTGATTGAGCGTAAGAAAGGGAACATTATGCCAAACCTCTAATTAGTTTCTGTGATGGGCTTAGAGAACTAGACAATGCTTTCTTTTCCCTGAAATTAGGCTTCTTGTCCTCTGATGAAACACTAACAGATTATTATGATGCTTAAAGGCCAAGCATGTGAGAAGAACAAGATAGTAATGAAGATAATTACCAACAGCAGAGTTATTCCTGAATTTGTGGTTGTGCAATGACTGAGGTTTCAAACCAATATGTTTATCCCTTGCCTCAGAAGTTTTATTTACTATAGGTTTGTGATCACCATGTAGATCACCAATATCCACAAGGTAGGAATCAAATGCAAGTGTTTGGCCTGATTCAACATCCTTTTCGATCTTTAAAAACTTACTACCCAAAACCTTTTCACAATCATCGTAGAGAGTAACCTGCTTAAAGAATTAAAAATACAAATTATAAATCCTAAAATACTTCAATTGTTGTACATATTAACAGTACATTAGCAACTTTACCTAATTGATACATATGATTATATTCAATTTATGTTTTAAAAAAACATTAATGAGGAAAATTCCATTTAATGATTACATCTTGGACAATCCTATTACATTTTTTAAAGATGCGCGACTTGGGCAATCTAGACATATAAATTGGAATGAAGGGCGTATAGTAACTTACGTTCCAATGCGTGCTTGTACTGATTTATTTATCTATTTCTTCTACTGATGAAATTTTTAAGAGGTTATAACAAAGTGATCTGGACAACTTCTAAACCATTCCTATATTAAATTTTAAAAAATAAAAAAAATAAATCAAATCATCAACAACAAATGCAAGACTGTTACAATAATAAGATCGGTTCCAGAGAATCAGATCAGCTCAATTTCAACTCCGGCTCTAGGGATCAGTTATCTCAACTCTTTGCTTTTGTAAAACTGGGAAAAAAGGTGAAAAGGAAACAAGTTCGATACAGAGATATATTACGAAAATGATCCAGTAATTACAAATTACAAGCGGTTGAAATTCCACTGATGAATATGAGGATGACTTGCCTTGTGGCTTGAAGATTGAACCTCTAGAAACCCGTCTTGGTACACTTTGCGCTTCTGCTTGATGTGCTTCGTGTACGTAACGCTCCACCGCTTCACGTCCCCCACCATCGGCGCCGGAAGTAGCGTCGGAATTCAAACAAACTCTCTCAGCTCTCGGAACTCCGGATGTGAGTCCGTAGATGAGAACAAAATTAATCGGAAAATGGCGCAGAATGCGGCTCTAAAGAGCGGGAATATTAGAAATTCGAATGCTCCATCATTGGATTAGCTGCGGAATAGAGACCGGAGCGAAGGGAGAAAAAAAGGCCATAAAAGCACAGCACATAAATTAAATACTCCCTATTTGAAACATACGGAATATCAAACTTAACAATAATACGGAGTATCAATTTAAGTATGCTATGAAATTGAGTAAGTATATGGTACAATTGGTTGTACCTGGTACATCCGAGTAGTACTTATTCTGAAGTAAAGTAGTACTTATTCTCGTACAAACATAACAATTTATTTAAAATAGCGTGGTACTCATTTTGAAATAACACAGTACTCATTCTGAAATACGTAATACTCATTTGCACACATTTGTACAATATTCATTTATTAATAACGTAATACTCATTCTAAAACTTAGTAATACTCATTCTCAAATAATCTAGTGCTCATTCTTAAACAACATACCATTCATAAAAATTCAAAATCCAAAATCTTAAAATTGGAATTAGAACATACGGAGTATTTGGAATTAGAGCTTTGCCTACCGGATCTACGCATCGGGAGAGCTTCTTCATCGCCGATAGATTTCGCAGATCTTCCTTCTTCCTCCCGATCGATTCTGCCCGAAACTGCCGCAGATCTCCTTCTTCATCGCCTCAGATCGATTTCGCCTTCCGCAGCTCTCCTTCGACCCAGCTTCCGACCCGACCCGACCCTCCTCTTTTCTCCTCCGATCGACGCCTTTTCTACCGGTTGTACCCAATTTTGGGTACAGCCGGTTGTATGGTATAATTTGCGTATGAAATTTCATTAAAAATATAGTATTCAATATGTGACGGAATAATGATTCCTTGAGTCTAAAATTTATTATTCAGTTGTGACATATTTGCCTACAAATAATGTCCACAATATATAGTACAAGAACACGATAATCAACTAGTGTAGTCTATCTATTAATTTTGCAAACCATCATAGAAAAAAATAGCAGTTACGAATCAATCTTACAGTGCATCATACTGAGTCAAATATGATGGAGCCAATGAGACTATATGGAGAATGAGACTCGTCAAATAATCTTGTTATTGCTTTGACTCACTTCTCTAAAAAATGGACCTCGCTCAAATAGCTCCAAAAAAAATTATATACGTGTATTAAGTTACGAAAGCTTCTTAATTCCCGACAATGAAAGTTTTTTTTACTCTTTTCTAAATGAGGTGATTTCATTTGAAAAAAATGTTCCATATTAATATATTAGGGTCCATAACTATGAGGCCCAATGCACAAGATATTGTAGTATTGACCAATGAGGTCCTATCGATTAGTATTACATAGAAAAATCAATTATAAACACTAATACAATTCGGTCCATTCAAAGAGCAATTCACCAAGTAACATAACCTCCACAATAAAGAAAAAAAGGACAAGCCCCATCAAGGAGGACCAGGACCCTTCAGAACTAGTCGGACAATCACCTAAGAGAGGTCATTTAAGCTATAATCACAAACTAACTGACAAAGGATGAAATTTGAACCTAATATTTACGGAAGGCTTATACTTAACATAGTTGTCTCCTAGCACTATTATCAGAAATCAAACTCAGATCAATCCTCTTTGGTACCCCCTTTTTTAACCAGCTAAGTTACGCCCACCGACAAACCTACAATATAACACAAGATACATTGTGCCCTCTATTATTATTCATATCACTATTCATCATCATTGTAAAAGCCTTGAGCTCCATTAATGACTAAAACATCATGTATTGTTCTAATACTTTTGAATACATTATAAAATACTCATGTTATTATTTACCGCCTAAAAAGACTCGTAATTTTATCTTGATTTGAATTTTCATGTAAATATCACATGTTCATCACATATTTATACAGAAAATTCCTCTAGGGTATTCTCAATTTTCTGGTAATGACTCTCAGATCCCAAATTATATGAAATATACTCCTGGATACCCTCAATTTTCTGGTAAGAACTCACATTATTCAAAATATACTAAGAAGTCCAATCATTTGTCGCAACCTATATACTCATACTCCGCTCACATTCAGCCATTTGACAATTAGCCCATTTTTTATGACGTTCGAATGAGAGCATAATTTTAAACTCAAATGAAATACAAAGACTAGCTTCAAGCATTCCATTTCCACTAAAGGGCCCGTTTGGCAAGAAATTCAACGTTTTGAAAAGTCTACAAAAATTGAGAGTTTAGGTTTAAGTGTTTAACATTTTCAAAGTTAATCCTCGCCATTAAAAAAATTATTCAAAACGCTAGTTGAAAATATTATTCCAAAACAAGGTCAAACTCGTCATAATTGGACACAGTTGAACCATATAACTGGAGTTCAAGTTTTAAGTAAATACAGTATAGTTCCAATCAAGTTTGAAAAGGAAAAAATAAATTAAAAGATTCCGCTTGAGCTTGGGAGAGTGAAAAATCTCGTCTTGTTACAGTCTGAAATAACCAGAGACATCTCTAAATCTTTTGAGAAAATTCTTTCCATTGCATATTCAAAATTTCGAACGATTCCCCGCCTTTTTTTAAAAGTCGTTATACAAACGAAGAAGGAACTACCGCTTCTTTCTCCCGCCCTTTCCTTGCTTGGAAGAACCGGCGGCGGCGGCAGAGGAGGAGGATGCAGGCTCCTGCTTCTTTATCCTATTAGCATGTTTAGGCACCAATTCTGCAACATGGATCATCAGCTCTTTCCCTGCAATGCAGTAATAATGTATTTCCTGAGATTTAGCAATGAAAGAAAACAACTCTATGGCAAGTTGGAATGTGTATATTTTATAGTAACAATCATAGAGGATGTTTTTTTTGTTCTCTAACACCCAAGGACTCCAACGAATTCTAATGGATCATTTTCCAATATTACCCTTCTTCATTTATACTCCCTTTGTCCCGATTCAGTTCTCCACTTTTTTGTTTTCGTTTGTCCGAAATCAATTTGACCACCATATACATGGAGTAATCAGAAGGAAATGTACCCAAAATTTTCCTTCCCAGTATAACTACATTGTCCTTTTGTTTGGAATCACCAGTTTCAGGGGGAAAGTGGAAAATGAAGTATACGAATTGGAGAAGCATAGTGGAGTAAAGCCATGACGACATTTTTCTACATGCTACCCGAGGGCTAATATGACATTTGCCAAATTAATCAAACAGCTTCAGAACTTATTCATTCTGGATGCAATTATTAGATGAAATCTGACACCCCAGCTCTGACTGAGTAAAAGCATAAACATCACCTAACATTGGGGACTAATAATTAACATAGAACACTGCTAATTCAGGCACTTCCTAGCAAGAAGCTAGGAAGCATTTTTGCATTCAGAAACTCCCTCTAAACCAAGAAACTGACCATAAAACATCTTTAAGCTGTTAAATTGATGGGGTATGAATTGATGAAAACGCGGAGTATAAAATATGCCTGGCTCGATCTCAAATCATATACCTGTCGCCAAATAGATTCGGGCCAATGTAAAAAGTTAGGATCAGCCCATGAAGGAATTGGCTGATAAATGGACTTGACAGTACAAGTAGAAGGGACAGGGATAGACTGCTCGCCCAAGACAAATATTCTTCCGAATGAGTCTAAGGGACATTGGACGGAAGAATATCTGTCTGCCCTCTTCCTCAATCCTAGAACTCTAGAAGTGACTGGGGGAGATTGACTACTGAGGCGAGGGGTCAAGAAGGATCATCCTGCATTTTCCATGAAGCAGCACTCCAACCACTGGAAGGCATGGTGGTTGCAATTAGAAGCTACTCCGTACTATAAATAGCAATTAAAGAGTAATAAAAGAATACTCTGACAGCCTTCATTTCTCTGAGTTTAATTCCTTCCAGAGTTGCCCTTTGTGTGTTCTTTTCTCCATTTTTTCACCCATATCAAAGATAGTGTAGTCACAAAACAGTGAATCCATCAAGAATTAACATCATTTATAAACTGGAGGAAAACACTTAAGTGGTAGAAGCCCTCTCTACGATGCATGAAGGATAATTACATTGGCATGAGACTCACAAGGATGACAAGCTGCAAAAAATTGCAACTCCTTGGAACAAGATGCAAGTTTCAAACCCGAATTTTCTTTGGTCAATGGGGTCCTTTATTATCATGACAGATTGACTATCTAGGCAGTCGGGTTTCTATAGAATGTATCATAAAATTGATGCAAATTTGTATTATCTGGGATGAAGACTCGGATTGAGGAATTCATGTATGCTTGTGATCAAGGTAGTCAAACTTGAGATTCTACGTTGGATCGCTAGGTTCAATAAAGATCGTAATTCGTAAGATCGTACCTCGAATCGTAAGATCCTACACACTAATTGAACACACATGTTTTAATTAAAGAGAAAGATGATAAATTTTAAAAAAAACTTGGATGCTGGGCAAAAAAGCCACCACTATCTACCCTCTTGTAGAATTAAACATTGAAGCAAAAAAAACAAAATGAATTCAATTAAACATAGAAAAAAATTAATACTAAAAATTAAAATTATACTTGGGTAAAAAGTGAAAGACCCAAATTGTAAAGGAAGAGAAAGGCAGAAGGGTCGTGTGAAGTCAGAGATACTGCACAAGGTCTTCTTCGTAAATATTTGTGTGCGTATTGCTGTATTCATATGAGAGAAGGTTAATTTATGCGGGAAGAGTAGTTCGGAAGAGTCATCGGCTCATCGCTATAATTATTGAAGCGGCTTAACCAAGGGTTTGTAATTTCCGCAGGTAAAAGTTTTCCTAATTTCGATCACCGATCCCAGCCAATTCTCCGATCTTACATTCCCAATCGTCGATCCAAACAATTCTAAGAGGGATTGTGATTTTAGCCGCGGTTCAGATCGGAATGGGCCTAGCGATCTGCGGAATTGTACAATCCTACGATCTGGATCACGAGTTTGACTACCATGCTTGTGATGTGTGTCAAAGAAAATAAGTACAATGCAACTTCTCCCGTAAGGTTGCTACAGCATCTGAATATTTCAGTGGATATCTTAGAAAAAAACCTCTATGGATTTCAATATGGGTTTTCCCAAATCCTGGCAATTTGAACAGATATTTGTGTCCGGGTTCGCCTCTCTAAATACATCCATCTCAGCCATGTCATGGGCATACTATGTTTGGATGGTTTCCCCCCTCTATTCTTAGTATCATGATTCAGATTTAGTGACTCTTCTTTGGTAGGGGTTGTTCAAGTTGCAAGGCACTCCACTTAAAATGAGCACAGCTTACCATCCTTAAACGCATGCACAAACAGCAGAGATAAATTGATTTTTAGAGACGCACATGTGATGCTCCAATGCAGATCAGCCTAAATTGATTCCATTGGTTGCATTAGACAAATTTTGGAATAACACTGCCATCCATGGCTCCACCAGTACTTCACCTTCTAAAACACAGTATCGACAAAAACATCAAGCCTTTGTTCATTTTTATCAAGGAGAAAGCCGAGAAACACGAGTTACTGCTGTGAACAGAGAGTTTGTATATCATGACGAAGCATTGAGAAATATGAAGCACCATCTGTTGCAAACACCGATCTGCATGAAAATCAAGCAGATACTAAGAAGTTGGACTGTTACTTTGAAGAGGGCAATTGGGTGCTCTTGAAGTTGCATCCACATCACCAACAATTCTTAACAGCTAGGGTCAATCCTAAGCTGGCAGCCAGGTATTAATATTATGGTCCCTATTAGGTACTAAAAAGATAGGATCCGTGGCATATAAGTTTCTTCTGCCCCCACATTCATGGATTCATCATGTATTTAATGTTTCCTTGCTTGAGAAGATGGCGGATGATTATCATGTGCCGTCCAAGCTTACACAGGAACGGGATGGCAAACGTACTACAAATCCACTGCCTGCCATGATCCTAACAAGGTAGATTACTAACGGAGAGACTTCCACTCAATGGCTCATTGAGTAGAGGGGGAAACCTGCTCCAGAAACATGGGATGGTGAAGTCACAATCTGTATAACCTCACATCAGCCTTGAAGACAAGGCTGCTTTTGAAGGAGAATGCAATGATAGAGCCTCTAGGGATACTATGAACCCAATTACACTTTTAGGGTATCCTTGTTCTAGTGGCATTCGGAAAGTGCATACTCATAGGAATATGAAGGACCATGAGAAAGGTGCTAAGCTAGCAGAGAGGTTATGCTGCAGGAGTTTGTTAGAAGAAATACCAGATTTCATTCTATTATAATGAGAGAGGCTGAGGGGTAGGGGAATATTGGTTGTTTTATTTATACTCTCTCAGTCCCATATCTTTCTTCTCACTTTCCTTTTCGGGCTGTCCCACTTGATTCTTCCTATTTCCTTATTTGGCGAATAACTTTTGCCAAAAAGACCAATACACCCTTCTTTTTCTTTTCTTTACAGTCTTCTTTCTACCAACTCCCACCTCATTTCTTATTCCTGAATCGTGAAAGCCCCCTACCCCCCCCCCCCTCAATTTTCTTTCTTCTTCTTCTTCATCAGATCCCAGACCTTTTTTCTTTCTTCGTCACCTCTGTTCTTATTTTTCTTCTTCTTTTTGGCCGTTTGTTTCTTTTTGCTTCTTCTGACTCCCCTCCCCTGACAAAGGTTTCAGATCTAGACTGCAGCAAGGGAGGCAACGACGGCTGCGGCGGAGAGGGGCGGCGGAGGCTGTGGCAAAGAGGAGCGGCGGAGATTGCGGCGGTAGTGAGTAAAAAACTGTAGACTCGACTTTTGGCTTCTTCACTGTTTCTTCTCTTCGTCTTTTCAAAGATTTCTTTTTCAATTTCTTAGAAGAAGAAAGGTTTGTGATGGAAGGAGGGGAGTTGAGGTGGAAGAAATTTAATTTTTTATTTTTGATTGATTTTGTAGATTTGGAACTTAAAGTTCTTGATTTTGTCTACTCAAAAACAATTCCTTGATATGGTAGATCTAGATTTGGAATGGGGGTCGAGATGATGAAGAACAAAGAATGAAAGAAAAAAAATCGAAACATGGGAGGGAGATGTGGGTGACCGACGAAGAAGCAAGAGAAGGGGTGGGGTGGGGTCTAGGGAGGGATAAAATGGGAAAGTCAACCATTTTTTCACTTAACATTAAAAACCGCACCAAGTCAAAATGGGAAGTTTCAACTTGGACGGAGGGAGTATAATCTTTTGGATGATGAGAGGGCTCCGAGTAGAAAGCTAGTCTCTCTATAGGAGCATTGCTATGTGTCCATATAAACTTTTCCACTCAAAAAGCTATCTATACTCAATCATACAAGTTTTTTTGTCCCTGGTTATTTTTGTCTAAGCTGTATTTGTGGTGTTTGATGCAAGTCCATATCGTACTGGCATGGAAACCACAGATGGTAACTGCAATGATGAATATGCAATATGCATCAAGCAGCCTTATTTGATGAATTTGCGCTTCTGATAAAAACATGTTTGAACTGGCCATATAGACACAAGCTACACAACAAGTTCAAGTGAGTAGGGAGAGAGGCATATACTTACTAGAAGAAATGGATGGATTAAACAGAGTACCATCTTCCTTTTTAAGCAAAACTCGCACTCTCCCTCTTTGCATAAAGTCACGTGGATATGCCTTATCAATCTGTTAAGACAATCACATGCATATACATAATCATTTCTCATAACCAATAATCTCCTCACTATTGAACAAACAAGAAACTATCAAATGTTAAAAGTAGGGGTGGATTTAGGATTTAGGATGGAGTGAAGGAAATGTCACTATGGGCTAAAGAGAAATAAATAAACTTCTTAGCTTAAAATTTAAAAATTTTAGAAGCTCTCAAGTAAATATGTGCCTCATTAAAAACTATGAAGCCTAAAGAAACAACAGAATCTCATAATTGTATCAACTGTTCTCATTTTACAAAAAGTAATGAACATTCGAATTGCATAACTTGCAGAAAACTCAATGCAGTTTAGGCTATGTTTGGTTCCTTCCATTCAAAAGAGGAAAAATGAAACCATAAAAGGCATGTAAGGAGGTGATTATGAGCGATTTGTCATATCTGAATTTGGAAAATATGTGGTAATGAATAGAAAAAAATGAAAAGAGAACATTTTTTAGAATGGCCAAACATGATTCTCCTCTTGATGCGTGTAGCTGTCCCCAATTTACTTGGGATAAGGCTTAGTTGTTGTGTTTCAATGCACATCAAACTTTATAAAAAGATATGCAGATGGGCAAAACAAATATCAACAATGATAATAGTAGTGAAGCCCTCTCATATTTGATTATGGTACTTCATCGAATAACTACTTACAAAAGCATTTAAAGAAATAATGAAAACAAAATTTAAAAATAAAGCAAACCTCAATAGCGCTGAGGAGTTTAAGGTGTCTACAGCAATCATGAATCTCAGCACAAGTAGGATTTTCACAAGCTTTGCTCACGCTGATCCGCCTCCCCTCAGCGATCGTCTTCTTCGAATTTATATACACGGGGTATACCACAATCCACTTTTTGATGTTTTGTGCATTCCCATCCATTCTTATTATTCAACTAGGCACACACATTATAGCAAATAAGCAAAGAACTTTATAACATCTGCACATGCATGTGTGTATGTGTTTTGTGTGTGTGTGTGTGTCTGTGTTTGTGTGTGTGTCTAGTTGAATAGAGAGAGCTTCAGTTAATAAAGAGTTTTCAGGAGAGAAATAAGAATAAAATGGACTATCTATTTAATCAGAACCGTGAGATTATTAGGTCCGGATTGGTGAGCAAAGCAGATAAGCAATTGAAATCATGGTTATTAAGTCGACAAGTCGAGTCGAGTCGGTGAAGGGGAGACTAGTGGACTAATAGACTAGTCGGCCTATTACTCCTAGACTAGTTGACAAATCACAATTAGTATTGAAATTTTTAACATTATATATATATATATATATATATATATATATATATATATATATATATATATATATATATATATCTTCATTCACCCAAAATAAAATTACATAACGAAGGATAAATTATAATATCCTTCAATCATTAGAGCTGGCATTTCTTTGGGGTCCTTGGATGGACCGCATAGTCACAAACATTATTATCTCCCATTTGTTCTAAAGTAAATATAAAATTATTTCACAAGAGATAATAAATATTAAATTAACTTCCTAACTCAAAATACTAAAATAACAAAAAAAACAAATTTTAACTGAAATTAGGAAAAAAAGATAATTGAAATCAGCCAAAAAAATTAAAAATTAAAAATTAAAAATTAAAAAAACTGAAGAAAATTTAAAAATAAAGAGTATAATATATTCTTTTTACTTTAATAGTTTAATGAAGCAAATTTCAAAAAAAAATAAATTAAATTACGAGATTAAGTGATAAAGAATTAAAAATACAAAATCTTACCCGATAGAGAGAGATAGAGGCTACGCGACTGATACTCTGTGATGCTCTGATGCGACGCGACTGAGAGAGATAGAGGCGATGAAGAGGAAGATGAAAAATTGATTGCCGATCGGCTTGAAACCTGGAATCGATGCGACTGGGAAGCTCGAAGTCGACTAATTGTGATTTACGCGCGATTGGATTTGGGAATGTCCATATAATATTTCATATTTACATTATTAAATTAAAATTATTTTTGAATGATATAAATTGATATCTACTAAAATATAGAGATCTTATTATTTTAATTTATAAAAGTTTATTGATTTGCTAATTTTGAAAAATCTCTTTATAAACTATATTATACGTACAATTTGTGTGTACATTATCTTCATTGTATATCAGAATCTTCAAGTTATTACGATTTGTTATTCTTGAAATTGCAACATATGCGAAAGTGTTTATAATTGATCTTATTTATACAATAAATTTTTTTGCTTATTCTAATTTCCTTTTCTGATTTTTATAATTACAATGTAGAGAAGGCAAATTTTTTTGTTTATTCTATTCCTTATAGCGATTAATTTTTTCAATATTTAGTTACCGTTTTTATACACATGTTATATCTTAATTTATAAATATACATTACGTTTTTTTGTTACTTACTGATGGGTAATAATCCAAGGATACCACCCGGTTGGTTCACCGAACAGCACGCGTCTTTTTCAGCCCGGGTTATTTGACCGGTTGGATGAGGAGACCAGATGCCAATACCCGAAGATTTACTCAAGTGCACCTGGTGGGCCGGCCAGCTGCCTGACCGGTTGAATAATCAGAGACGTGCTTAGGATTATTATAAATACCCTTAAAAGCCTCATTTGTGAGGCATGTTTTAATTAACCTACACGGCTTGTATTTGTAATAACTCCTATTATCATTAATAACAAACCGGGTTACAGGTGATTTCACCTACAACCCTTCCGATTACTCACACTTAATATTTGCGTGGTAATTTACACCATCAAATTGGCGCCGACCGTGGGACCTATTAGAAAAAAGTCATGGCCAGTAATCAGGAAACCGTGATCTCACAAATTTCTACTCCCGCTGAGAATGTCATTTCATTCCCGGGAGGAAGTTCCCAACCGTCAAGCCAGGTTCCTACCCCCATAATCACCATTCCACCACCTATCCCATTCACTTCCCCCGTGAACCCTGTTCCCGTTTTTCCTTCAAATTTCCCCGGACCCCTTGATCCAATGTACAGCCAGGCTCTTCAGAATTTTGGACATTTCATGTCCATGTTCCAGCAGCCGGGAGGGTTTTCACTTTTCAATCCGGGATTGTATCCACAATCCTCGCCTCAAACTAACGTCATTCGCCCGATCGTTCCGACAAACCTGATCGGGGAGATGGATAAAGCTGGTCCATCCCGGTCTAGAAGGAGCCGGTCCCGTAGGTCACAGACAAAGGTGACCTCGGACGGGGATGTGCGTTCAGTGCACAGCAAAGACGAGGATTGGGACGTCCCCCAGGCGATCAAGAAGTTGAAGGGAAAGGCAGTTCAGCCAGAAGGATCTAGGAGGTCGGCCTTTC